>JAFFSR010000136.1:2980000-3580000 GCA_017163975.1 Anastatus disparis
ATAATAATAATGATAATGAGAAGGATGATGACATTGACAATGACAATTATAATGACAATGAAAATGATAATAATGATAATAATATAAATATTGATAATAATAACGATAATAATATAAATATTGATAATAATAACGATAATAATATAGATATTGATAATAATGATAATAATAATGATAAAATTTTTTCACAATATGATTAGTCTTTTGTTTGTAACAGTGGTTTTCTATTTCGTAATTGAAATCATCGGAGTTTTCAATTGTTCCTTTTTTTTTTTAAGAAATGTTTTCAAAGTTCTTTAAGCAAGAATTCACGTATTATTTTATACTTAAATTTTTGTCTATTTATAAATAGTACATTACATAACGGGTATGAAAAGGCTTTATTTGCGAAACGAGAAGTTTACGGTTCGAACCGAAAGTGAGGGTCGTAACGAGTTTCGTAAAAGTCTTTCCATACCAGTTGCGTACAGTATTTTTTGCCATGAGAGCCAAAAAAGAGCAACAAATTTGCGATTTTAGAGTTAGAATAACGAAAAAAATTTTTTTCTATTTTTCAGAAATCCTTGAGTAATGACTTAATGATCTACTTTTATATTATTTCATATATTATTTTTAATAAATTTTAAACTCATAAACCATTAACTTATAATCAATAAACCACAAAAAACCAGAAACACAGAAACGCATAAACCCATGAACGATAAACCCCTAAACCATAAACCATAAACCCATAAGCAATAAACCCATAAACCATAAACCCATGAAACATAAACCTATGAGTCATAAACCCATAAATCCATAAACCGTTCAACCATAAACCATGATCCGTAAACCCATAAACGATAAACCATAGAACCATAAAACCATAAACCGTAACCCATAAACCATAAACCGTAACCCATAAACCATAAACCGTAACCCATAAACCATAAACCGTAACCCATAAACCATAAATTAATAAACCATAGATCCATATACCATAAACCCATAAACTTATAAACGATAAACTCATAAACTATACACCCATAAACCATAGACCCATAAACCATAAACTCATAAAGCACAAATCCATAAACCATAAAAAACCTAAATAGATTACACTTGCTTAATCATACATAAATTAAATAGCAATTACCCACTAAATCAAAACCAGCTTTTAATATAAAGTTTTTTAAATAAATTTTTCATTAAAAAAATAAATACTTTATTCAAAAAGCTGTCATAAGAATCACATCTATATAAATATAAATTATAAATATTATAAATAAAATAATATAATATTATTATAATACTGTTATTAACTATTATAAATTAAATTTCCATTTGAATATATATTGAGTAAAAAATGTTAAAACTCAAATCAAACATACAGTATTAATTTAAGCAATTATAAAATTGTAATTAAATAATCTCAATAATGTGGCCAAAAAAATTAAGCACAAAGAATTAAGCTAAAATATATAGCAACTATAAAATAATAAGTCCCCGAAAATAGGGCCCTAAAAATCAAGTAAAAAAATTAAACTGAAAAATATAGCAACTATGGAAAAATAAGTCCCCAAAAATGAAGCCCCAAAAATAAAGCCCAAATGATTGAGCAAAAAAATTAAATTGAAAAATATAGCAACTATGAAAAAAGGCCCCAAAAATAAGGCTCAAAAAATAAAGCTAAAAAATATAGCAACCATGAAAAAATAAGGCCCCAAAAATGAAGCCCAAAAAAATAAGCTGAAAAATATAGCAGCTACGAAAAGGCCCAAAAAATCAAGCTAAAAAATATAGCAACTATGAAAAAATAAGTCCCCAAAAATAAGGCTTAAAAATAAGACTAAAAGAATAAGTCCCCAAAAATGAGGCCTCGAAAATAAGGCTGAAAAAACATAAGCTAAAAAATATAGCTACTATGAAAAAATAAAGGCCCCAAAATAAATCGCAAAATAAGCCCCCCCTTCCAAATTATAAGGAGTTTTCTCCTGATTGCATTACGTAATCTTTTTAAAACTTCAACGTAGTACTCTATATTGATTGTCTGGCCTGCACGGACATATTCGTGGTGCACAATGTCATCATAATCGAAAAAAATAATCAACATTGACTTTGTGCTGCTTCGACATTGGCGGTCTTTTTTCGGTCGAGGCTCAAGTGGAAGCTTCTACTGTAAAGATTTTGCAAGGCCTTTTGAAACATTTCAATAGTTTCCGCACAACTTTTACCGAGATTAAAGTAAAATTTTATGCAAATTCGCTGTTTGGTTCGTTCTGCCATTTTTAGTAATAAGCAAATTGAGACAAACACAAAAAAGTTGTAAATAAATACACGCTGCGCAGGAACTAAGACATTTCATCGGTATCTCAGGCTACTGATGAGAAGATTAGGAATTGCTGATGATGTTTGTACCCTCCAGAGGTCGCCTGAGTTTTTCCGCGCGAAGATATGAACGTAGGTCGGATACTATTGGAACAGACTCGTAGATGTGCACTCACTCACATACACACACATACATTTATATGTAAATACATGCACATACACATATTTATACACATACGGACATACACACATACATATACACACATACACATACACGCACACGCGCACACACACACACACACATACCTGTACACACTAACACACAGATAGCTACAAATACAGACACACGCATATATAAACACATAAACAGACAAAATTATAGATATTTCAAAACAGAGACGCAAACATTGAAACAGAAATGTCCATAGACATAAATCATACGATATTCGTATAATTATTGTGTTTTCTGGTATAATGTAACGTCAAATTTTAATGAATGAAAATTATGCTTTCAGATATACAGGATTCAGAATCGTATTCATGTACTGCAAATAATGTATCAACTAAAAGAAAAAGACAAGTTTACACAGAAATTGAAAAAAATTTGATTCGTAATACTTACAAAGAAAGACATTTAGAGGGAGACAAAATTGAAGGACATGAAATAAATCTATTTTTAAAAGAAAATAGCATGAAAAGAACTGTTCAAGATATTCGCTCATTTTTACAGCATGATTCGAAAAACCAAAAGCAACTTGTAAAAAAGCGAAAATTGGATAAGGAAAATAAAAAAACAAATTCTATTCCTGATTGTATAGTCAGATTCTTCCATGATTTTATTGAGAGAAAAGAAATTCCTGAGGAAAAGGATATATTGAAATTTTACAATAAATCACCAACCTTCATCAAATATTCAAGTGTGCAAATAAAGGATTTCGTAAGAAAATGTTTTTAATGAATTATAACTTCAATTCACAAGATTGGTTGAGAATCAATGTTGTAAATTCAAGAAAAACGTTAAGAAATGTAACAGAAAATAATTGTTATTTGATCTCTCTGTCCTTTATTAATAATTCATGTATGCATAATGTACTTTTTAAAGCAAACGAGTTAGTCGTTTGCTTCAAATAGTATATTATGCATACATAAATTATAAATAAACTTAAGTTTTTTTTTATCAATAAAGGATACAGAACATAAACCAAAGCAAAACCAACAGAAAAATAACTGTTGTAAAACTAATAAAATAGTAATATATTGCAAAGTTTTATATTCGTTCATATAAATTTAAATTAATGTTTATTATAATTATCTTAGGTAGATAAACTTTAGAAAAAAAACGGCAGAAAAATAACTGTTGTGAAACATTAGTCAAATAATAAATATTGTATTTTTGTAATGTAATAAAAAAATTCAATAAAGTATTATTTTAGTTCAACTTAATAACAAATATATACATGCTTTTTCTAAATATAAATATTTATTGTAAAAGAATATATGAATTAAAATTCCATATTGATTGAAGTAGTTACATATACGTAAAAAAAAAAAATATATATATAAAATTATCATTTTTTCAAAGATTAAAACTTTCAACCAGCATGTTACTATCGTTTTTGTTTGGAAGCAATTTTTTCGAAAAAATTGAATTATTTTGAAATTCAACACAATTTATAGATTTAAAAAAAAATTAAAGTTAATATATGAGGATATTGTTCTTTATATGTTAACCTTTATAATATGATAATATCCAGAAAGTCCAACCAGGTCCCTGTTTTACACATCACATCAGACTAGACTGTCAGATACACTATACCGAAAACTTTGATTACCGATGGATGATCAGCCATTTTTGTGACTAACAATCCACCAATCCTCAATGAGATCGTATTTATAGGTCGGTGTATATGGCAGATTCGGTACAAGTACCCCGTGAAGTACCGGATATCGTATTTGCCGTACCTCCCGCTCATATTAACATGTGGTCAGCACATCCGAGCAATAATAAACTTTTTTTACACGTATTTCCCGGGATGGGTCCAGCGGTCAACCATTCAAGTACCTACCGCACTCGATACTGTTCAACTTCATCAGTCGCTCGGCGTGCACCTATTCACTTGGCCGATGCGTCGGTGTTAACACAATTTATTGATTAAATCACTTTTATTATAAGTTTTTTAAATATGAATAAAAAAAGTAAATATTCAGAATACTTTTTAATATTAATATACTATTTGTAGCGATAACACAACCCCACAAAAAACAGTCTCAAAACCCACGGACCATACCATATACATTTAATGTTTTTGGGATCGCTAAATCCGAATTCGTGGTCAGTTTGACCCCATCACCTCAAGGTCAAGGTCATTTGAAGATCAAATCTACGAAATCAATGGAAACCATATTTTAACAGTATATATTTATGTTTTTGGTGTCGCTGGATCCGAATCCGTGGTCCGTTTGACCCCGTGACCTCAGGGTCAAGGTCATTCAAAGGTCAAATCTACGAAAATCGGTGGAAACCATATTTTAACAGTAAATATTTAAGTTTTTGAGGTCGCTGAATCAGAATTCGTAGTCCATTCGACCCATTACATTAGGATCAACGTCATTTCAAGGTCAAATCTACAGAATTGATTTCAAAGTCAAATCTAAAAAGGTAATTTTCAGGTCGAATATATCAATTTCATGCAAAATAAACCTAATCCACGGTATCTTAGGGTTGTTGTAAAATATTGAATAATTTGAAATGAAGACAAGGTTACTTTAAAGAATAAAAGATCATATTTAATTTTCTCTTATTTGTGAGATCGTACATTAAAATGCATTAGAGTTTTCTGTGATACGTGAAGAATTTTGTAAAAAATATTCGTGTCTTTTCTAATTGTATAAATATACGTTTAAATAAATTTAAAAAATTTAAACATAAATTTTTTCGTTAAAATAACCTTTACCTGCTGCCTCGACAAAAACTGTGACAGTGACATGCCCCAAATGGGGATGTGTGAAATGATCCACTGATAAGCTTATCGAGGTAACGATGCCAGTGGAAGCGCGCTGCCTTGCAGGGGGCCTTTAGGGTATGAGGATGAAGCTGTAGTGTGTCCGACGACAAGTTGACATTGTCCTTGTCAAAGTCGGAAAGCTCTTATACTTAGCTCCAGAGAGGTATAAGAGTTATCACCTCCGGAACAGCAGACTCACCTGCGATCGAACCAGAATCCCTAACGTTGGGGGTTATATTAAAGACCATATATCATTCACCTTCTACACCTCGAGAGCATATTTGTCTAAAGGACAGTAATCTTTTTTGTTTTGTCTGTGGAGTATTCACTCCGCTAAAATATCGAAGACATTTCAATGAAAATCTTCAAAACATTTACAAAACTTGCTTTAAATTGAAAACAGATGTAAATATAGAAAAGTGGACTCCATGTAGTATCTGCGAACAATGTCGCGAAATGTTTTGCATGTGGGATAAAACAAAAGAAGATGACAAAGTTAAATTTGATAGCCCAATGGAATGGTTTCAACCAGATAGAATAGAGGATTGTTACTTCTGTAACACCAAAATTATTGGAATGAATAGTAAAAACAAAACTACTGTGAATTATGTTGATGTTATTTCTGTAAAAAAACCTATCAAAAAAACGGGAAGAGATGAAAAATTAGGTTTCCTTGAGAGGTTATCAATCGAATCAGATTCTGACGATAAAAAACATGATGATAAAGATAACAACTTGACATTGATTCCGTAGATATGACCTTAACCCTGGGTCATGGGGTCAAGCGGACCACGGATTCGGATTTAGCGATCCCAAAAACATATTTATATATTGTTAAAATATGGTTCCCACTAATTTCGTAGACTTGACCTTCCAATGACCTTGACCCTGAAGTCATGGGGTCAAACAGACCACGGATTGGGATTCAGTGACCCCAAAAACATAAATATATACTGTTAAAATATGGTTTCCATCGATTTCGTATATTTGACCTCCAAATGACTTTGACCCTGGGTCATGGGGTCAAACGGACCACGGATTCGGATTTAGAAACCCAAAAACATAAATATATACTGTTAAAATATGATTTCCATTGATTTCGTAGATTTGACCTTCAAATGACCTTGACCCTGAGGTGATGGGGTCAAACTAACCACGGGTTTGGATCCAGCGATCCCAAAAACATACGATGTATATGGTCTAGTCCGTGGGTTTTGACATTTTTTGTGGTGCCGTGTAATCAATGCATATAAATTTGTATTTTGCTGCCAGGACTATTGAGCAAACGTGAACACTAACTCACTACGAGCGCAGGTGGGGAAACAGGTAGAGTGCATTACTAACCATCAAGTAAGCATACCTTAGTAGCTCGTACCAAAAATGAAGAGTTTTAGGAATAAAACTAAAATTTAGGAGTTTGTTCTTTGAGTTAAACTCAATCTTCTTGTAGTAAATTAAACCTGAGTTCTAGGAACAATTTTAAGAAAAAGTCTTTTGAAAATGCTGTGTTTATTGACATTTTAACATTACTCTCATGTTAATTTTCTTACAGTTGAATTCAAATATTTCCATATAAAGATTTACTATCGCTGTAAAAAGTTAAATATAAATACTTCAATTAACAAGCTTTCTAATGGTATCTTGAAAGTTATGTAAATCCAGGGACTTTTGAAAAATATCACAAAAAGAATCTGAAAATTTATTGATTTTTGAAGTAGAATTATTTTGGATCAGAAATCTGTTTTTGGAGGTTAGCTTGTGTAAAATTTAAAACGTTAAAATAATGATTTGTTGACTAAAATTTCCAAAATATTTATATTATACAGACTATTTATTTGTAGATATAATTGATAAATCATATGTTTTTCAATATATGAATAATTGAATATTCTATTAGTCGCGTAAGGAATAATAAGGTATCATAACAAAAATCGTTGTGTAAAGTTTTATAACGATAATTTCAATAAATACTTTAATATGAGTATCAAAATTTATTAATACTTATGATTAATTGATAAATAAAATATAAACTTTTTTTTAATTTTAGCATTTGCAGTAACTCTTGGGTTACTATTAACGTCTTCTTTACTTAATTAAAGTGGTTCGATAGCCATAGTAATAATAATATTCTGCGTATGCACAATTGAACACGATTCAACTTTTTGGCTCGTGACTGCTTGGTTATCATATGAATAATATAACCTATTCGTAGATTGCTTATGAAAAATGTTTTATAACAGGGCCGCGATGCATCAGCTGAGCTGGAAGACGTACTAAAAAAGCAGAATTTTTTAGTTTCTGATTAAATATTTCCTCTAAATAGTCGTCCACGTAACGTTTTTAGCTTATCAATCGAAAAGTAATAATCTTTACTATCTCTGGACAGTTTTTGAAAATTCTCATATCACAATCCAGAAATATATGACATGAAATGTATCTGTTGGGAATAGAGGTTTTGAATTCCGGGATCGGAAAGGAAAACACTTTTATTTATAATATTAAACTCGTTGATTATATTCTAAATGTCTTTAAGTACAGTAATTATTAATCTAGTACGTTACAAATGGCTGAGCTTATCTTTACATACTTTATATTCTAAAATATTCAGTAATCTGAATTCCCAGCTTGAATAATTGCAGCCATCAAAAATGGGAATATATACATCATCAATTTTTACTTGCTTAGCCATTTCTCTTTCTTTTTCTAATTTTATATTTTTATCAATTTCTTTTACTGCACTTAACACTTTTTTCAGTTCTTTTAGGAAAACTTTTCTTAAACGATTTCTTTCTTCTTTAATGAGCACTATATTTTTAGCTTTTGTCTGTTTCATTAAACTTTCTTTTAATTATCTTATTAAATTCACTTATTAATTTCCTTAGTGAATTCACGTTTTTAATCTTTTTTATTTTGCCACCTTTTTTAGTTTTCTCGTACAGTCTATTTTTTCAAAATTATTATTTACTGTCTTCTTCTTATTATTTATTATTTTTTACCTTTTATTCACTTGTTTTCTATTTCTTTTCTTTTATCTTTCAAACACGTGCTCTGTTTTAACCTCAAAAAAAATTTTCTTCTAACCTTACGTTTTGCGACCACGTGGCTTTAATTTTTAATCCGCTTGCATCGAACGTATTTTCGATTTATTTTTCTTCTTTTTTCTTTCTCTTGATTTGTAATAATTTTTTCTTTTCACTTGTCTATATATTTTTCACTTTACTATTGCTTTTTAGTTATCTTTTTGACTTTAATAGTCTACCACGTTTTGCTTCAATAACCACGTTTTTTCTATTTTATCAAACACGTTTTCTTACTTTTTTTCTTTCAACCACGTTTTCTTACTTTTTTTCTTTCAACCACGTTTTCTTCTTTTTTCTTTTAAAACACGTTTTCTTATTTTTACATACCTTCAACCACGCTCTGCTACCATGTTGGGAATAGAGGTTTTGTGTTCCGGGATCGGAATGGAAAACACTTTTCTTTAATAATATTAAACTGGTTGATTATATTCTAATTATATTAAGTACAGTAATTGTTAATCTAGTACGTTACAAATGGCTTAGTTTTACTTTAAATGTGCTATTGTAAAGAGCTTGTCTTTATCGCTACATGGCGCTCGCTAGACTCTGTTCAACAGACTGACTGAGCTCGACTAGAGCCTTTCTTTCTCAGCTGATTTGCTGATTCATATGTATGGTCGAGTACGCATTTACCGACAGAAGGTGATACGCTTACAAATATAAGGCGCAACATTTACATATTACAACAGTATCAACTTTTGATAAATTACCATACTAACTAATATTAAAAAGTTAATCTTCGGGATGTTCGTTTGAAAAAATAAAATCGTGAACAGGGTCTGAGATTTTGATAAAACTTGTATTGGACCTTAATAAACAATCTCACAAAGTTTCATAATCATGGTATCACAAGTCATTTAGTATTGAACCACCTTAAGTAAGACCTTCCTGTCCATCTTTTTCATATACAAGTTTTAGAACTTCATATGTGATATCAGTATCAATCATTTTATTTATTACAATAGGACATGTTCGGTTTTACACATAGGTTAGGTGTATCTCCTAATCAGTAAAAACAAATACACAATCTGTTAGCACGCAATATGTACACCGTAAAAAATTGCTTTGTAATATTAGTACTAGGTAGTAAATATTTTAATGTTCTGAGTACAGTAATTTTAATAACTGAAATTAGTAATCTTAAAGTTAAAAAGTAAAGTAACTATTCTCAATGACGTATTTTTACTAATCTTTCTTAAATAAACTATTTAGTTAGTAAAATTGTGATTCTCACAATAGTAATTACTGTAACCTATTCTCAGAGCAGTAATTTTAATTTCATTAATAATATAAATACTTTATATGAAAATTGTAAGCGAATTGTAAAATTGCAATCTCTCTAGTAAAAGCAATGACTAGGTAAAGTACTATATATATGAAAAATAAAGTCAGCTAGTAAAAGTAATTGCAGTCGCTAAAGTCGCGAACAAATATATCGAATTTTTCTCAGCGATCGCATGAAGTCACGAGTTTTTTTTTCTTGCTTCGTTAAAAAATTTATTGATATTAACAATAATAAATATAATTGGAACAAGCTAAATTCGGTAAGTGTAATTGTGCATTCATTATTTTATCTTTATTTAGACACAATATTTAATTTAATTTTGTAATGTATATTGAAAAAATGTAGAGCTTAGAAACTTTTATTGCAATTTTACTATCTATTAGTAAAGTTGCGATCTACGTTGAATTTTAATATCGACTTATAAAAGCATTACCTTCAATTAATAACTTTGATAGTTACTAGTAATATCACTGTTCTGAGACTAGGTTACAAAAATTACTACTCTATGATAGTAATTTTACAAAGCAATTTTTTACAGTATATGTATATTAGATATATGCAATTTTCTGCTGTCGCAACAACAAAGGTCACACAGTTTCGCTTATAATCATTTGACTTCAATTGCGCGGTACAAGCTACTTTAAGAGGGGGTAGGGTTTTAAAGGCAGAAAAAAACAGGTTTTTACAGATTTTTTTTGGGCGTACGGTGAAAGTAAATTTATTTCTGATTATTGTACATTAAAGAGTAGTAATTGAACTATATTTTGTGAAATATTGGTTGAAAAATATTGAAAATTGACCGAATGGCAGCAATTCTTCGCAGGCGCCTCAGAAAAAATACATTTTGCGGTGCACTTCATACCTCAGCACTGGATCATCTGAAATGAAATAACCAAAGTTTTTCCTTTAATTTTTATGTACCTCTAGGTATCTCTGTCGAGTTTTTCCATTTTTTTTAATTTTTGAACTTTTTACAAGACTTGAAAGTGAAAATACCGATTTTTGGCCTAAATTCATGACTATTGTTGTTAATAATGAAAAAAATAAAATCAAAAACGAAAAAATCTCAACAGGGTTACCTCATAAATTATGTAAGGAAATACTGTAAAAAATTTGAGAACGATCGGTTGAATAGATTTTGAGATACAGAGTGCACCGAATCAAAAAACATCGATTTGAGAAAAACGCGTTTAAAGTTTTTCGTAGCGGAAAGACCCTGATAAAACTTAGTAAGCTATTTATTTTTTATTTTACTCACATAGAATCATCAATGCCGGGACATTCTTGAGTTACTATACTTTCATAATATGCAATAAAAAAAAATCACTTTTTTTGAACCCTCAAAACCCCTCCCCCCCCCTTAAGAGCAGGCTGGAGCAGAGTTTGATACCAACCGAGTTCGCCAATTCATAAAATTTAATTTTCTATTGCACCTATCAATAATATTTAATAAAAATTGAAAAAAGTAAAAAGTTTTCTTCTGTATGGTAAAACTTTTTTACATTTTTCAATTTTTATTAAATATTATTGATGAGAGCAATGAAAAATTAAATTTTATGAGTGTATTTAAAATTTCAATGCGTTCCATTATGTATAAACAGAGAAAATTAAGGAACCGAATTGGCGATCCCAGTCGGTATCAAACTCTGCTTCGGCCTGCTCTTAACAACAAAGCACAAAAATAAGTTTTTATCATTCAAGATAAGAAGGTGATTTGGCTGATTCATAGTATCTAAAGCTAGCTAATTCTGCACTTTTTATCATAAATAAAATATTAGTGGATTATTTTCCCTGTTAGCTCAATATTATCAGTACGGTCACCTGACTGATTAGATATCTTGAGCTGAGAAATCTAGAGCCGTTATGGATACCGGAAATGATAGTTAAAGAACAATATAATCTAAAAACAAGTATTAACTAACAACATGCTTTACTCTTTCAGTTTTTCAATAGTAAGTCTACTCGCATTTGCTCAGATGAATCAGTATTCCTTAATGAACAACTTAAAAGGGAGCTGCTTAAAAGTTTCAGATCGTAGCTGACTTGGTAGGTGGTTTGTATCATATACTATTAAGTAAAATCCTCGAAAGCGAGAGAAAATATGCGGTTAACAATTAAGGGTAGAATAGTGGATTATGCACCTAGGGAGGTAAAATAAAGGGCAGGTCATAGCACGAGTAAATTGATGCTCGAGGCGAAGCTGCGGGTGTCAAACTCGTGCTATGGATTGTCTATTTTACCTTCCGTGGTGCATATAAGATTTTTTTACCCAGGCAGCGTACAGTGGGGACTTTACTGTTCGCTAAGAGGGACTAAATTACTCACCGTATGCGCCCTGTAAAAAAAGTAATTTAACCTCATTCTAGTATTCACTAAACTCAGCTAATGCTTTTATCATTTTCAAAATGAAATTCAGAACTACGAAACTGGTTTAGCATACGCTACTGCGTTACGAATTGACCTTTATACGTGATACGAGAGTAAGACCTGTAACATTAGCTCTAAAAGGAACATACTGAATTCAATACAGGAGCATATGGGAATGATACAAGATCTTGAGCCGAGCAATCCCAAACTGTTCCGAATGCAGGAAATAGTCAACATGGTTAGCGAACAATATTAGCAGACAGAAAGTAATATCCAGGATGACTGTATTAGCATTCTGGTCTGTCAGACTAACAGCAGCACCTCAAATAACTCATTAAAAGTCAATTTTATTATCTATCCTATGTAGTTTATAGTATCGAAACGATATTTTTCTGTATTTTTTATGCAAATCGATCTGAAGGCTGTAATTATTACGTTTGCTATGATTTGATGTTCCAAACTCAATTATTAATGGCTTATCCGATAATGAGTCTAAACAGGACTTAATCGAGCTAATGCTGTTTTTCTTTAAATGGCATATTAGAATTACTGTAAAAATATAGCTCACTGCTGTAAGAAAAAAAATTTTGCTTTATACGTGATACCAGGATTAGAGCCGATAATTTCGCTTTCAAATAATCATTTATAATTTAAGAACAGAAGCGTACCAGACTGATTAAATATATTGAGCCACGGTGGCTCAGGGGCTAGAGCATCCGACTCTCACGCAGAGGGCTGGGGTTGAAGTCCCGGTAAGGGCGGAATTTTTTCCATTTTTAATTAAGAGCAGAAGATGTCCCGAACTTACTGACGCTGTGGTGGACCACCCCCAAACGATTTTCACAGGATTCAACAAAAACACAGATAACACTATATTTTTCTATTGTATTTTTTTCCTCTGAATCCAAATCCGGCGTCAAAGATAGGGGGTTGGCCGCATATTTTGAACGTAACCTCAAAAAACTGTTAAAAAACCGTGTTTCTATGGAAAAACATGAGAAGAAAAAATCAAAAATGTTTCCAGCACATCAAAAACGTTTTATTTTTATGTGTTTTGGCCAGTTCAATTTAAATTTTTTAAGGAAAAAGAGATTTGACCGACTAATTTTGAAGATAACCTCATAAAACTATTCAAAAGTCAATTTGCACAAGAGCGGAATTGACTCACGCTTGCGTATACGTGTGGGGACCGTACTTGCCAGCCGTGCGATTTATCACCATTGGGTAACTGACGGGAGAAGGCCAACCAGTAAGGCATACAGCCGCTGGGTGGAACCCGGAAACCCACATTCTCGCAAGCGCAGGGAATTGGTCTCAGTTTGTATATAAGACCGACAAACTTCTCTCGCTCTGAAGGCGTCTAAGGCAGGGTCCGAATACATAGCCTCACTGATGAGTTCCCGTAGTCGGACCCAGGACGAAACGCTGGAACATCCAGTTCTCCACTTGTTCCAACTTATTACATTGCCATCATAATGTAATTGTGGACATGACATATTATCCACGCCTCACATACGCTTGTCTTCGAATGACCTATGCAAAGGATTCCAACGCCTCTTTTTCTTATTAGGTTGTACTTCTCTTTTTGGCATTCAGCAATAGTCCGCTATCATATTCACGCTACATTTTCCTTGCCATCTACGTGCAAATTCCTTCATATCCTGATGAAATATTTCACCATGCTATTAGAGGGTCGGTAACGCAGAGCGCGATAAAATTTCCGAACTTTTAACCATGTAAAAATTTACGTTTTATAGAAATATCTACTGGAGCATTGGTGGCACATTCACTATATACATAAAAAATAGAGGAACAAGATTGTACAAAAGGTGTGAACCTAGTTTGAATAGTGTGCATCATTCGCTACCCAGTGACAGCAGTAAAATGACTTTTCAAAAACATTATAAAAAAATTAAAAGTTATGGAGATATGCTCATATATGTCTTTAATTCATACTTGTTTTCTGCTATTATTGTTTTTAGCTAATATTATTTGCTACACATTGTTGATTATTTTGTGCACCTGGAGCAGTTTCAGATTGCTAAGCTCAAGATATTTAATCAGTCTAATACGCTTTTGTATTCAATTTATAGTAGATATTTCTATAAAACGAAAATTTTTACATGGATAAAATTTCCGAACTTTTATCCATGTAAAAATTTACGTTTTATAGAAATATCTACTGGAGCATTGGTGGCACATTCACTATATACATAAAAAATAGAGGAACAAGATTGTACAAAAGGTGTGAACCTAGTTTGAATAGTGTGCATCATTCGCTACCCAGTGACAGCTGTAAAATGACATATCACCAAAAGATTAAAAGTTGTGGAGATATGATTATATTACTCTATCATTTTTCCAATAATATGTTCACTCACTTTTGCTCAGATAAATCAATATTTATGATTTGTCTGATAATGAGTCTGCACAAGACCTAATCTGGCTAATGCTGTTTTTCTTTTTTAAAGATGAAATGCAAGGACTACTAAAAAAATTAAGGTTACTGCTATAGTAAGACAAATTTGGGTTTATACGTGACATCACGATTAAAGCCAATAATTTTGCTTTCAAAAATTCATTTACCTATTCAATACAGAAGCGTATATGACTAATTAAATATCTTGAGCTCAGCAATCTAAAACTGTTTTAGGTGCAGAAAATAATCAACAATGTATAACTAACAATATTAACTGAGATCAATAGTAGCTGGAAAGAGGTGAGAATGAAAAATATACTATACGCTTTCATTTTTTCAAAAATAAGTCTATTCGCATTTGTGTAAATTAATTGGTATTTCATAATAAGCAAATTAGAACAAAAGCCGTTTAGATGATACTGCTCGTATCTGACTTAATAAGTGATTTGTATTATGAACTCCCTGGTAGAAATTTTATCTAGGCGCCCGTATAAGCTCTCTAGGCCTAGCTAGGCCTTTATAGTAAAACTTGATTATACTGGATAAGAAAAACTAGATGGATTTAGACTAATATAACCCTTGAATGCATTCACGCATGCGCGCGCTACCAACCTACAAATCATGCAGCAGTGACGAAGTAAAGCCAAACCTAACCTAATAATGTTCTTTCATTGCACCTTTTCTTCAAATATCATGTGCAAAAACATCGATGAATAAAAATTAAAAAAAATTATCAACTGAACAACGGAAAGTACAACAAAACTATCACTAGAAAGTCATATTGAAAGTAAAAGTGCTAGTATCACACATAGGCTGGGATTTATCGTCGCGTCTCTATCTCTATCTCTCTTTCTTATCATGCGAGAGACAAGGACAGAATATTTACATGTGCGCGACTATACATTTCAGCATAGTACAAGTGACGCCATGAAATACAATGACGAACTAAAGCATCTTTACGGAATTAAGTTGCGCCTAACCCTTAATATACGTTAACGCCTCGATAAAACTGTACAGTTCTATAAGGGAAAACTATACGGGCATCTAGAAGGGAAAGGCGTTACACGCCAGTATAGATCTGTCTAGTTTATCTGTACAGATCTGTCTAGAACTTGATTATTCTAGCTAAAACTGTCTAGTAGCCCGGACTAATTTCTACCAGGGCTATTAAGCAAACTAATCAAACGACAGAGGAAATATACGTTGATCATTTAGGGCGCAGAGCGGACAAATATTATTATAGTAATTTATGCATTCTTATCGCTCATGCTCTTCTTATTCTTCAAAATTAAATTTCTAATCCACTAAACATATTTCGCTCGCCCCTTTTGCGATACGAAATTACTTACACATATGATACAAGGATTAGCCCTGTTAGATTTTCTCTCAAAAGAACATGATAAATTAATAGGCCAGTCAATTTACCGAAAAATAAGTCTTATCCTGCCAAAATTAGTAACCAGCCACGACGTATACGATAATTTGAAAGATAGTCCGTAGATGTAGACTTATATGTTTTGGACTAGCAACTATGATTTATTAATTAGTTGTTAACAAATTAGTGCAAAAAAATGCGTTTTTTTTTGTTTTTTTGTTAATAAAACGAAAACTATTTGACAAATCACTATGGTGTCAATGGGTAAGTTGTAGAAAATCAAATTATTAACAAAACGAGAGGTCAAACGACCTGATCAATTTATTAGAACCAAAGAAAATTCGGAAAAACAGGAAAATTTTTCATTTTTTTTTTTAATTCATAACTCTGTTGTTTATGAATATCAAGAGCTGAAATTTGGCACAGAAGTAGATAATTATATCTACTTTTAACATGCCAAAGGCAAATACTATCTGATAATTAGTTTCTGCGCAATTGCAATTTTTATTTTTTTTCGGTATTCTTCCCTTCTTTATATTACTGATTGAGAACGTCGTACATACATTTTTAAAACGGTTTTGAAAACTAGAAACAATATACTATTAAACGTATATTCTAAGTTTTCAATAGAATTGTGTAAAAAGGGTGAAATATGCACTCGAACATCGACGTAAACGGTCGAGCGCGCGGTACACATCGAAAGGTGGCGATGGATGAGAAACGATATATATAGATATACAGGCGCGCAGCGTCAAACGTTTAATTTTTAACTGGCTTGTTTTTGGCGATTAATGCACTTATATCAAAGTGTTTTTTTTTAATTAGGGTATATTTTACCGAGGAATCTGATTTCCTATTTAGATTTCACGAATAATGAAATCTAAAGGTATTTTCAGATTTCGGAGATTTTTAAAACTCACAATAAAAGAGGCATATACATGTAACTACAGCAGGTATAAATTTTGAAAAGCTGTATAAGCGTCTTTTGTAGCGTCTCTCTTGAAGAAAAAAACACTTCAATATAAAAGTATAAATCGCCAAAAACAAGCCAGTTTAAAATTGAACGGTTGACGCCGCGCGCCTGTATATGTATATATATTGTTTTGCCTCCATCCCCACTTTTTGCTGCGTACCGCGCGCTCGACCGTTTACGTCGATGTTCGCGTGCATATTTCACCCTTTTTACACAATTTTATTGAAAACTCAGAATATACATTAGATAGTATATTGTTTATAGTTTTCAAAACCGTTTTAAAAATGTATGTACGACGTTCTCAATCAGTAATATAAAGAAGGGAAGAATACCAAAAAAAGATAAAAATTGCAATTGCGCAGAAACTAATTATCAGATAGTATCTGCCTTTGGCATGTTAAAAGTAGATATGATTATCTACTTCTGTACCGAATTTCAGCTCTTAATATTCATAAACAACAGACTTCTAAACTATCGTATGTTGTTTGCACTACTGGCTTTAGGTGAATTCTAGGTATTTTTGATGTGAATCAAAATGAAGGCCGTAATTATTTCGTTTGCTATAATATGATGTTAAAAAATGAAAATATTTATGGTTTGTCTAATTATTAGACTACAGAAGACCTTATCTGGCTAATGTTGTTTTTCTATTTTAAGAGCAGGCCGAAGCAGATTCAATACCGACTGAAAATCGAAAATCTGTTCAATTTTTTTCCACTATACGTAATAAATTACATCCTAATTTTAAATACATTCATAAAATTCATTTCTCTATTCCGCTCGCCAAAAATGATTGAAGAAAGTTTCAAAAAATTAAATATTTTATACTATAGCTGTTTATAGAACTCTAAGCACGGTTACTTACTTTTTGTTCGAACTATGGTATATTTAATAAAAAAAACATTCTTTTTACAATCGTGTAAGTATAAAAAATTGCGCTAAATAACGATTTTTTATGAAAACAGTGTATTTATGTTATTTACGACGAAATAACATTTTCACTTTTATGTCGGTAATCAAATCTGTTCTGGCCTCCTCTTGGAGGCGTAATGCAAGAACTGGTATCAAAAGTCAGCTAATTACTATAGGTGAAATGAATTTAGGTGTATACGTGATATGAGGATTGGAGCCAATGATATGGTTCTCAAAAAATCATTTACATAATAAATACAGAAGCTTCCATTACTGATTAGCTATTATAAGCTGTGCCATCTAAAACTGTTCTCAGTGCAGAACATAATCAATAATGTATGGTAAACAATATAACCTAAGAATATTACTAACCGGAATCAAGTAGAAATTAAAAACACTTCATTTTTTTAAATATTAGTCTACTCGCATCTCTTGAAATGGATTGATATTTCTTGGTGAACCGATTAGGATAAAAGTCATTTAGAAGTTACTGCTCGTAGCTGACGGTATAGGTTATATAGATTGTGTACCATTTCACAAACATAGCAAACGGGAGACAAAATATGGGTTGATCATTTAGTATGCAAAGCAGTTTAAAAATATATTAGTAATCTTTACATTCCAGTGATGATGTTATTTTTCTTTGAAATGGAATTCTTGATAAACAACTTTATCTCTCCGCTTTTACGATACTAAACATCTTTGCACATGATACAACGGTTAGCCATATAACAATTGCTCTCGAAGGAACATGATAAATTAAGTGCGGTAGCGTATTGGACTGATAAAATACATTGAACCTATGCAATCTTAATCTACTCTAGATGCTAATTATATTTATATATGGTGAGCAAAAAGTATTAACAGATAATAAGTAATATCCAAGACGACTGCATTAGCTTTCTGGTCTATCAGACCACCAGCAGATCCACAACTAACACACAGGAAAGTCAATTTTATTATGAGTCGTATGTTGCTTATAGGCTCGACTTTCACTTAATTTTCTGTAGTTTTAATACGAATCATAATGAAGGCCATAAATATCGCGTTTGCTATGATATGATGTCAAAAGATGAAAATATTTATGATCTGTCCAATAAGGAGACTACAGAAGACCTCATCTGGCTAGTGCCGTTTTAAGAGCAGAGCGGAGCAGATACAATACCGACTTAAAATCAAAAATCTGTTGTTTAATTTGTTCCTACTAAACGTAATATAATACATCCTAATTGAAAATACATTCATAAAATTCGTTTCTCTACTCCACTCGCCAACAATGATTATAGAAAGTTTAAAAAAATTAAATATTTCATACTATAGCTTTTTATAGAACTCTAAGTACGGTTCCCTAGTAACACGTCTTTTGCAATTCTGATGCAATTCTAACGCAATTTTACTGAATGTCAAGAAAATTGCGTAAAGTCTTAAGCCGTCTACTTTCGATATCTATTATATATCTGCTGCAGGGTGATTGAGTAAGATTATATGCAGCAGACTTGTAATAGACTTACGGCAGAGTGATTGCGTACCTATGATAAACATGAATGCACTCGCGCGTGCAGTAGAATTGCACATAAAGTGCATAAGCGCCCATATGCAAAGTACTGCGCATCAGAAAGTAGCAATCTGACGCAATCGCAAGTGCATTAACCAGATGCTCATGGCACGAGTGCGTACACAAGACTTGCAACAGAATTGCGTAAGTTCTCTGCAGCAGATTTCATGCAGCAGGATTAGATCAGACTTGACATAGATACAGTAAACTTTAGACGATTTATTATGTGCACTCGCGCGTGCAGTAGAATTGCACATAAAGTGCATAAGCGCCCGTAAGCAAAGTACTGCGCATCAGAAAGTAGCAATCTGACGCAATCGCAAGTGTATTAACCAGATGCTCATGGCACGATTGCGTACACAAGACTTGCAACAGAATTGCGTAAGTTCTCTGCAGCAGATTTTATGCAGCAGGATTAGATCAGACTTGACATAGATACAGTGAACTTTAGACGATTTATTATGTGCACGCACGGGTGCATTGAGCGTACTTGTTAATCGCACTCTATCTGCCGTAAGTCTGCTGTAAGTCTGTTGCAATCTGTCTTCCATATGTTCGCGTGAGGAATCTGACGTAAGTCTGCTGCATGCACGCGTGAATTAAGCGTACTCCTTAACTGCACTCTAGCTGCCGTAAGTCTGCTGTAAGTCTGCTGCTATTTGTCTTTCATACGCTCGCGTAAGGAATCTGGCGTAAGTCTGCTGCACGCACGCGTGCATTAAGCGTACTCCTTAACTGCACTCTAGCTGCCATAAGTCTGCTGTAAGTCTGCTGCAAAGTATCTGCGTCAGTGCTCTGCTGCAAAACTATTAATAGAATTCTGAAGCAGACACTGTAAGTTCTGCGCAATCGCGCGTGCGTCAGACGTGTTACTAGGGTTATTTACATTTTTTTTGAATTATAGTGTATATTATGAAAAAAACATTTTATACAATCGTGTATGTATGAAAAATTGCGCTAAATAACGATTTTTATGAAAACAGTGTAATTATGTTATTTACGACTAAATAACATTTTCACCTTCATGTCGATAATCAAATCGGTTCTGGCCTCTTCTTAAAGGTAGAATGCAAGAACTAGTATCAATATTTAGCTCATTACTATGTTAAGATGAATTGGGGTTTATACGTAGTATGAAGATTAGAGCCAATAATATAGCTAAAAAAAATCAATCACTTATTAAATACAGAAGCTTTCATGACTGATTAAATATCATAAGCCATGCGATCTAAAACTGTTCTCGATACAGAAAATAATCAACAATGTATGGTAAACAATATTAGCTAAGAACGATACTAGCTGGGAATGATTGGGAATCAAAAAGATTTTATTTTCTCGAAAATAAGTCTACCCGCCCCTCTTAAAATTAATCGATATTTCTTAATAAACAAATTAGGATAAAAGTCGTTAAAAAATTACTGCTTATAGCTGAAGTGATAGGTAATGTATGTTATGTACTATTATGCAAACTCAGCAAACGATAGAGAAAGTATGGGCTGATCACTTAGGGTGCAAAGCGGTTCAATAATATTTTAGTAATCTTTACATTCCGCTAATGATGTTCTTTTTCTTTAGAATAAAATTCTTGATAAACAACTTTATCTCTCCGCTTTTGCGATACTAATACATCTTTGCACATGATACAACGGTTAGCCATGTAACAATTGCTCTCGAAGGAATATGATAAATTAAGTGCGATAGCGTATTGGACTGATAAAATACATTGAACCTATGCAATCTTAATCTACTCTAGATGCTAATTATATTTATATATGGTGAGCAAAGAGTATTAACAGATGATAAGTAATATCCAAGACGACTGCATTAGCTTCCTGGTCTATCAGACCACCAGCAGATCCACAACTAACACACAGGAAAGTCAATTTTATTATGAGTCGTATGTTGCTTATATTACCGACTTTCACTTAATTTTCTGTATTTTTAATACGAATCATAATGAAGGCCATAATTATCGCGTTTGCTATGATATGATGTCAAAAGATTAAAATATTTATGGTTTGTCCAATAAGGAGACTACAGAAGACCTCATCTGGCTAGTGCCGTTTTAAGAGCAGGGCGGGGCAGATACAATACCGACTTAAAATAAAAAATCTGTTGTTTAATTTGTTCCTACTGAATGCAATATAATAAATCCTAATTTAAAATACAATCATAAAATTCATTTCTCTATTCCGCTCGCCAACAATGATTAAAGAAACTTTAAAAAAATTAAATATTTCATACTATAGCTTTTTATAGAACTCTAAGTGCGGTTTTCTACATTTTTTTTGAATTATCGTGTATATTATGCAAAAAACATTTTATACAATCGTGTATGTATAAAAAATTGCGCTAAATAACGATTTTTATGAAAACAGTATAATTATGTTACTAACGACAAAATAACATTTTCACCTTCATGTCGATAATCAAATCGGTTCTGGCCTCTTCTTAAAGGTGGAATGCAAGAACTAGTATCAATATTTAGCTCATTACTATGTTAAGATGAATTGGGGTTTATACGTAGTATGAAGATTAGAGCCAATAATATAGCTAAAAAAAATCAATCACTTATTAAATACAGAAGCTTTCATGACTGATTAAATATCATAAGCCGTACGATCTAAAACTGTTCTCGGTGCAGAAAATAATCAACAATGTATGGTAAACAATATAAGCTAAGATTGATACTAGCTGGGAATGATTGGGAATCAAAAAGATTTTATTTTCTCAAAAATAAGTCTACTCGCCTCTCTTGAAATGAATCAATATTTCTTAATAAACAAATTAAGATAAATATCGTTAAAAAATTACTGCTTATAGCTGAAGTAATAGGTAATGTATGTTATGTACTATTATGCAAACTCGGCAAACGATAGAGAAAGTATGGGTTGATCACTTAGGGTGCAAAGCGGTTCAATAATATTTTAGTAATCTTTACATTCCGCTTATGATGTTCTTTTTCTTTCGAATAAAATTCTTGATAAACAACTTTATCTCTCCGCTTTTGCGATACTAATACATCTTTGCACATGATACAACGGTTAGCCATGTAACAATTGCTCTCGAAGGAATATGATAAATTAAGTGCGATAGCGTATTGGACTGATAAAATACATTGAACCTATGCAATCTTAATCTACTCTAAATGCTAATTATATTTATATATGGTGAGCAAAAAGTATTAACAGATAATAAGTAATATCCAAGACGACTGCATTATCTTCCTGGTCTATCAGACCACCAGCAGATCCACAACTAACACACAGGAAAGTCAATGTTATTATGAGTCGTATGTTGCTTATAGTACCGACTTTCGCTTAATTTTCTGTATTTTCAATACGAATCATATGAAGGCCATAATTATCGCGTTTGCTATGATATGATGTCAAAAGATTAAAATATTTATGGTTTGTCCAATAAGGGGACTACAGAAGACTTCATCTGGCTAGTGCCGTTTTAAGAGCAGGGCGGGGCAGATACAATACCGACTCAAAATCAAAAATCTGTTGTTTAATTTGTTCCTACTGAATGCAATATAATAAATCCTAATTTAAAATATATTCATAAAATTCATTTCTCTACTCCACTCGTCAACAATGATTAAAGAAAGTTTAAAAAAATTAAATATTTCATACTATAGCTTTTTATAGAACTCTAAGTACGGTTATTTACATTTTTTTTTGAATTATAGTGTATATTATTGAAAAAACATTCTATACAATCGTGTATGTATATAAAATTGCGCTAAATAACGATTTTTATGAAAACAGTGTAATTATGTTATTTACGACAAAATAACATTTTCAGCTTCATGTCGATAATCAAATCGCTTCTGGCCTCTTCTTAAAGGTGGAATGCAAAAACTAGTATCAATATTTAGCTCATTACTATGTTAAGATGAATTGGGGTTTATACGTAGTATGAAGATTAGAGCCAATAATATAGCTAAAAAAAATCAATCACTTATTAAATACAGAAGCTTTCATGACTGATTAAATATCATAAGCCGTGCGATCTAAAACTGTTCTCGATGCAGAAAATAATCAACAATGTATGGTGAACAATATTAGCTAAGAACGATACTAGCTGGGAATGATTGGGAATTAAAAAGATTTTATTTTCTCGAAAATAAGTCTACTCGCCCCTCTTGAAATAAATCGATATTTCTTAATAAACAAATTAAGATAAAAGTCGTTAAAAAATTACTGCTTATAGCTGAAGTAATAGGTAATGTATGTTATGTACTATTATGCAAACTCGGCAAACGGGAGGGAAAGTATGGGTTGATCACTTAGGGTGCAAAGCAGTTCAATAATATTTTAGTAATCTTTACATTCCGCTAATGATGTTCTTTTTCTTTAGAATAAAATTCTTGATAAACAAATTTATTTCTCCGCTTTTACGATACTAATACATCTTGGCACATGATAAAACGGTTAGCCATGTAACAATTGCTTTCGAAGGAACATGATAAATTAAGTGCGGTAGCGTATTGGACTGATAAAATACATTGAACCTATGCAATCTTAATCTACTCTAAATGCTAATTATATTTATATATGGTGAGCAAAAAGTATTAACAGATAATAAGTAATATCCAAGACGACTGCATTATCTTCCTGGTCTATCAGACCACCAGCAGATCCACAACTAACACACAGGAAAGTCAATGTTATTATGAGTCGTATGTTGCTTATAGTACCGACTTTCGCTTAATTTTCTGTATTTTCATTACGAATCATATGAAGGCCATAATTATCGCGTTTGCTATGATATGATGTCAAAAGATTAAAATATTTATGGTTTGTCCAATAAGGAGACTACAGAAGACTTCATCTGGCTAGTGCCGTTTTAAGAGCAGGGCGGGGCAGATACAATACCGACTCAAAATCAAAAATCTGTTGTTTAATTCGTTCCTACTGAATGCAATATAACAAATCCTAATTTAAAATACATTAATAAAATTCATTTCTCTATTCCGCTCGCCAACAATGATTAAAGAAAGTTTAAAAAAATTAAATATTTCATACTATAGCTTTTTATAGAACTCTAAGTACGGTTATTAACATTTTCTTTTTTCATTATAGTGTATATTATGAAAAAAACATTTTATATAATCGTGTATGTATTAAAAATTGCGCTAAATAACGATTTTATATGAAAACAGTGGAATTATGTTATTAACGACAAAATAACATTTTCACCTTCATGTCGGTAATCAAATGGGTTCTGGCCTCCTCTCAAAGGTGGAATGCAAGAATTAGTATTATAATTTAGCTCATTTAATATGTTAAGATAAATTGGGGTTTATACGTGGTATGAGGATTAGAGTCAATAATATAACTAAAAAAAATCATTCACTTATTAAATACAGAAACTTTCATGACTGAATTAATATCATAAGCCGTGCGATCTAAAACTGTTCTCGGTGCAGAAAATAATCAACAATAAATGGTAAACAATATTAGCTAAGAACGATACTAGCTGTAAATGAGTGGGAATCAAAAACATTTTATTTTTTCAAAAAAAAGTCTACTTGCCTCCCGTCAAATGAATTGATATTTCTTAATAAACAAATTAAGATAGAACTTGTTGAAAAATTACAGCTTATAGCTAAAGTAATAGGTAATTTATATTATGTACTGTTATGCAAACTGGGCAAACGAGAGAGAAAGTATAGGTTGATCATTTAGGGTGCAAAGCGGTTCAATAATATTTTAGTAATCTTTACATTCCGCTAATGATGTTCTTTTTCTTTAGAATAAAATTTCTGATAAACAAGTTCATCTCCCCGCTTTTGCGAGACTACTACACCTTTCCTCATGACACAATGGTTTGCCGTGTAACATTCGCTCTTAAAAGAAAATGATAAATTAAGTACAGTAGCGTATCGGACTGATTAAATACACAAAGCTAATGCAATCTTAATCTACTCCAGATTTTGAATCTATTCAAATATAACCAGCAAAAAATATAAACAGACAATAAGAAGTATTTAAGACGACTGCATTAGCTTTCTTGTCCATCATACTAACAGCAGATCCACAACTGACACACTAAAAAGTCAATTTCATTATTCATCGTATCATGTTTATAGTACCGACTTTAAGTTAATTCCCGGTATTTTTTATGTGATTTACAATGAATGTCGTTATTATTTTGTTTGCTATAATATGATGTTAAAAAATGGAAATAATTATGGTTTGTCCAATAATGAGACTAGAAAAGACCTTATCTGGCTATTGCCATTTTAACAGCAAGCCGAAGCAGATTCAATACCAACTGAAAATCGGAAATCTGTTTAATTTTTTTCTACTATACGTAATAAAATACATCCTAATTTTAAATACATTCATAAAATTCATTTCTCTATTCCGCTCGCCAAAAATAATTGAAGAAAGATTTAAAAAATTAAATATTTCATACTATAGCTGTTTATAGAACTCTAAGTACGATTACTTACTTATTGTTTTAATTATGATATATTTAATAAAAAAAATATTCTTTCTACAATCGTGTATGTATTTATGTTATTTACGACAAAATAACATTTTCACTTTTAAGTCGGTAATCAAATATGTTCTGGCCTCCTCTTGGAGGCGGAATGCAAGAACTAGTATCAAAAGTCAGCTAATTACTATGATAAGATGAATTTGGGTGTATACGTGATATCAGGATTAGAGCCAATAATATGGCTCTCAAAAAATCATTTACATATTGAATACAGAAACTTTCATGACTAATTAGCTATTATAAGCCGTGCCACCTAAAACTGTTCTCGGTGAAAAGAATAATCAACAATGTATGGTAAACAATATTAGCTAAGAATATTACTAGCTGGAATTAAGCGGGAATTAAAAACATTTCATTTTTTTAAATATTAGTCTACTTGCATCTCTTGAAATGAATTGATTTTTCTTAGTGAACCAATTACAATAAAAGTCGTTTAGAAGTTACTGCTCGTAGCTGACGGTATAGGTTATGTGGATTGTGTACCATTTCGCAAACATAGCGAACGGAAGAGAAAATAAGGGTTTATCATTTAGTGTGCAAATGAGTTTAATAATATTTTAGTAATCTTTACATTTCGGTGATGATGTTATTTTTCTTTGAAATGAAATACTTGATAAACAACCTTATCTCTCCGCTTTTGCGATACGAATGCATCTTTGCACATGATACAATGGTTAGCCATGTAACAATTGCTGTCGAAGGAACATGATAAATTAAGTGCGGTAGCGTATTGGACTGATAAAATACATTGAACCTATGCAATCTTAATCTACTCTAAATGCTAATTATATTTATATATGGTGAGCAAAAAGTATTAACAGATAATAAGTAATATCCAAGACGACTGCATTATCTTCCTGGTCTATCAGACCACCAGCAGATCCACAACTAACACACAGGAAAGTCAATGTTATTATGAGTCGTATGTTGCTTATAGTACCGACTTTCGCTTAATTTTCTGTATTTTCAATACGAATCATATGAAGGCCATAATTATCGCGTTTGCTATGATATGATGTCAAAAGATTAAAATATTTATGGTTTGTCCAATAAGGAGACTACAGAAGACTTCATCTGGCTAGTGCCTTTCTAAGAGCTGGGCGGGGCAGATACAATACCGACTTAAAATCAAAAATCTGTTGTTTAATTTGTTCCTACTGAATGCAATATAATAAATCCTAATTTAAAATACATTCATAAAATTCATTTCCCTATTCCGCTCGCCAACAATGATTGAAGAAAGTTAAAAAAAATTAAGTATTTCATACTATAGCTGTTTATAGAACTCTTAGTACGGTTATTTACATTTTTTTTTAATTATAGTGTATATTATGAAGAAAACATTGTATACAATCGTGTATGTATAAAAAATTGCTCTAGATAACGATTTTTTATGAAAACAGTGTAATTATGTTATTAACGACAAAATAACATTTTCACCTTCATGTCGGTAATCAAATGGGTTCTGGCCTCCTCACAAAGGTGGAATGCAAAAATTAGTATTATAATTTAGCTCATTTAATATGTTAGGATGAATTGGGGTTTATACGTGGTATGAGGATTAGAGCCAATAATATAACTAAAAAAAATCATTCACTTATTAAATACAGAAACTATCATGACTGAATTAATATCATAAGCCGTGCGATCTAAAACTGTTCTCGGTGCAGAAAATAATCAACGATGTATGGTAAACAATATTAGCTAAGAACGATACTAGCTGGGAATGATTGGGAATCAAAAAGATTTTATTTTCTCGAAAATAAGTCTACTCGTCTCTCTTGAAATGAATCGATATTTCTTAATTAACAAATTAAGATAGAAGTCGTTAAAAAATTACTGCTTATAGCTAAAGTAATAGGTAATGTATATTATGTACTATTATGCAAACTCGGCAAACGAGACAGAAAGTACGGGTTGATCACTTAGGGTGCAAAGCAGTTCAATAATATTTTAGTAATCTTTACATTCCGCTAATGATGTTCTTTTTCTTTAGAATAAAATTCTTGATAAACAACTTCATTTCTCCGCTTTTGCGATACTAATACATCTTGGCACATGATAAAACGGTTAGCCACGTAACGATTGCTCTCGAAGGAACATGATAAATTAAGTGCGGTAGCGTATTGGACTGATAAAATACATCGAACTTATGCAATCTTAATCTACTCTAGATGCTAATTATATTTATATATGGTAAGCAAAAAGGATTAACAGATAATAAGTAAAATCCAAGACGACTGCATTAGCTTTCTGGTCTATCAGACCAGCAGCAGATCCACAACTGACACACTAGGAAGTCAACTTTATTATGTATCGTATGTTGTTTATAGTACCGACTTTAAGTTAATTTCCGGTACTTTTTATGTGATTTAAAATGAAGGCCGTAATTATTTCGTTTACTATAATATGATGTTAAAAAATGGAAATATTTATGGTTTGTCCAATAATGAGACTAAAGAAGACCTTAACTGGCTAGTGCCGTTTTAACAGCAGGCCGAAGTAGATTCAATACCGACTGAGAATCGAAAATCTGTTCAATTTTTTCCTACTATACGTTATGAAATACATCCTAATTTAAAATACATTCATAAAATTCATTTCTTCATTCCGCTCGCCAAAAATGATTGAAAAAAGTTTTAAAAAATTAAATCTTTTATACTATAGCTGTTTATAGAACTCTAAGTACGGTTATTTACATTTTTTATTGAATTATAGTATATATTATGAAAAAAACATTTCATACAATCGTGTATGTATAAAAAATTGCGCTAAATAACGATTTTTTATGAAAACAGTGTAATTATGTTATTAACGACAAAATAACTTTTTCACCTTCATGTCGGTAATCAAATGGGTTCTGGCCTCCTCTCAAAGGTGGAATGCAAGAACTAGTATTATAATTTAGCTCATTTAATATGTTAAGATAAATTGGGGTTTATACGTGGTATGAGGATTAGAGCCAATAATATAACTAAAAAAAATCATTCACTTATTAAATACAGAAACTTTCATGACTGAATTAATATTATAAGCCGTGCGATCTATAACTGTTTTCGGTGCAGAAAATAATCAACGATGTATGGTAAACAATATTAGCTAAGAACGATACTAGCTGGGAATGATTGGGAATCAAAAAGATTTTATTTTCTCGAAAATAAGTCTACTCGTCTCTCTTGAAATGAATCGATATTTCTTAATTAACAAATTAAGATAGAAGTCGTTAAAAATTACTGCTTATAGCTGAAGTAATAGGTAATGTATATTATGTACTATTATGCAAACTCGGCAAACGATAGGGAAAGTATGGGTTGATCACTTAGGGTGCAAAGCGGTTCAATAATATTTTAGTAATCTTTACATTCCGCTAATGATGTTCTTATTTTTTAGAATGAAATGATTGATAAACAACTCTAACTCTCCGCTTTTGCGATACTAATACATCTTGGCACATGATAAAACGGTTAACCATGTAACAATTGCTCTCGAAGGAACATGATAAATTAAGTGCGGTAGCGTATTGGACTGATAAAATACATCGAACCTATGCAATCTTAATCTACTCTAGATGCTAATTATATTTATATATGGTAAGCAAAAAGGATTAACAGATAATAAGTAATATCCAAGACGACTGCATTAGCTTTCTGGTCTATCAGACTAACAGCAGATCCACAACTAACACACAGGAAAGTCAATTTTATTATGAGTCGTATGTTGCTTATAGGACCGACTTTAACTTAATTTTCTGTATTTTTAATACGAATCATAATGAAAGCCATAATTATCGCGTTTGCTATGATATGATGTCAAAAGATTAAAATTTTTATGGTTTGTCCAATAAGGAGACTACAGAAGACTTGATCTGGCTAGTGCCGTTTTAAGAGCAGGGCGGGGCAGATACAATACCGACTTGAAATCAAAAATCTGTTGTTTAATTTGTTCCTACTGAATGCAATATAATAAATCCTAATTTAAAATACATTCATAAAATTCATTTCTCTATTCCGCTCGCCAACAATGATTAAAGAAAGTTTAAAAAAATTAAATATTTTATACTATAGCTTTTTATAGAACTCTAAGTACGGTTATTTACATTTTTTTTTTAATTATAGTGTATATTATGAAAAAAACATTTTATACAATCGTGTATGTATAAAAAATTGCGCTAAATAACGATTTTTATGAAAACAGTGTAATTATGTTATTTACGACAAAATAACATTTTCACCTTCATGTCGATAATCAAATCGGTTCTGGCCTCTTCTCAAAGGTGGAATGCAAGAACTAGTATCAATATTTAGCTCATTACTATGTTAAGATGAATTGGGGTTTATACGTAGTTGGAAGATTAGAGCCAATAATATAGCTAAAAAAATCAATCACTTATTAAATACAGAAGCTTTCATGACTGATTGAATATCATAAGCTGTGCGATCCAAAACTGTTCTTGATGCAGAAAATAATCAACAATGTATGGTAAACAATATTAGCTAAGAACGATACTAGCTGGGAATGATTGGGAATCAAAAAGATTTTATTTTCTTGAAAATAAGTCTACCCGCCCCTCTTGAAATGAATCGATATTTTTTAATAAACAAATTAAGATAAAAGTCGTTAAAAAATTACTGCTTATAGCTGAAGTAATAGGTAATGTATGTTATGTACTATAATGCAAACTCGGCAAACGATAGAGAAAGTATGGGTTGATCACTTAGGGTGCAAAGCGGTTCAATAATATTTTAGTAATCTTTACATTCCGCTAATGATGTTCTTTTTTTTTAGAATAAAATTTCTGATAAACAAGTTCATCTTCCCGCTTTTGTGAGACTAATACACCTTTCCTCATGATACAATGGTTTGCCGTGTAACATTCGCTCTTAAAAGAAAATGATAAATTAAGTACAGTAGCGTATCGGACTTATTAAATACGTTAAGCTAATGCAATCTAAATCTGCCCCAGATTTTCAATCTATTCAAATATAACCAGCAAAAAATATAAACAGACAATAAGAAGTATTTAAGACGACTGCATTAGCTTTCTTGTCTATCATACTAACAGCAGATCCACAACTGACGGACTAGAAAGTCAATTTTATTATTTATCGTATCATGTTTATAATACCGACTTCAAGTTAATTCCCGGTAATTTTTATGTCAATCAAAATGAAGGCCGTAATTATTTCGTTTGCTATAATATGATGTTAAAAAATGAAAATATTTATGGTTTGTTCAATAATGAGACTAGAAAAGATCTTATCTGGCTAGTGCCATTTTAACAGCAGGCCGAAGCAGATTCAATACTAACTGAAAATTGGAAATCTGTTCAATTTTTTTCTACTATACGTAATGAAATACATCCTAATTTTAAATACATCCATAAAATTCATTTCTCTATTCTTCTCGATAAAAATGATTGAAGAAAGTTTCAAAAAATTAAATATTTCATACTATAGCTGTTTATAGAACTCTAAGTACGGTTACTTACTTTTTGTTTAAATTATGGTATATTTAATAAAAAAAATATTCTTTCTACAATCGTGTATGTATTTATGTTATTTACGACAAAATAACATTTTCACTTTTATGTCGGTAATCAAATCTGTTCTGGCCTCCTCTTGGAGGTGGAATGCAAGAACTGGTATCAAAAGTCAGCTAATTACTATGGTAAGATGAATTTGGGTATATACGTGATATGAGGATCAGAGCCAATATTATGGCTCTCAAAAAATCATTCACATATTAAATACAGAAGCTTTCATGACTGATTAGCTATTATAAGCCGTATTATCTAAAACTGTTCTCGGTGAAGAGAATAATCAACAATGTATGGTAAACAATATTAGTTAAGAATATTACTAGTTGGAATTAAGTGGGAATTAAAAACATTTCATTTTTTTAAATATTAGTCTACTCGCATCTCTTGAAATGAATTGATATTTCTTAGTGAACCAATTAGAATAAAAGTCGTTTAGAAGTTACTGCTCGTAGCTGACGGCATAGGTACTGTAAATTGTATACCAAACATAGCGAACGGGAGAGAAAATATGGGTTGATCATTCAGGGTGCAAAGCAGTTTAATAATATTTTAGTAATCTTTGCATTCCAGTGATGATCTTATTTTTCTTCGAAATAAAATTCTTGATAGACAGCCTTATCTCTCCGCTTTTGCGATACTCATACATCTTTGCACATGATACAATGGTTAGCCACGTAACATTTGCTCTCGAAGGAAAATGATAAATTAAGTACGGTAGCGTATTGGACTGATTAAATAAATTGAGCCTATGCAATCTTAATCTACTCTAGATGCTTAATGTATTCACATATTAACACGTTGATCATTTAGGGTGCAAAGCAGTTTAATAATATTTTAGTAATCTTCACATTTAGGTACTGATGTTCTTTATCTTTTAAATAAAATTCTTGATAAACAAGTTTATCTTACCTTTCTTTTGATACTCATACACTTTCGCTCATGATACAATGGTTAGCCGTGTAACATTCGCTCTCAAAGGAATATGATAAATTAACGGCATGTCGGAGCTGCAGCAATCGAGTTTTGCTTTTTTTATTTTATCAATATCTTTTTAAATTCTTAAATTAAACAAATATAATGACTTGTCCGCACTAAAGCTATATTTATACAATAATTTTTGTTACAATAAAAAATCATTTGGATTTGTTTTTTTTATGAACTTGTATTGGAAATTAGATATTAAACTCGACAAACCCAACTTTAAAATACGACATATTGAAAGTTTTTACTATAACTTTGTATGTATAATATTTTGGTGAATTTCTTGAGTTGTACGCACTAGAGTTTAATCTTACAAATTAGTTCTTTTTAGCAAAAAACCCAATTAAACGCATCGTTTATTCATAAGTTATGATTGGAAATATTATTAGAAGGCGGACAGCTTCGTCATGCTCTTAAGTACAGTAGCGTATTTGACTGATTAAATACATTGAGCTAATGCAATCTGAATCTACTCTAGATGCTAATTCTATTCAAATTTGGCCAGCAAACAATATTAACAGACAATAAGTAATATTTAAGACGGCTGCATTAGCTTTCTGGTCTATCAGACTAACAGCAGATCCGCAACTAACACACAAGGAAGTCAATTTTATTATGTATCGTATGTTGTTTATAGTACCGACTTTAAGTCAATTTTCGGTGTTTTTGATGTGAATCAAAATGAAGGCCGTAATTATTTCGTTTTCTATAATATGATGTTAAAAAATGGAAATATTTATGGTTTGTCCAATAATGAGACTAAAGAAGACCTTAACTGGCTAGTGCCGTTTTAACAGCAGGCCGAAGTAGATTCAATACCGACTGAGAATCGAAAATCTGTTCAATTTTTTTCTACTATTCGTAATGAAATACATCTTAATTTTAAATACATTCATAAAATTCATTTCTCCATTCCGCTCGCCAAAAATGATTGAAGAAAGTTTCAAAAAATTAAATATTTTATACTGTGGCGGCTACCCAGGATGAGGAGAACAGAGAGAGTTGTCTAAATAACAGAGACAAGAGTACGTTAATATATTATATATATTTCAAGGCGGTCAGTGTGACTGAGCACAAAGACCGCTGGAGCTAGACTGGTTACAACGAAGTGGCTCGCTCGCTGTCACTCCCTCGTCTATCTTGACGCCTGCGCAGAGGCGTTTGCATGTATACACTTATGTGTCTTAGTGCGCTTACAGCGCCATACTCTTACACAGACTGTGTGTGTCTTTCCATCACTACTCCCAACAAAATCAATTTTGTGTGGGTAATTTTTATTTTTTATTACGAGTGCAAGAAATGTGGGTTGTACTGCACTCTTTCATTTATCACACGTTGTGATATATTATTTATTTATTACACTGGAGGTTAACATTCCTCTGATCACAACTAATGCGAAAAATTTATAAAATTACATAAAATTATTTCGCATACGATAAATTCATCACATCCATTCATCATAATCACTCATACATCACCGTAGGGCTAGCATTTGCTCGATTACAATGTTTTCTAACAATACTTGTTAGTCGCAAAGAAATTTCTGACTTTTTAATTTACATTATATATTTTTTACAACAGTAATCGTTGCTTTATCACAATAAAACTTTTGACTATTTACAACAGTGATTATTTATTTCATCACATTACAATTTTCTGCTATTTACAACTTTAAAAGATGTTACTTATTACAGTAACGATCTTGCAGTTTGCAAGGACCCTTGTTATCGCAATATATTCACAGTTTTTAATGAGAATATTTTTATTACGTCTCAGTATATACATTGTTGTTATTAACGCATTGAAGGTGCTAGAGGTGCAATTCAATTGCCATGAAATCATGAGTATGTACACTATTTTAATTGACTAGACATGTAAGTATTGTTTTACAATTAAGTATTCCATAATTGCGAAGATTTATACATTAGCTGATGCATTATACTATTTACAACTATTTGTGCATTGGCTAAAATGATAAGGTGCACTAAAATGCGTTTAGCAATTTGTTGCTAAAAAAATTACATTTTCTTCCAACCGTGGTCGAAATTGTCAGATACGGATGGTATGTTACTTAAAACAGTTAAAATAAGAAAAAAAATTTTAATATATGAGAAAAACAATAAAATGATAAGAGATAAAATAAAAAGCTTTAGCCATTGCACAATTACAAAATATTGTCGCTGTTGATACGCAGAGTTAAAAGATTTTGTGAAGCGATCTAATTTCTCCACTTCCTTATTGGAATTCCGCTTGCGTTTATTACATGGACTAGATGTTGAGTGCGAGGTTTCGAGTACATATCTAATTGACGTTCGGTCGCTATACCTAACTCTTTGACTAACTAGGAGAAGGAATAGGTGGGTCATTTATTCGTACCGGTTGTTTTACGACCGGGCTGTCATTTTAATTCAGTGACTCTACGCAGGTCATCTGAGCGCTGTGAACGGTATCGTTGAGACCCCCCCCCACCCCCAGGCGAAAGCCCATCCGCGTAGTTGCCAAAGCCTGAATTTTAATTTGAGATGGCTCCGGGGCATGTGTTACGTATGCACAAGGTGCAGAGTCATTATACTAAGAGAGTGGGAGTCGCAAGAGCTCGCCCTCTGTGTTATCATCACAGTCTTCCATTACCGACTGCTGAATCAAAAAGATTACTTGAATCTTGCTTATCATTCTGAATATTAACTTTTCTTAACCAGAGGGCGAGCTTCACGACACCTGGCTCTCCGCGTTATCGACCAATTTGCGGACCGTGAAATTAGTTGTTAATTATATAAATGTTTTTCTTGTTCCTCGGGTGAAGCAAGCGCCACGTGTATATCGTCGATATATGCAAAGACGAAGTCTCAATCCCCTAGCGCTAAATTGATACATTTTTGGAGTGTCCACGACGCGATTCTAAGACCGAAGGTCATGCCGAAAGTTTCGTGTAGGCCGAGCGGTGTAATGACTGCAATTTTGGGGACACCTTACGGAGGATGAGTGTCTACCCGTACGCACCCTCTAAGACAAGAGGCGAAAAAATGGTTTTACCATGTAAATTACCGGAAGGATCATAAAAGCCAGGTATCTGGTATCTAGCCGGTACCGCCACCTCGCTTGGCCCCCGATAAACTTCGCATATCCTCTTTTCCCCGTTTCTTTTGCATCCTATGTGTTGGCATCTCCCAGGGACTTTTAAAAGGCCTACATTTGCCTGACATTGCAGACGTCGCGATTTCTATGCGCTGAGTGGACTCGCGGCAAATTCCCCTGTTTCCTGTGATTTCCGGTTTTCCTACGCCTATTACCGTTGGATAAGTGTTAATACACATATCCTTGTTTGCGTTAGATTAATATCAATCTTTTTATGCCCTGAACACAATAGTCCGCAATTTGTTCGGCGGACACGCCAATTCACTAGATCATGCCTAGGGAATTTTTAGAGCCAACTGTAAGAAAATAAATTCAATTTCAGGCATTATGCCCTAAGCAAAATATTCCGCAATTTATTTTCTTACAGTTGGCTCTAAAAATTCCCTAGGCACGATCTAGTGAATCGGCGTGCCCGCCGAATAAATTGCGGACTATTGTGTTCGGGGCATTAGTTATTTTTTAAATATTTTTGCTTTTTAGAAGAACGCCTTCGCTAATTACCGCATCAACTTTGTCATGACGGAGTCAAATAGTTTTTCCACGTGTTTTCCACATGTAACGTGTTGTGGCTCCCGTACGGATCCAAATGTATCTGATTCGCGTGTTTGATCATGTCCGCTTCGTTCTCCGGCGTAACATCTTTCCGTACGAACGGGCGTATATTGGAAAGTAAATTCGCCTTCCATGCTTTTAAAATTAAACCACGCGGCATTTCTTCTCCCGTTAAGCTAATTAATTCATTCAGATATTCCGACGGCTTGCGTGTGCCCATTTGACAGCCTCCAAACAGTTTCTGCAATTTCCTGTCTTCTGACCGAGTATATTTTTTTATTAAAATATTTTTTAACCCTTCATACCGATTATTACCTTTAAGTATTTTAATACTATCCGCTATATCTGTTAAAATACTATTATTTAAGTTCGGCATTACGTTAATAAACCTTGTATTGTCATAAATTATATTTTGCAAAAACAATTGATATTCATACATTTCTAACCACGTGACGGGATCGTGTTGCCAAAATGGCAACTTTATCGGTTTAAAATTAACGTTTGCCGTGACTGACGGTTGAATGTTGTGATTGCGCGTGTTTATGTTGTGCATGTCTGTTGTAAGGTTATTGGAGTTTGTAGATGTTTGTTCGTTCGTTTATGTTTGCGGATTAGAGGTGTTAGGGTTCGAGTTTAATTGTATTGTTGAAAAAGAAAATACTGTTTGTTTATGAGCAGAGGTCGAGGTTGATGAAAAACTGTTTTGAGGTTGATTACTTATTGAGATTTTAGAGAATTTGGATTTTAAGCTTTGTTTTGCTTTTGACATATTAATATTACTTGTAAAATTTGAATCGAATGACTTTGAAAAATTATTTTTCTTTGTTTCTGGAAAATTCGCGTTGCTTACATCATTTGAATTTTGATTTTTTTGAGTTTGTAAAATTAACGATTTTAAAGATTCTATTTGTTTATTAAACATTAGTATTTGCTCGTTGTGAGCTTGTTGTAAATTTTGAATTTTATTATAGCAAGCTTTCTCCAGGTTCTCATAGGCCTCTCTAGAAACCATTTTTTCATGGAACGCGCTAGCCGTTTTAGTTGTTAAAAATCTATTTTGATCGAAATATGATGCGCTTTTAGACTTCAATGCGAGAGGTCTATTTGCGTTATCCCGTGCGTTGGGTATGAATCTACTAGTTATATTTAATGGCGGCGTTTCCGGCGAATTTTGCATGCTTGTGTGTGCAATTGCACCGCCCCCAACTCCCATCGTGCCCGCCTTACCCGGGCTCGAATTTCGCGGGGAGACATTAACATCATTTTGCGTATTAAACGCTTCTGTTGCTGAGTCCTGTGCATTCAAAGGACTAATTTCTTTTGAGGGCGAATGAAACACGTCTAAGGGCATTTTTACGGACGGGCAGTCGCGAAGGAGGAGAAAGGTTTTTCTGCTATCTAACGAGCAACAGTCAGAAGGAGGCTCTCTCTGCGATGTGTATGAGAGAAAAAAAGAGTAAAAGATTATGAATTTTATTTTGCCTTTTACAGGATAGAAAAGGTCTGTCTCGTACAGTCAGGCTAACCTTCACGTGTCCAGCGTATAAGGCCGCATGCGGCCGACGACTGAGACACTAGAAAGCCTCCTGGTGCACGAGCATAGTTGACCAAAAAGAACAAAAAAAAACCATATTCGACGCGTCAGGTTGAACCCCGGTGTCAGTACAGAAGACTGCATGCAGTCGACGACTAAGTACCAAAAGACAACCTTTCTGCGTGGAAATAGTTATGAGAAAAAGTGAGTGAAGAGAGAACCTCTCCAACGACTATTTGCTCAACAAAATTCTATCATATGTACAATTTAAATAAATAAGATACAGCATAAAACAAATAATAATTTAGATGAGAAAAATCATATATGTTGTATTTAATAAAATCATAAGATATTGATATGTATTAGTTTATGCTAGACAGAGCAAATAAGTTAGAGATAAAATATATACTTAACGAACAATTTACAAACGATTTATACGCACACGTAGAATAACTAGCTCATACTTAAAGTTACGTTAAAATTTGCTCCGAAGTTTCTAGATCGGTGCGTTCATGAAATTATGAGGTTAACCATGTATGTGCGTTGAATAATACGCGTTTAAAGTCTAAAACCGGCCTTTCTGACACCAACAAAGATTAAAATTTTTCGAATTTATTTCTTAGGTTAAAATGATTAAACATGCATAAAAAAAATATTAAATACTAAAAAGAAATTTTGTGTCCAAAGACCGATTCCCCGCACTCCGCAACGTTGAATTTACTTTTTCTCGTACAATGTAGATCCCGAGGCGTAGGTTATCATGAAGATTTTCTTTGTGCTTAATTGTTACGTGAAACTAGCCGTTTTGTTGCGTGACGCACAACACACCCGGAGCGCAGAATTCACTGTGTAAAAATTTTTACAACGATTGCACAGGTAGACAATTACTGAGTACCACCTATGCAATCTGAACACGTTCATTAATGTTTTACGTAACAAAGTCTTATACTTGAAGAATTGTACTTGTGTGCACAAGTAGAATAAAACAAAATGAAGAGATTCTTTACGAATGCTCTCAATACCTCCAAAAAAAAGAGATGTCTCGTTCGACGACGCTGAGGCGATATGCCGCGAAGAAGCGTCCTGTGCCTGAAACAGCTGGCTGACGTTGCCAAGATGAAGCTCCACAAAAGAAAATTCCTTCTCTGTCTTCTGACCTCCTGGTGCAGAGCAGATGTTAAGAAAGAAATATGAAATTCCTGCTCGAACGGCAAAGAAGGCAGCCAGTTGCTTCGTCAAGCAACACGCACGTCAAGATGGCGGTTGACTAAGGCGTCCTTTGTCTATCTTGACGCCTGCGCAGAGGCGTTCGCATGTATACACTTATGTGTCTTACCAGGAGAGGCTATGAGCTTCGGGTCACAGATTTTGATGAAACTTTGAGATATGTTTTTAGGTACCAAGATATGAGTAAAGCCAGAGCGGTACGGTCTAACGCTTCGAAAAACTGAAATCATAGACGTTTCCAGTCTTATTTGAAGAAAAATGTAAAAAAAGCTCCTTATTGAAGTGTGAATAATCCAGTCTAGAAATGCCTTTAATAAAACAACAGGGACTAAAATAAAAGTACAGAAAGCAAGCTTTAATTTGCCGTTTTCAGAATTAAAAAATAATAATTAGAACTAGAGATATGTCCGTTCAAAGTTAAGAAGCAAGAAAGTACCAAAAATCATCTAAATTCTAAAGGACAGTGATTTTGTGATTTTTGGTACTTTCTTGCTTCTTAACTTTGAACGGACATATCTGTAGTTCTAATTATTATTTTTCAATTCTGAAAACAGCAAATTAAAGCTTGCTTTCTGTACTTTTATTTTATTCCCTGTTGATTTATTAAAGACATTTCTGGACTGGATTATTCACACTTCAATTAGGAGCTTTTTTTTACATTTTTCTTCAAATAAGACTGGAAACGTCTATAATTTCAATTTTTCGAAACCTTAGACTGTACTGCTCTGGCTTTACTCATATTTTGGTACCTAAAAATATATTCCAAAGTTCCATCAAGATCTGTGACCCGAAGCTCATAGCCTCTCCTGGTTAGTGCGCTTACAGCGCCATACTCATACATAGACTATGTGTGTATGTCCACAATACCATAGCTGTTTATAGAACTCTAAGTACGGTTACTTACATTTTGTTTAAATTATGGTTTATTTTATGAAAAAAACATTTTATACAATCATGTATGTATAAAAAATTGCGCTGAATAACGATTTCTTATGAAAACAGTATAATTATGTTATTTATGTCAAAATAACATATTCACCTTTATGTCGGTAATCAAATCTGTTCTGATCTCCTCTTAAAGGTGGAATGCAAGAACTAGTATCAAAATTTAGCTCATTACTATGGTAAGATGAATTTGGGTTTATACGTGATATGAGGATTAGAGCCAATAATATCGCTCACAAAAAATCATTCACCTATTAAATACAGAAGCTTCCATGACTGATTAGATATCATAAGCTGTGCCATCTAAAACTGTTCTCGGTGCAGAGAAGAATAAAAAATGTATGGTAAACAATATTAGCTTAGAACAATACTGGCTGAAAATAAGTGGGAATTAAAAACATATCATTTTTTCAAAAATAAGTCTGCTCGCATCTCTTGAAATGAATTGGTATTTCTTAATGAACCAATTAGTATAAAACTCGTTTAGAAGTTACTGCTCGTAGCTGACGTAATAAGTGATCTGAATTAGTTACTAATTAGCAAACTCGGCGAACGAGAGAGAAAATATGGGTTGATCATTTATGGTGCAAAGTGGTTTAATAATATTTTCGTAATCTTTACATTCCACTAATGATGTTCTTTTTCTTCAAAATAAATTTTTGATGAGCAAGTTTATCTCCCCGCTTTTACGATACTAATACACCTTTGCACATCATACAATGGTTAGCCGTGTAAAATTCGCCCTCAAAGGAACATGATAAATTAAGTACAGTAGCGTATTGGACTGATTAAATAAATTGAGCCTATGCAATCCTAATCTACTCTAGATGCTAAATCTATTCAAATATGGTTTGCAAAATATATTACCAGACAATAAGTAATATCCAAGATAACTGACAAAGACAAACAAAGAAGTCAATTTTATTATCTATTATGTGTTGTTTATAGTACTGACATTAGGTTATTTTCAGTTATTTTTCATATAAATCGAACAGATGGCTGTAAGTATTACATTTGCCATAATATGATTTTTAAAAACGTAAATACTTAATGTTTGTCTAATAATGACTCTATACGAGACAGTTATTCCTACTCACAGTTATTCACAGATATTCTTAGTTATTTCTAGTTTAGTTGAAGAATAGTTTTAAGAATCAAAGTTATTAGTAACAGTCATTCCCAGTTACTCTCAGTTATTTACAGATATTTACAGATATTTTCAGTTATATCCAGTTAATAACAGATATTCATTGTTACTTCCAGTTTTTTTACTAAGGTACTAATGGCTACTTTATTTATTTAAAAAGCGGACTGAAAGTAAGATTTTTTTTACTAAAAATTACAGTGATCAAATAATGAGCAAAAGAAACATACAGAATAAGTTGGAAATAATGGATGTGTTGTTTTTTTTTCATAATTCTCACTTATTATTGAAATTTAATGCACAATTTAACGTGAAAGCATGCTCCTCTGAACAATGCATCAAATATTTATTTGAATATTGTTATAAAGGTCATGATTGTGCATACACTTAAATACGTCAAGCAAATGTTAATTTTTAAAAGAAAATAAAGACTCTTTAACAACAAACAACATTCAACATAAACACAACAAAACTGGAAATAACTGGAAATAACTAGTGTTAACTGTTATTTCTGTCTCAAATGGAACAGTTTATAACAATTATCCCCAGTTATTTCCAGATATTCCCACTTATTCACAGATTTGATTCCCACTAGGGAAACATCAATAAGCCAAGTTGTTTAGTAGCACTACCAATTTATTTATGATAAAAAGAATAGATAATACTATAAAATACCTACAATCGCTAAAATACTTGATCGATGAATGTGTACGGTCAGGCGTAAGACTCCCTACTGAATGACTCATGAAGCTTAACCCCTATGACCTTAATAATTAGCTGAAACTGTTTACATAAGAGAAAATGAAAAACCGAAGTATCTAATTGGAAGAATGGAAAATAAGGACGGAAAACTACTGACAAGACTCAAATACGGAAATGGGAATACTGGAACACATAATTAGGGAATGTGAAGAAATAAATGAAGAAAATTCTGGGCGCTAAAAGGTAAGAATTAGTTATGTGAACGGAAGTAATGAAAAGGAAGCAAGCGTTTTCAATCCTAACTTATGAATAAACGATGCGTTTAATCGAGTTTTTTGCTTCAAAGAAAAAATTCATAAGATTAAGCACTAGTGCGGACTACCCAAGAAATCCACCAAAATACTATACATAAAAAGTTATAAAAAAACTTTCAATATATTGTATTAAAAGGTTAGGTTTGTCGAGCTTGATATCTAATTTTCAATCAAAGTATTAAAATAAGTTCGAATGATTTTTCATTTATCAAAAATTATCGTATTAACATAACTTTATTGCGGACAAGTCATATTTGTTTAATTTATAAATTTAAAAAGATATTAATACAATAAAAAAAAGCAAAACTCGATTGTTACAGCTCCGACATTCCGTCAAAGAAAAGGACCGGAAAAAAAGAGAGGAAGAGGTAGTACAAGTAGGATTGAAAAAAAGAGAACAGATAGCCAAAGAATAGGTAATACAGATTTGAATATGGAAGATGTAAAGATAAATATAAATTAAAGTGTAAGATGTATATTGTAGAAGGCAAAATGTATATGGTAATGTAGAATACAAGAAGATAGAGTACATAATGTAAAAATGAAAATAATAAGATAAAATATATTTTAACTATTCGGCCGCCCGAAGCCGAAAGGCAAAGGCTATGATTAATAAATAAACACAAAAATTATCTGTAAGTGTCATTTTAAAAGAATTTGAGCTTAGCTTTCATTTTAAAAAGTTTCAAACTTCTAACTTTTTATGCTAAGAACTATTTGTTTAAAAATTTAGTAACTTTCGTCGTGACATTCTTCAATCACCCGTAACCAGGGAAATATTGAGCTTTGGGGTCTGTAATTATGGTTTTTCTATGTTTAGACCTCTGCAAACTTATTCCAAAGTTTGTAATTCAGAGGTCTGATACTCTTCTAATTAGCAAAAATAAATATTTTAATGAAAATATGGTATTGTATTATAAAAATAAGAGAATAATATTTTGTAGTTATGAAATTATTATCAATCTTTTATTATCAAAAATTTTATAATTAACACATAAATCTTATAAATTATTCGGATAGGACTTTTTGAAGATATCTCATTATTAATATTATACAATGTTTTTTATCAGATAATAGTACCTTACGTAACAGGTATGGAAAGGCTTTATTTGCGAAACGAGAAGTTTACGGCACGAACCGAAGGTGAGGGTCGTAACGAGTTTCGTAAAAAAGTCTTTCCATACCAGTTGCGTACAGTATTTTTCGCCATGAGAGCCAAAAAAGAGCAACGAATTTGCGATTTTAGGGTTATAATGGCGAAAAAATAATTACATAAATAAATAGTATGAAACGTAACTTTAAAATATAATTTTATAATCATGTTCGTTCATTTTATCTCAGTCAGTTATTCATTGTTCGAGATCTCTAAGATTTCGTTTATAGTATTCCAAGATAAATCTGGACCACCATCTGGACATTCACTGGATTCTCGTGATTTGTTGCTATCACATGACTTATCATGAATCTCTGACGAACGATTCAATATTACATTTGATAGAGCAACTGCCTTATTTCTTTGTTGACCTGATGGAACTGTAGCTAAAACAAAAAATGAAAATATTAATTGATTACGGGTTTCTAACTTCAACTGCTAACTCATCTGAAATGCAAGCTACCAAAAAGAATGCAAGAATGATGTATTATATTAAAACATATTTAAAAGTATGAAAGGATGCAAAAGTATTAAAATGGATTAAAGTGTATTAAAGTGTTGTACATCGAATTGCATTTTCTATGAATTTCATATCTTTTGACATATTTTGATACACTTTTATGCATTCGTTAAAATTAAGAAAAGTCATTAGGCGAGAGGGACACCCCCAAAAAAGCGTTTAGTTTTCTTAGTTTTCGAGTAGGTGACCGCGACCGTCCTACAAGCTAATTTTTTAATTACGAATACAAACTTTTTTTTTAGTTCCGAGTCCGGGAACATAAAGAGAATGGCGATTACTTACAGTGCGTATAAAATTTTCACCTATTAAACCGCCATTTTCGCCATTTTCTCTATGTTCCCGAACTCGGAATTGAAAAAAAAGTTTGTATTCGTAATCTATAGGTCAGAAGCTTTCATTTAAAAAAAAATTAGCTTCTAGGACGGTAGCGGTCACCTTCTCGAAAACTAAGCGCTTTTTTGGGGGTGTTCCTCTCGCCTACATAGAGGAACGTTGAATAGAGACGTCATAGAGAAACACAGAAAGGTGCAGACTGAAAGAAGATACAATAACGAATTTAAAAATGCAAAAAGGGAAAGGAGAAAAGAGATTCATAGGTAGTGCGAATATGAAATTGAAGAGTTAAAAACTTTACACTATTTAAGTTATGCTACGCAAAAAAAAACTACAAAGATAAGGGACAGGTAAAAAACAGGAGGCCGAAGTAGAATACTAGGCTGGATGAGCTACACAGTAAAAAATTGTGTGTTTTATGTAAATTGATGCAGAATACACAAAATGTGTATAAATAAACAATAACTTATTTCTCAATTTAAACATATTTTGTGTAAAAATCATATTAAATACAATATGTATAATTCTGAAACACAATTAATGCACAGAATTTGTGTGGAATTATTTTTAAAACAAATTTAATGTGTTAAATATAATGTTATATAATATTTGTGTATTTTATTTTCTCAGTGGTACAGTGGTGCTTGTATCAATCGGCTGCCGAGAGCAGGATTCTGCCCGAATTCTCGAGATTACAAATCAAACCTACCGACTCCCCACAGATCGGCTCCCACCCAATTTTTAAATGTGTAAGCTCTATCGACCAAGCCACAGATCGGCTCCCACCCAATTTTTAAATGTGTAAGTAGTATTAGTGAGAAGAATACCCATACAACGTGAAATATTTCAGAAATATTTCAGAAACGTTTCATGAAATATTTGCGAAAAATTTATGTCTGCGAGAAACGTAAGTAAAAACATTTCAAGAAATATTTTTAAAACATTTCAGAAATATTTTTAAAATATCATTCTAAAATATAAACGCATGTAAAAACATTCTGTGAATATTTTTAAAACATTTCAGAAATATTTTCATGGTATATTTTATTCTAAATAAGTATCGAGTAAACATTCAAAAACATTTTTGAAACTTTACTGAAAAATTCTTTGTAATATTTGTCTGTATTATTGTAACAATATTTTATAAAAATTTTTCAAATTATTTAATAGTATATTATTCACCTAGGGAGTATAAACGAAAAATGTCTTAAATCGGATGTAAATGTCACCCGAGCCGAAGGCGAGGTGATGTCAAACATACGATTTAAGGCATTTTTCATTTACTCCCGTGGTGAATATACTATTTTTTTGCCTAGCGAGGCCGCAAATGCAACCTTTGCGATCGGGCACAGGGAGACAAGGTTGCACTTGCGGCCCGCTAGGCAAAAAAAAATATTTCAAACAAATATTTTTAAATATTCTGAAATCTTTTCATGAAATATACCAAAAAACATTTTAAGATTTTTATAAACCATCCGAGAATTTTTTACTCATTTAACACTAATTTATTACCACAAAAAAAAATTTTTAGCTACGATCATTAACCCGTTAATACTATGCCACGCAAGCTTTAGATTGAAGCTAGCTTAGCATTGCTGAATCTTTTGTTCTAATAACGCCATCAAAAAAAACGAGGTGCCATAATTTTCAGCTCATCAAAACATACAAGATAGTATATTCCTAACTTTCAGATATTCCTGTTTCAACCCCTAAAAAACAACCTTATACAAAAATTTTTAATAAATCTCTTCTATTATGATAAAAATCATTCTACCGCATTCCTGACTATGAATTAATAATATTCTTAATTAATTACCGCAGTGAAATATTTTTAACCACCATTTAAAGCGCTTTAGCATCCGTGCTTCGTTAGCTTTGAATTAAAGCTAACTTAGCATTGCTGTATCTCTTGTTCTAATAACGCTATGAAAAAAATCGAGAAGCCACAATTTTTAGCTCGTCAAAACGTACAAGATATTATATTCCTAACTTTCAGATATTCCTGTTTCAAGTTCTGAAAACTACCCTTACACAAAAATTTCTAATAAATCTCTTCTATTATGATAAAAATCATTCTGTCTATCAATTAAGCGGATGTAAAACGGATACTACACTAGTACTCATAAATATTGCCTATCTTTTTATTTTATTGCAAGATTTTAGGAAAATAAATACATTAGTTTGTAGTATGTACCATGAACATTATTCAGTTAAATTTTTAAATAAATTCATTCATTAGTTCTTAAAAACTTTGGGTTCTAATATCATATATTAAAATTTTTTGATTTTGTATCAGAAACCCAAAGTTATTAAAAACTAATAAATGAATTTATTTAAAAATTGAACTAAATAATGTTCACAATACATACTACAAGCTAATGTATTTATTTTCCTGGAATTTTACAATAAAATAAAAAGATAGGTAATATTTATGAGTACAGGTGTAGTGTCCGTTTTACATCTCCTTAATAGTATTCTTAATCAGTTACCATAATAAAATATTTTTTAAGTGAAACTTCTTCATCGACGGTATACACCTCCCATAAGCGATGTAAAAAAAAATTATGCATGTGCATTAGGGGTTATGCATAAAGCACGTAATTATTAAAAAATAGGATTATTTTATAGATAAAAATGCGATAGAATGGTTTTTTAAATAATGAAGCTATTTATTAAAAATTTTGGTAGTTTTTAGAAGTTAAAACAGGAATATCTGAAAGTTAGGATTATACTATCTTGTACGTTTTATCGAGTGAAAAATTATGGTACTTCAATTTTTTTAGTAGCATAATTAGAACAAAAGATACAGCAATGCTAAGCTAGCTTTAATTTAAACTAGCGAAGCAGGGGTGTTAAAGTATTTTAAATAGTGGTTTTGAGCCTGTCAGTGGCTCAGTAGGTAGAGAGTTGGATTCGCAATCTCGAGGTTTCGAGTTTGGTTCCTGCTCTTAGCCGATTTATATAGGCACCAATGTATGTTACATGTGATTTGTGAAATAAACACACTTACAAGCTCCGTCGCTGATTAGCATCGCAAACACAGCATAAATAAAGCGACGAAAAAAAATATTGGTTAAAAATATTTTATTATAAAAATTAATTAAGAATAGTATTTGTTGGGAATAGCGGTTTTGTGTTCCAGGATCGGAAAGGAAAACACTTTTATTTATAATATTAATCTGGTTGATATATATTCTAATTATCTTTAAGTACAGTAATTGTTAATCTAGTACGTTACAAATGGCTGAGCTTTACTTTACATATGCTATTGTAAAGAGCTTGTCTTTATCGCTATATGGCGCTCGCTAGACTGTGTTCAACAGACTGATTGAGCTCGACTAGAGCCTCTCTTTCTCAGCTGATTTGCTGATTCATATGTATGGTCGAGTACGCATTTACCAACGGAAGATGATACGCTTACAAATATATGACGCAACATTTACATATTACAACAGTATTAATTGACAGATAGCAATACAGTCGAATGATTTTTCTTATAACACGAGCAATTTATTAGAAATTTTCGTATAAGGGTTGTTTTAGGAGTTGCAACAGGAATAATTGAAATTTAGGAATATACTATTTTGTACGTTTCGACGAGTTAAAAATTATGATAACTAGCTTTTTTCAATAACATTATTAGAACAAGAGATACAGCAATGCTAAGCTAGCTTTAATCTGGAGCTAGCGATGCAGGGATGTGGGAAAGCTTTGAATAATAGTTAAAAATATTTTATTATGGTAATCAACTAAGAATATTATTAATTTATAGACAGGAATGCGGTAGAATGATTTTTATCATAATAGAAGAGATTTATTAGAAATTTTCATATAAGGGTGGTTTTTAGGGGTTGTAACAGGAATATCTGAAAGTTAGGAATATACTATCTTGTACGTTTAGACGAGCTAAAAATTATGGCACCTCGATTTTATTGATAGCGTTATTAGAACGAGAGATACAGCAATGTTAAGCTAGCTTTAATCTAAAGCTAGCGAAGTAGGGGTGTTAAAGCGTTTTAAATGGTGGTTATAATTATTTTATTATGATAATTAATTAAGAATATTATTAATTTATGCACAGGAATACGGTAGTATAATTTTTATCATTGTAGAAAAAATTTATTAGAAATTTTCGTGTAAGGGTGGTTTTTAGAAGTTGAAACAGGAATATCTGAAAGTTAGGAATATACTATTTTGTTTGTTTTGACGAGCTGAAAATAGTGGCACTTCGATTTTTTCCATAGCGTTATTAGAACAAGAGATACAGTAATGCTACGTTAGCTTTAATTCAAAGCTAACGAAGCACGGGTGCTAAAGCGCTTTAAATGGTGGTTAAAAATATTTCACTGCGGTAATTAATTAAGAATATTATTAATTCATAGTCAGGAATGCGGTAGAATGATTTTTATCATAATAGAAGAGATTTATTAAAAATTTTTGTATAAGGGTGGTTTTTAGGCGTTGAAACACACGCAAAAAAGTAGGCACGCTCTAACACCGTGCATATCTCGACTCGTGCCATGTGCTGCTCCGAACCTTCAGAGGGCGCGCACAACTCATTATTCGATGTGCTTATTTGACTTGGAAATTCCCGTGCTAAGATGCACGGCGTTTCACCGAGCATATATATCTTTCAATAAACTGCGTACTCGCAAAACGATGTGCACGCACGATGAAACGCCGTGCATCTTAGCACGGGAATTTCCAAGACATGGAAGCACGTCAAAAAATGAGTTGTGCGCGCCCTCTGAAGGTTCGGAGCAGCACGTAGCACGAGTAGAGAATATGTACAGCGTTAGAGCGTGCCTACTTTTTTGCGTGCAGGAATATCTGAAAGTTGGGAATATACTATCTTGTACGTTTTGACAAGCTAAAAATTATGGCACCTTGATTATTTTGATAGCGTTATTAGAACAAGAGATACAACAATGCTAAGCTAGCTTTAATCTAAAGCTAGCGTGGCATGATTTTAACGGGTTAAAACTAAAAAAATCGTAGCTAAAAATTTTTTTTCGTGGTAATAAATTAGTGTTAAATGAGTTAAAAATTCTCGGATGGTTTATTTTGGTGCACGCTGCAACGTCTACTGCAGCTTTAAGGACCTCAAAAAAGCATACTTCACTGAGAAATGTAATTGGTCATTCCATTAATGTTAAGAAAATTAATATTATTGTTACAAGATGATAGTAATCCAATGGCTAAAAATGTTGCATTAGCATTAATTAACATTTCAGATGATAAAGAAATGCCGGAATTTTACTGCAAGCACGTCTGTAGCATAAACTGCCAAACTGCCAAACTATCACAAACTGCCAACCATAAGTTTGCTGCTAAGCTACTGCAAAGTGACTGCTGCACACCATCTTCATAAGTATGCTGCAATTCTACCGCATGCGTGCGTGCACTACATGATTCTTAAAACCGCAATCTACCTACCGAAAGTCTGCTGTTAAGCTGCTGCAAAGTGACTGCTGTAGTCTTCTGACTACAGAATTATGGTAGAATGTTAAAGCATACCAAGCATGTTCGGCGCACTCACACTTGCGTCAGATTATGTTACCAAGGTGAAACACTCTCCTTGTAAGTTTATCGTAATTTTAAGATCACTGACAGAAGAGTATATGACAGTTGGGTCTTGAATTTTTTTTCTAATTTTGAGTTATTTTTTCTCAAATAAAATTTTGATGAAAGCCTCATTCTTTCGGTGAAACTCTTAATTTTTTTAAAGTTATCAGCAGTTTTGTTTTAATCCTAAGACTTTTTAAAAAAAATTGCATCTTAATTATCTTAAATTACTTTTTAATTATACAATTTTTTAACTAATTATTTCAGAATTTTACTAGGATCATATGAAAATTAAGATAAAATCTTTCTATTAAAAAAATTCGTTCAAAAAGCTCAAATTGTTCAGTAAAATAAAAATAATATAAAAATTTAACTGAAAACTCACACAGCATGAAATGTTTTAAATATTTCCGAAATATTATGTTCGCAAAAATATTTCGGAAATATTTCAAACATTTCATGCTGCGTGGGAATTTACATAAATAAAAACTGCATTTTACTTAATTTATCTTAATTTCTATTTTATCATAGCTCTTAACAACTTGAGATTTTGTAACAATTTCGCTATTAAGATTTTCAAAATTAACATGTACAATCCATTACGGCACTAAAATAAGTCTAGGAAATCTCATGAAATGAAGTTCTAAGATTTGTCTGTAATGTTATATTTTCTCTTCTCTTCGCATCTAAAATAATCCTAAATTGTTGTTTTTTTAAATTATATTATATGTATTAAAAGTAATGATTGACTTTACTAAAAAATATACATGAAGATTTTAGCCAAAAGTTATAATTTCCGAAAATAAAAAATATTATTGAAAAAAATTAACAACTACTTGTTATTCCAGTCTTATAACGTAAGTTATAAGACTGGAATAAAAATAAATACATCCACCAGCTCGTAATCCAAGTAGTTATTGTTAATTTTTTTCATTTTTATCTTATAACGAGCATTAAGAATTTAATTTTATTGAATAAAAAATATTATCAAATTTTATTCTTAATTTTAAATAAAAATTATTTTTGTAAATGTTTCTAATATATGCATATATTTTTTTATAATTCATCAATATTTTAATATTATAAAGGTTGATATTTGTTGTAATAAAATCAAATTAAAAATAAACACCGGGATGCGAACCACATTCCTCGATATTACTAGGTAGGGTAGTGACACCAGTTATCACGAGTCTCGGTAGACTTTCTCAGTTCAATCGATCGAATCTTAGATATAAGTACAATTTTAATCAGAAAATGTTTCAAACATATTATTCATAACATGATTAAAGATAGTATAGCAAAAAAGTATACTAAAATAGTAAATTATTCAAATAATATTAAATTTAAAACATTTGTAAGTAAAATTTAACAATAGTGAGAGATAATTTGTTTCATTCTCTATCAACAAATTAAATTTAAAATAATATTTTTTTTAACCTATTGTTACGAATACTCCAGTTATTGCGACCCAAAAATTACGATTATTTAGTGACAGTTTTAAGATTGTGTTTTAATTTTTTTTTTTTTTCTATTTTAAAAAGTTAACATATGAGGATTTTGACCTCTATATAATTAACTTTTTTCATATGATGACATAAGATAGATCCAACCTGGCATCTGTTTAACACATCACATTAAGGCTAGCTCATCTGACACACCATACCAAAATCTTTGACTAGCGATGGATTGTCAGTAACTTTTGTGACCAACAATCAACCAATACCCAATGAAGTCGGATTTTTTTTGAGAGTCGCGATATTGTTAGCACATACACTAATTTTTCTTTCGAAAAAAAAGTCAGAGGTGCCTGGCCAGGATTCGAACCTGCGCCCTCCGCGTTGAAGGCAAGAGCTCTATGCGCTCCGCCACCGCGCTCTTAAGGTTATGTTTTAATAACAGCACTATTATTTACGACTCTATTTAGATTTCAGGTACTCTTTTACTTATTTGTAAGTATCGATTTAAGAATGACTGAAACCATTTTCTTCCAGGTCTGTTGTTTATAAACGGAGTCGTCTTTTTCATTTCATTACAAATTTTATTGTCGCTGTCACAGAGCATCTTTTGTATACATGCCAATGTACATATATATATATACACGTGTGAACGATAAATGTATATTTTTTCTTTTTCAGATTTCAATATCTTCAAATTTAAACATTGATTTGTCAAAAACAATGTATTTCTAGTTTAAAAAAGAAGATTCAGGCTCTTATTTATTTTCAATAAATAACGTCGGTCAGCCGATACTATAATCTCGCTTTTTTAACTAACAAAATTTTCTTTTGTATTCAATTAACCCTGCCTTTTTCTCTTCATTGTAATTCAATTAATATCTTAAAGAGTATTCAAATACTTAACGGTAGGCCGGAGTAGAACCTGATACCGACCGAGTAACAATTGAGTTTTTTGTTATTCACTCAAGTTAATCGGTGTATCTTCAAATTAAAGGTCGAGCGCAATAGATATTATTATTATGAACATCTATGCACAAGAAAAAAAATATCTACCGGTTTGTTTTTGAGAAAAGTAAGTAACGCGAAAATATTATAAACATAAACTTTGACTTTGGCGTTTCTTACTTTTCTCAAAAACAAACCGGTAGATATTTTAGTCTAGTCGCCAGAGGGGTCATCGTGGCCTTTTTAATTTAGATGGGAACACTAAGATTTTTTTTATGTATTTTGACTCGCTGAACACGAAAATCGATAGTGTTTTACGATCTGACAGTCGAGTAATTTGTTATAAACAATTTGAATGTTTAAAGCGTTGTATCTTTTGAACTAAAAGTGATGGAAAGATGTGACTAGATAAGATTTTGTTCCTCGATCCATAACAAACAAATTGATTTTTCATATTTATCTCGATAAAGTTATTAGAACCGGAGATATTGTTAATTAAGTGCAAAAAGGCGGCGCAACGTCGAGGCGCTCGGACAAATTCAACTATAACTCAGCTTCTAATGAATATTTTCCATTGGCTGAGGTCTTATTTTAAAGGTAAAAGTGTATCCTACATTTATATGTGATAAAAAACCATTTTTATTGATATAGAAACAAGCAAGAACCGAAAAATGTCGATATTTTTGCTGTTTTTTTGTTAGTCTATTTGTTTATAAGAGTATAAATGAATGTTCCCGGTCAAAAACTTACTTAAAAATTATACGTAACGACGGGGGTTTACTTCTAGATTAATACACATTTTGATTTTTGAAAAAATATTGAATACAATTGAAATTATCAACGTTTTAACGATCGTTCGAGCCGCGGCGATGCGTTGGTGCGCGGCATCCGCTGAGCAGCCGTCATCGATGGCAATGAAACGCATTTCTTGGAGATTACTTTTACCCGTTCTAAATTGTTATACACTAATTTTGAGAGTGAATTGTCGACAAGTTAGTAACTTTGTTAATTATTGTCACATTGTTTTTTCAAATGTGTTTATACAATTTTAATTAATATGATCGTTACACGAGTTTCGATAGAATTCACGGAGAAAAACTTTTATTTAATTTACGTATCAATCGAATAATTTTATTTATTAATTGATACGCAAAATAAATAAAAAATTCTTTTTTTTATCATGAATGATACCTTCAAAATTCATATACGTATACACCGAAAATCGTTGATTTATTCGAGGGTTTTTAAAAAAATTATATACGGCCATGTAATTAATGGGCTATTTTTATATTTTAAACTTTAATTGAAAAAATACAGCATCATATTAAAAAAAAATTTTTAATTCGTCTTAAAGTAGGGAATGTTTGACGAATTTGTAAATATTACAATTAATCGTGGATTATATCGTTGTATTTATTATTAGACGTTTTATAGACTATTTCAAAAACAAATGTGCTGATAGTTAACAAAGTTACTAACTTGTCGACAATTCACTCTCAAAATTAGTGTATGACAATTTAGAACGGGTAAAAGTAATCTCCAAGAAATGCGTTTCATTGCCATCGATGACGGCTGCTCAGCGGATGCCGCGCACCAACGCATCGCCGCGGCGCGAGCGATCGTTAAAACGTCGATAATTTCAATTGTATTCAATATTTTTTCAAAAATCAAAATGGGTATTAATCTAGAAGTAAAACCACGTCGTTACGTATAATTTTTAAGTAAGTTTTTGACCAGGAACATTCATTTATACTCTTATAAACAAATAGACTAACAAAAAAACAGCAAAAATATCGACATTTTTCGGTTCTTGCTTGTTTCTATATCAATAAAAATGGTTTTTTATCACATATAAATGTAGGATACACTTTTACCTTCAAAATAAGACCTCAGCCAATGGAAAATATTCATTAGAAGCTGAGTTATAGTTGAATTTGTCCGAGCGCCTCGACGTTGCACCGCCTTTTTGCACTAAATTAACAATATCTCCGGTTCTAATAACTTTATCGAGATAAATATGAAAAATCAATTTGTTTGCTATGGATCGAGGAACAAAATCTTATCTAGTCACATCTTTCCATCACTTTTAGTTCAAAAGATACAACGCTTTAAACATTCAAATTGAAGCGGGCTTGACTTTATTCACGGTCGCCAGGTAATATTTTAATTACCAAATTTAAATTTACTTCATTATTTTAATCTATACATGCATATACAAGGTGCACACAACAATATTATAAAAGAAAATTATATTTATCGACGATCTCCTCCAGTGCAATACTCTTGGAGATGCGATAATTTATAATTTTCTTTAAGTGTGGAGGAGAGGGTAGAATGATAAAAGTTATTATCGACGACTCCGTTGAGTGCAATACTCTAAAGAGTGCGATAATAAACTTTTTTATTATATGAAAAATGCGAAAAAGTGTTTAAATCGACGACATCTTTGAGTGCATTACTCTTAAATGTGCGATAATTAACACTTTTTATTCAATGGCATATGATTAAATAAATTATTATCGACGACATATCCAAGTGCAATACTTTTCAATGTGCGATAATTAATTTATTTATTTATTTTATGACAAATGATACATGAAATGAGATGATTTACTCTATACTAAATAAATTGTAATATAATTCATTTAAATTTGAATCTTTTGTCTTTTATTACTTGAAAGAATTTATATGTTATAGATTTAATAACATTACATAACTTTTCTTACAGATTGCTAAAGGTCTTATGCCTTTGCTGGTATAAGATCGAATGAATGCTCTTGGTTCGTCGCAGGCCTTTTTATACCATTTGATATACCTTCGATGATGTTCTATAAGAGAAATAGAATGTTCTATAACTTTGATTTATTATTTCTTTAATTTAATTTGAAATATTGATGAAAATAACATTATATTTCTCTCCCAATCATCAAAGGTAATTATTTTAAAAAAGGAATGTTCCTTTAATCATTACAACTATATCTTATTTTATTTATTATTACCAATTTAATATTTATAGTATTAAGATATATGGAACATTCGTTTTTAAATAAGGAGTAGAATGCTTTCGAAGAAAACTTTCTATTTCCTATAATTTTTAATAATTAACATATTTGTTTACTAACATAATTCTAACTTCAGTTTATTAATTATTTTGTTAAAAACAATTCATTTAATTTTTTCATGCAAATGATTTAAATCATAAAATCTCTTTTAATTTTTTCTTTTATCTAATAATCTTTTTTCTTTGATAAGAATGCAATGTTCTGTTTTGTTTATATTTTATAATTAACAATAAAAGAGTAGTAATATTCTTTTTAAAAGAAACAGAACATTCCATTTCTCCTTTTATTTTCTTATATGTATCTATATGTATTTTGAGTTATTTAGATTACCGACCTAGATCGGTAATCTAGATACTCTACTTTAAACTTTCAAATTATTCTTATTTTTTATTTACATATCGTCACTCTTTTGACCAATTAAACTAAATTAATTTATATCAAATTAATATGAGTCGTTACATAGCCCCCCAGATAGAATTGAAAATTTTTAGCGTGTAAAATACTATTTGATGAAGGCAAGAAATTTTCAATTCTATCTCTAAAATGTTTTGTACTTCCACTAAACGCCATATAATTTAATGCTTATATTTATTATTGTAATGATTATCAAATTTAAATCAATATAAGCTAAATCTGTAAATATAAACATTCAATAATATTTAAAAACCAATATAATTTTAATCCTTAACCTTCATTTTATACATTATATTCTAACAGTTTATTTGTTTTTTTTTTTTTTTTTTTTTTAAATCTAATTTAAATATAATTCAAATATAATTTTAATGAGTATTTACATTATCTAATTCTATCGAGATTCGAATTACTCTAAAATGTTTCATGGCCCCCCACTGAAAAGTTAAATTTTACATTATATAAGTGAATGTTTGTATTTATTATTTTAATAGACATGGATTATTAACAAAATCAATCTTAAATTGTATAACCTCAACATTCAATTATATTTAAATGCATTTAAATTTTTTCAAAACATAAATATTTTCAATGTATTTTAAATGGTTATGTTTAAACGGCCTTGCGTGCTCGTTATTTCTTAGAAGATTAAAAACCCTCGTTTGACGACTGATCGCGTGCTTGTGTTTATTGTTTTTATACTATGCCACATGGCCAGCGTTAGTAAACACAAACACTCGATCGCATTTAAATGTCTAGTCTATTTATTATATATTTCTTTTCTTTTTCGTTTTGTTTTATTTTTCTTATTCTTAGATAATGAATTTTAAACTTTTTAACGTCGTTTGGTATATTTAAATAAAATCAATTAATTATATTTAATAAAATAAATAAATTAGAATATTTAACAAATTAAAATTATAAAAAAAAAAAGAATTTTACTTGAGAAAAATAGAAATGTTAATGTCTTAATATTGATTAATAATAATAGTAACAAGAATTCTAACTAAATTATAACATTTTCTTTTTCTTCTTTTGCAGCTTCCTCACTGGATGTCTCGTTGATCGTTTTCTTCTATTTTTATTTATACATATACAGGTTTTGACACACACAAAACAATACAACAGAGAGGAGGTTTATTTCTATCTACAATAAAATAGAATATATTTTCACGAGAAAAGTTTTTTTTTTATTCAACTAAATCTCTGACCCATTGGTCTATTTCTTCGTCTACACTTAATTGCAATATATTGAGTTCTTCTTCTTCACTCAATTTTTTATTTACTTGTATTTCTATTTCTTGTGTGGCAAAATCCAATAGAGTCTCGTATTTGTCCTGGACCAGTTTCCACTCCTCATGTTGCTTTTGCTTTTTAACTGTTGCCTCTCTTTGTTGTTGTTCCTTGTCCTCTAGTTCATCTTGGCGTCTAATGAGAAACATATCATATTTGTTTCCTTAGTATTACCTTCTATTTATTTTTTCTCTTTTCTAAATACTTTAATTTATATATTTTTTTTCTTTTTATATTTTTTTTCTTTCTAAATAATATTTTAGGTGTTTCATTACCTTTTTAACGACACCATCTGAGGTTCATACTCGTCATATGAGGTACTGGGCATCTCCGGATCGTATGGTTTGCTCTCATCACGGCTCCTTCTTGCCCTCCTTCGTACAATTATTTTCATAGGTGGTCGGTCTTCCAAGTCACCAAGATCGTATTGGGTCCATTCATCCCATGTATTTGTTGGTTTTGTTTGTGTTTTCTTTCTCTTCAGCTTTTCCTTTTCAATTTTCGGTTTTCTTGTGGACTTTTCATACATCTTGGTACTTGCCTTCCTTTTTGCTATCCAATGTAGTGTCCTCGGGAAAAACTGCACGTCTTCTCCTTGCGTCGCTGCGTCGCAACGTCCAAAATCTTCTGTATATGTTTGTGCGTCGACTTTACCAGCCATGACCTTTGAACTGTTTTCCTTTTGACTGTAATTTATACACTGATATTCCTTTTATTTTTGCTGGGCCTTTTATAGTATTTGCCCCTCTTTATTTATTTTTGAATTTATTTTATGGAATATTCGATTTCTTTTTGTTTTGAAAATCGAATATTCTAGACAATTCTTTTTCTCTAATGTGCATTCTCGAAAAATTTTAATTCGTTCGTGGCTTCTGCGTCTACATAGCCCCCTAGATAAAAGTAAAAATTATCTCATTTCATATTATTTTTTATCTTTTATCTAATGATTTCATGGTATAAACTACTTCTGTACAATGTAGTATTAATTTTACTTTTTCCTTAATTCGTGTAGTATTTTTTTAAATGACAAGTATGGAAAGTTCCTCTTTCTTTCCCTCTTTCATTCATTACAATATAGGTATCTGGACCTATGATTTTTTTTATGATGTATGGTCCTTCGTAGATCATAAAAAACTTTATGATTTTTTTTTCACTACTTTCTGATAGGTAATTTGCTTTTAAAAGAACCTTTTCATTGATTTTAAACTGAAAGTGCTCTTTATCTTTATTAAATTTTTCTTTTTCTTGTTTGCTTTTTCTTTCATGTTTTTATATGCTAAGAAAATTTTTTCTTCTAGATTATTCTCTTGGTTCTCCTCTATTCTTAACCATTTTTTCCAGAATCTAGTTGGTTTTTTATTCATATGTAATTCAATGGGAGTATATTCAGTGGTTTCATGATGTGTTTCATTCATGATGTTCTGAATAATTTCTACATATCTTGCCCATCCTTGATGGTTCTCTTTTACAAAAATCCGAAAGAATCTCCCTATTTCTCTATGAATTCTTTCTACAATGTTACTTTGTGGGTGTCTCACAGATGAATATACTAACTGTATATTATTATTTTTCAAACAATTTACCCATTTATCAGATGTGAATTGAGTACCATGATCACATATGATCTTCTTGGGTTTACCATAATTTTTTGCATAATCTTCGATAATTTTCTTTATGGCTGTTGGAGTATTTGCTCTCTTTATCGGGTATAGTACCACGTATTTGCTAAATACATCAACAGTAGTCAGTAGATACTTGGTGCCCCCCCTAGATGTCGGTAAGGGTCCATAAAAATCTATCGATAACAAATCGTTCGGTTTTTCAGCTATTATAGGCTGATATAGAGTATTATATTTCGTATTAATATATTTACTCTTTTGGCATACATCACAAGTTGAAGTGAATCTTGTTGCATTTTTTCTCAACTTATATGTAGCAAAATCCTCTCTTATCATCCTAATTATTTTTTTAGATCCAATATGTCCATATATTTCGTGTATCTCTTGAATTAAACACATTGTTACTTCATCTGGTAAAACAATCTGAGCATAATCTTGTCTAGCTTTTACATATAAAATATTATTTATTATTTTATATCTGTTGATTATTTTTTCTTCATTTTTAAGATATCTCTCGATAATTTTTTTTCAATCTTGGGTCCTTATTTTGTAATTCTTCTAAGGAATTGAACATCTTTTTTAATTCTTTCGATGGATTTTTTTGCTAGTAAACTAGATATGATAATTTCATTATCTGTTTTGATAGCATCACATCTACTTAAAAAATCTGCAATGATATTTTTTGTACCTGGTACATATTCTAAATCTATATTATAATCTTGAATTGCTAGATTCCATCTTCTTAATCTAGCATTCGAGAATTTGCATGTTCTTAAAAAAATCAATGCTTCATGATCTGTTTTTAGGATTATTTTCTCTGCTCCTAGTAAATATGTACTTAATTTATCTAGGGCCCATACTACTGCTAGCATCTCTTTTCTGTAGTGAAATAATTTATTTCAGATCCTTTTAATGTTCTTGATACGAAGGTAATGACCTCTTCTTCATCTAGTTCATTCTTTTGGCTTAATACTGCTCCTACAGCATAATCACTTGCGTCTGTAGTCAGAATATATGGCTTTCTAGGATCTGCAAATTTCAGCATTATATTTTTTATAAATAATTCTTTTATTTTATTAAATGCATTTTCTTGCTCTTCCTTCCATATGAAACTATTTTCTTTCTTTAATAATTCTAATAATGGAATAGTTTCATGTGAAAATTTCTTGTAAATTTTGTATAAAAATTTACGAAACCTAAAAAACTTTGCAATTGTTTTTTGTTAATGGGTCTTTTAAAATCTTTTATCGCTTGAATCTTTTCAGGTTGAGGTTTAAGGCCTTCTGCTGATAAGATGTGACCCAAAAATTGTACTTCTTTCTGTACAAAATTTGATTTTTTGAAATTCAATCTTAAATTGTGTTTTTCCAATTTTTTGAACAGTTCTTCTAAATGTTCTAGGTGCTGTTCAAAGCTCTGTGAAATACACAATAAATCATCAACAAATGCTATAACTGATTGGTGTAAATCACCTATAGCTAGGTCCAAACCCCTTATAAGAGCGGCACTACTGGTTGATGTACCGAACGGTACCACATTGAATTCGTACACCTTGTTATTTACCATGAACGCAGTGTATTTTTTACTGTTTTCATGTAAACCTATCTGCCAAAAACTACTAGTCAAATCAAAGTTTGACATATATCTTATGTCTTGGCATCTTTGAAAGATTTCCTCAATTCCTGGTGGTGATTCGTGATCCTTAATGAGCTTTTCATTAAGCTTCCTAGCATCTAGGCATAATCTAACTGAGCCATCCTTTTTTATCACAGTAACTAATGGGTTGATATAGGGGCTTGTTGATCGTCTGATAATTTTTAATTCAAGCATTCTTTCGACTTCTTTTTCTACCTTTTCTTTATAATTTATTGGAATCGGATAAGGTTTAATGAAGAATGGTTTATCATCCTTGAGCTGCAATTCGTGCTCATAAATATCTAGTAAACCGGGTCTTTTATTAAATATTCCACAGTATTGAAATATTAATATAATTAACTTCTGTTTCTGCTCATCTGTAAGGCTTTCATTTGGCAGTATTTTTTGTTCGATCTCTTCGTACATCAAATCATACTTAGGATCATTTATATTCTTCTCGTTTGGTTTTGAGACACTTTCACTGTACTCAATACTCAAACTCTCATATTCATTCTCTTCAAGAATAATATCTATATAAGGAATGATTTCCTTTTTATTTTGATTACTGATACATATTTTTTCATGTTCAGTATCTAAAATCATTTTTAAGCCTTTTTGTACATCGTAGCCAATTATGCACTCTCTCACTAGCTTTGGTACTACGATAAAAATGGCATTAAATTCGATACTAGCCACCTTAACAGTCAACATAACTTGTTTAGTTATTTTTGTGGATTTTAAACCCGTTGCACCTTTAATAACTTTCCCTGCTATAGGTAAAGTTGGACGATTACTAAGAATATGAGAATTATTTTTATAAAACTCTTCTGAGATACAGGTTACTTCACTGCCTGAATCTATTAATGCTTGAATTTGTATGCCTTCCACTTCTAATGGTATTTGAGGACATTTCTTTTTTATGATATTAATACCATCAGGTTCAATATCATACAGAAGTTCACTACGCGGGTCACTAAATATAGTGTTAACCGCAAAACTTTCTTTTTTCTTAGTTGCATTTTGTTGGTTTATTTTGTTTCTTTCTTCATCCGAGTTACAAAATGCAACTATTGATCGTTTCCCTGCTTTGATGGACCTGCTTCTAGGAATAAGTCAGTAACATCTACTTCCTCTTCATATATTTTACCAGCCTTATTAACAAAATCTTGTTGTTTTGTTAGTTTTTTCTTTGCATGATAATCTTTCGATTTATTTTCTCGTTGCATTCTTACTTCATTTACCTCATACTCGTTTCGAGGTTTGTTATTATAATTATTCCTATTTTTATTATAATTGTTATTATAATAATTAGTATTCTTGTTAGGATAATTTTTATTCTTGTCTATTTGACTTTGGCTTTCCTTTTCATCTTTATCTTCAAGGTCAAACTCAGACAGAATACTGAAAAATTCAGCTTTATTTCGAGTGCGTTGTCCACGTATGGCTCCTCTTATCTCTCTATCAAAATGCCTACTTAGCTGATTTATAATTTCGCAATCATCTTTATGCAAATCTAATTCTTGAGCTAAATTAAATATTTCCATTGCATAGGCTAGCCGTGTTGATTTTTTATTTGAATCATATTTTCCAAATTCAACTTTTCGTTTAATAGCCCTCTGGGTGTTATCATTCCAGAACTGCAATTTAAATTCTCTTTCAAAATCATCTATTGAAGAGATTTCTCTTTCATTTAGATTGAACCAGCTTTGAGCTATTCCTTCTAAACTTTGAGAAAATATATACTTTATTTCTTTCTCATCGAGATTTGTGACTTCTATATATCTTTTCAAGTCGTTTAAAAATTTGATAGGTCTTTCCTCTGAAGTCCCTTTAAATTTAGGTATTTTTAGCTGTAATTTCTTGGTTGCATCACTAGATACAATTGAGCTTCCATTACAGGTACGATGGAGTGTCGAACTCTCTATTTGTTCCTGTAACTTTCGCGTAGTATCTTCATTCTTTCTTAGCGCATCATCCAGTTCAGCTATCTCTTGATGTCTAAGTACAGCAATGATATCCTCATTTTCTTGGACCAATTTAGTTAACGTTTCATTTTTAACCGTTAACTCTTGAACTTCCGTTTTGACAACGGTTATTTCTTTTTTTAGGTTCTCATTTTCATTTTTTAGAGTTTGAATCTCTTGTTGCCATTCGGCTTTGGCTTCTTCTAATTTTTTACTCATTAACCCTTCCAGAAGAGTTAATGATTCCTTTAGAGAATCTTGGCTTATTTGCATATTGTTTTGCAAAGCACTCTGATTTGTAACATCTATTTCAATGTTTATTATTCTGGCTTCTAAGCTATCTTGATTCTCATCAAGGCATTTTACCTCCTCTGCTACTGCTCTTCTCCATGAGCCAGATCTCCTTATAGCTTCAGGAGAGCTTGCATCCGAGAGCTGATCTATTTCATTTAGAAGCTCTTCAGATGTCTTCTCATGTAACTTTAGGATTGATCTTCTTTTCGACATTTTTAAATTGTAAATTTAAAAAATTAAATTAAAAAGAATGAGAAGAAATCCTTTTTTATAATTCAATACAGCTTTGTATTGATTTATATTTCTTTTGAATTTATTTTCAAAGTGTTTAAATCTGATTTAAATTCAATGTAAATTTCCTAAGTGGAAATCAACCTTTATATTGTATTTCAACAAGCTAATACATCTACATATGTATGTGTATGTGTGTGTGTCAATACTTACATCTGAATCTTTCTTGCTTTACTCTTTATTTTCATCTATTAAAATTCAAATTTTTTAAATATTCATATTTAATTAAATTAATTATTTATTGCAATTTTAATTTTGCAAATAAATTTTATTAATTTATTTTAATCATTTAATTACATAAAATGCAGAAAAAAAATCTTAAAAATTTTTTATGCCCTGAGGTGGATTCGAACCGCCGCCCTCCGCGTGTAAAGCAAGAGCTGTGCCATCAAGCTAACGTTGCTTATCAGGCACTACACGTATTAGGATATTATAATACAGCCTTAGTACAATACTATAAATGTATTAGCTTTTATGAAATTATTTATAATTAAATAAACAATAGTTTATTTAATTAATTTGTAATTTTTCCATTAAGCTAGTAATTTCAGCAGTTTTTTCTTCTAAAACTGTGATTCTTTTATTAAAATTTGAATGCTGTTTAATCATGCAAGAAAAAACATCATTTAAATTCTTTTGCAATTTCTCATTACCTTGACTTATCTTTGTGAGGTCACATGAGTGCATACCAAGTGCCTCTTCAAGTACGGTAATTCTTTCTGATTGATTAAAACACTTTTCTTCTAAGCGTTCAATCTTTCTATTTAATTTATCGACTAGATTCTCTAGTTTCTCACCTCTTTCGGTTTTGACTTCGATAAAGTCGTCAAACCTCTCCTCTAATGCCTCCACACGTGCATAATCGGTGCCCTCAAAGAGCCCCCCGTTATACAGAGGTAGCATCTAGTGTTTTATACTAGATTTTCGATTTATTGTTGTATGACCTTCAATGCATGTCCTGTCACGTTCGCCAGTTGAAGCGGGCTTGACTTTATTCACGGTCGCCAGGTAATATTTTAATTACCAAATTTAAATTTACTATTATCATCAAAGGTAATTATTTTAAAAAAGGAATGTTCCTTTAATCATTACAACTATATCTTATTTTATTTATTATTACCAATTTAATATTTATAGTATTAAGATATATGGAACATTCGTTTTTTAAATAAGGAGTAGAATGCTTTCGAAGAAAACTTTCTATTTCCTATAATTTTTAATAATTAACATATTTGTTTACTAACATAATTCTAACTTCAGTTTATTAATTATTTTGTTAAAAACAATTCATTTAATTTTTTCATGCAAATGATTTAAATCATAAAATCTCTTTTAATTTTTTCTTTTATCTAATAATCTTTTTTCTTTGATAAGAATGCAATGTTCTGTTTTGTTTATATTTTATAATTAACAATAAAAGAGTAGTAATATTCTTTTTAAAAGAAACAGAACATTCCATTTCTCCTTTTATTTTCTTATATGTATCTATATGTATTTTGAGTTATTTAGATTACCGACCTAGATCGGTAATCTAGATACTCTACTTTAAACTTTCAAATTATTCTTATTTTTTATTTACATATCGTCACTCTTTTGACCAATTAAACTAAATTAATTTATATCAAATTAATATGAGTCGTTACAAAATTGTTTATAACAAATTACTCGACTGTCAGATCGTAAAACACTATCGATTTTCGTGTTCAGCGAGTCAAAATACATAAAAAAAATCTTAGTGTTCCCATCTAAATTAAAAAGGCCACGGTGACCCCTCTGGCGACTAGACTATTTTTTTTCTTGTGCATAGATGTTCATAATAATAATATCTATTGCGCTCGACCTTTAATTTGAAGATACACCGATTAAAACTTGAATAAATAACAAAAATGCCAATTAGACAAGGACAGCGAATCCGGCCTGCTCTATGTGTACTTGGTGGAAAAGATATTTTTCCGAATGTGTACCTCAAATAACCGTGCTGTATATTTTATCATGGACGTAAAAGAACTTTGAATTATCCATCAAGTTTCGCATCGTAATTATTTTGTTTTTTTAGATAGGTTGTTTAAGCATAGCTCAAATAATAACAATTGAAATTTTATCAATAATATAATTTAAATTAACAATATTTGATCCTATATGGTTACTGAATTAAGAAATACGAATTATTATTTATAAAATTAGAATTCGAATGATAAAATAAGAAAATAATATTGAATATTTACTAAAATTATGTCACAAAGTAATGAAGTAGCAATGATGTGAAATCAACAGCACGATTTGAAATTGTCTTATGTCTGTGGTAAACTGGATTTAGATGAGTACAAATGTACCAATCATTACACTCTAAACTCAAAAGAGTAAAAATTGGAAATAAAAGTAAAAAAGTATAGTTTTTTCATTTATAAAAGAGTAAATCTAAGATTTTACCATTAGTAAAGATAAAAGTGTATCAAAGTGTACAAACGTGTGCAAAATAAAACAGGAAAAACAATTTAGGCTAATACTCAGAAGTGTATCAACATGTACCATAGTATATTAAAGTGTGTAAAAGTGTGTAAAAGTGAATCAAAGTGTGTAAAAGTGTATCAAAATGTGTCAAAGTGTATCAAAATGTGTCAAAGTGTATAACATCAAAAAAATTGAGGAAATTTAATTTCAGCTCACTTTTTAAGAAATGTACCAAAGTGTACCAAAGTGTATCTAAGTGTATCAGAGTGTATCAAAATGGATCGAGAATTAGGTCTGAAAAATCGCTCTTAGATACATTTTCATACACTTTGATACATTTTTGTATGCTTCAATACACTTTCATACACTTTTATACATTTTGATACACCGAAAAATTTTCATTCGGGTAATACTTTAATAGTTAAAAAGAGTAATTTGATCAATATTTACTTTTACGATATTCCACAAAAGAGTAAACTCATCAATTTACTATTTTCGGGATTATCAGAAATCACGTGAAGGTTCGGAAGTCGCGTGACTACAATAAGTATCGGAGATACTTACAATATACGATTGGAATTATAATATTAATTAAAATATTAAATTATATATAAATTAAAATATTTGAATAGTGCCATAATTAGTTTAAAAATTATTAGTAGCATTAAAAAAAAATATTTTCTTACATGTAAATGTATTTTTTTTTACAAATTTTCACAATGTTTTTCACACTTTAAAACTGATTATTTTTTATAACTTTTCCTATTATAACTTAGTCAGTATAATTTCACGAAAAATTAATAGGATAAGTTCAAAAACAACTAAAAAACAAATTAGATTGTTTAAGTTTTTGTTTAAAATTTTAAATATGAGGAATTCAAGAATTTAATTGAGTCAAGTAACTTAATCATCCCAAAAACAGTAAATTAATGAATTTACTCTTTTATGGAATATTGTAAAAGTAAATATTGATCAAATTACTCTTTTTAACTATTAAAGTATTATTTTACTCTTTACAAAGTCATAAATGTGCCTTTTACTCTTTGTCAAAAGAGTAAGCACATCAATTACTTTTAGTAAAAGAGTAAATTGCGTGAATTTAACCTTACAAACTATAAACTCATCAAATTTATCTTTACTAATGGTAAAATCGTAGATTTACTCTTTTATAAGTGAAAAAACTATACTTTTTTACTTTTTGTTTCCAATTTTTACTCTTTTGAGTTTAGAGTGTACATTCTTAATTACTTCTTTTTAAATTTTTATTATTCAAATTTAAAGGTATTTTCAAAATTGGCACGTGTAGGCCTTTTTAATAGGTATTGTTCATATTAAATTTTTTAATAAAATATAAATGAAAATATGATTTTGAAAATAACGAAAATATGCAAAAATGAAATTTTGATACGCTAATCGATCATTATACGATAGATATCATTTTTAAATCCGATTATTTATTTTATAATTTAAATATCAGGCTATTTGTAGGATGAATATAATAAGTAATATATTAAATTTATTAAACTTATTCATTAGAGATCTGCAAATGATAAAATAGATTTTTTATTTTAATATATAATATGAGTTCATCATTATGGATCACTCGTAACAACTGATGTCGCTACCCTATGTGCGCTTACCGCAGAGCCAGTGTCGCAGTGCTATCAGCTTGTTGTAATTCTACTTACGACTTTCGTCCATAATGTAGACATTCTCATTAAATAATAATAATATGTGGATGAACATTTATCATGTTACTAACCTATAAGAGAATTTATTTGCTCACGTATTAAATTGTAAGTTATATTGACCAAGCGATTTTTTTTAAAGTAGTTCAAAGTAGTTAAATAGATCGACTGCGAACCTATTTGAATTGTCGCTAGATTCGTATGCAATCGGAACGCTGATAACCCTTCAATCAAAACATGCATTTTTTTCTAAAAAAAAAAACATTAATATTTAGATATCTATAATTTTTATGTATTTACTAATTTCTTTTTTAAACATCCGTTTTATCAAAGTATGACATTATGACGTCTCCAATAAAGAAAAACTTATTTTATGTACCATTGGAAAAGTTTTAGGCTGGAAGTTATAGTCGTTACTCAATTTTCATGAATCAAACATCATTCTATCTTACTCTACGGAAAAAAATTTTTTTAAGTTGCTATATCATGTGAGGACTAACAAAATTTGACAGGACAATTTTAAAGCGAAAATCTTCAATTATAATATTACGTTTGAATATTTTATTCAATATTTTATATGGAAGTAAAAATTTAAGGGATTTCGATACTTCTACAAATTTTTGAGTTATAAGATTTTATATAAGCTACATCAGATTTGACAAAAAATTTTGCAGTAGGATAAAACTGAAGTTGAAAAATTAAATGATACGATGGGTGAAGTGAGAAAAGAAGAACTAGAAAGAGACATGCTCAATAAGTAACAAAATGAAGAAAGGAAAGTGACATACAAGAAAGGGGCTATTCGCTATGGGCAAGTCTATAAGTGCCCTCTAGTTATTTGGAAGAAAAGTGAAACTTTGGATTTATGTGATAAGTTGTTGAAAACTTCTTTTAAGGGGTATCCTTATACCGGCATAAAGCTCTACCTTATCTACATTTCAATTATGCATTTTAATAAAAATATAACTATTTATTACTAAAATTCATAAAAGAGGCACATTCTTAACACTTTAAAGAATTATTTACAATGCTAAAAGACAGTATAAAGATGCAAGTAAGATAACTGCGAAATACGATTATCTATGACTATATGGTTAATCGTATTAAGAGCAGGCCGGAGTAGAATCTGATACCGACCGAGAAAAATTGAGTTTTCTGTTATTTACTCAAATATTAATCGGTGTTTCTGTAAATTAAGAGTTGAGCGCAATAGGCATAATTACTATAAATATTTATAGAGCCGCGGTGGCTCAGGGGCTAGAATATCCGAATCTCACGCAGAGGGCCGGGGTTCAAATCCCGGTGAGGTCGGGATTTTTTCTCCATTTTTTAATTTAAATATTGAAAGTGAAGGATGTCCCGAGCTCACTGACACCGCGGTGGATCACCCCCGAGAGACTTTTTTTGATTTTAACAAAAACCGACGAAAGTCATTCGAGGGCCGGTAAGGCAGAACACGACTGTTCCACTATTATAGTTGAGCCGGACCGTTCTGCTGCGTAGGTGTTGAGCTCCCGATGCGCTAAAAAGGATGGGTTGAGCGATGCTCCCCGCCTAAGTAGGCCTGCACGATCAAGCACCACCTACCGAAGTTAGGGAAAACTGAGGTATGGTTTCAAACGCGAAAAACACTGGAACACAAAGGTGGTCGAGGTGTCACTTACTAGGCCAAATAAGCTGTAGGTGGTTAAACCCCATAGATAGATAGATACTATAAATATTTATACGCAAGGAAAAAAAATTCTATCGAATAGTTTTTGAGAAAAGTAAACAATGCTGAAATAAAAAGTTATATTTATAATATTTTGGCGTTGTTTACTTTTCTCGAAAACTATTCAATAAAATTTTTTTTCCTTGCGTTCAACTCTTAATTTACAGAAACACCGATTAATATTTGAGTAAATAACAGAAAACTGAATTAGACAAGGATAACGAATCCGGCCTAGAAAAATTATTTAACAAATGACGTCTTTTTATTATTTCAAAGGGGTATTTTTTATAAAAATGACGTCTTTTCCTACGAATTTTTATAAAATAAATACGTCTTTGAAATAATAAAAAGACGTCATTTGTTAAATAGTTTTTCTAAACATTGTAAAAATGACGTTTTTTTTTGTTCCAATCTAAGACATGACCAAAGACGTCTTTTAAAGACATCTTAGAAAGACGTTATTATTTACAACAGGGTACTGACGTCTTTATGCCACAAAACTCTTGGAGAAATACGTCATTTATTTCAGAAATTCTACAGATTTTGAGAAAATGACGTCTTTTTATGGATCAGTGATGACGCAAAAACGTCTTTATGAATAGCAAACCGCTGATGAAATACGTCTTTTGTTCTAAAATTCAAAAATTTTAGGAAAATGACGTCTTATCGTAAAAATGTTTGAAGTAAAAGACGTCTTTATTTTCAAATTTCCATGTAAAAAAACGTCAATTGTACAATTTCATTTTAAAATTAAAAAAAAAGACGTCTTATTTTGTTTCAATTGGGGACACGTCGAAAGACGTTTTTATTTTCAACAGGGAATTCAAAAGAAATTCATTTTGTGGAAGAAAGGTAATTTACACCTGCTCATTATTAGCGAAATTACATTTAGAGGAGAGTAAAGAAATTTTCACTCACGGAATTGCGAGAAAGGAGTACTTTTTTCCCGCTCAATTTAAGAGAAATTTATTTGCGGGAGAAAAGTACTTTACGCCCGCTCATTATCAGCGAAATCACGTTCGGGGGGATTAAAGAACTTTTTGCCCTGGGAATTTGCGAGAAAGAAGTACGTTTTTTTTCGCTTAATTGAAGAGAAATTCAATTTGCGAGAGTGAGGTACTTTACGCCCGCTCACTATCAGCAAAATTACATTTTGGGGGAGTATAAAGAACTTTTCGCCCTGGGAATTTGCGAGAAAGAAGTTTTTTTTCCCGCTCAATTTAAGAGAAACCCTACTAAAAATCTCAAATGAGATCCCATTTGAGATTTTTTAGTAGGGAATGCAATTTGCATTTATAAATGACCACATGGTTAAATCACATGGTAATACCATATGGTTTTTTTCAACAGGAAACCTAATCTAGCAAGATTAAAATATAAGCTAAATAATATTTTAATCTTATAATATCATATTTTTAAAATTATCCACAGACCAGATTTTTATATTTATACTGAGAAAAGTCTGTTTAATCAAAATTAATATAAAGTATAGTAAAACTGAATTTATTACTGAAACTATAAAATATAGTATTTCTTATTAAATTATACTAGAACTATATAAATTCAATTAGGATAACTATTCAGTAAAGTAATGTAATTATTTGAACCAATGATATATTTTCTAATGAATATTATTCATTAGAAAATATATCATTGGTTAAAATTTTATATTCACTCCTTACATAAATAAATTTTCTATCGAATTTGTATGGTAATAATTATAGAAGCATGCTTAATTTGGTAAAGTCAACTTTTAGGATTTAATTAGTGATATAGCATATGCGTCTATTTTTTTAGTGAACCTAACTATGCAATGTTTGTTAACTAATATTATAAAGTCTAGTTGTAGCCAATAAAAGTATATTGTATAAGAATATTATAGTAACATTTACCATCTTGTTTTTCTCAGTGTAACATATATTTAAGGAAAAAAAAGTTTCATTAATTAAAATTATAACAAAAAAATTGTTTCATATTTGAATATGATTTTTTTTTGAGGCACTAAATTCTCATACCTTGAGATAAAGTTAAAAATAATTTAATAAGAGAAATAAGAAAAAATGTATTTAAGTTGTAATAGTTGAATGATAGCTTAGTTTATTTATTGAAATGCACAGTGTTAGTGCAGAATAGAATTGAAAAATACTTCCACTTATTTTTTTGTGTGAGATTTAACTTTGAATTCATGGGCCTAATTTTTTAAACTACTTTTTTTGGTTTTAACTATTAGATTTATGTATGATATAGCTAGATTAGATATTTATTGAAAAAATGTTTGTTATACTAAGCTGTAGTAATTAAAGAGAAGTTGCATGCATGAAATGTAAAGATAATTGTAAATTTATATATGAAGACCAGTTGACTAAAAATAAGCATATGTACACATCTGAACAAATGTATATCAACAAAAGTAAATTAATAATAATAAATAAATTTATGATTATTATTATTTAAGATTGTGATAAGAAATTGTAAGATATTTGTAAGATTATAGTGAAAATAGGGTTAGAAAGGTTAGATAGCTAAAGTAAATTGAATCATTAGGAATGATAAAGATATTATTATTATAGAAGAAATATTTGGAAATCTTACTATCTGTGTTAGATGATTTTCCTGTCTCGCATGTTGAACATCTACATTCACCATTGTCAAAATAAGAAGATCCGTAATTCCATGTTATTTCATCATCTGGGAAAATGTCTTCTAGAGCTTGTAAATAAAGTGTTTTATTGCCTCTTGGCCAATACATTTTTGCATTGGGATGGCAACTATGATTCACATAGGCACCAGGACCTAGCCATAAACAGGAAGTTTTTTTAGTTTCACTATAGGTGATTGAAAAATCCAGACCTTTTTTGGCTAAGTATTCCACTTCACTGGCTGTCAAATTAAATGCTAATCCATTAAGTTTATAAAAAATGGAATACTTAGGCCAAAATCTTGTAGCACAAATTTTGGCTCCTTGATTAATGTCATTTGGGTACCTAAATAGTTTTATGTATTAAAAACTAAGAAAATATATATGATTCTAGATGCTTTTTATTGATATAACTTACCTATTGCAAACTTTTATTTGAAAACCTGAATTGGAATCTACTAAATTTATATAACTCTTCAATTGATTTTTTAGCAATTTAGTTTGAATATTTAAATGTGATAGACTGTTTTCGATCAAAAAAATTAATTCTTTTAAAGCTACAGATTTATTGATAGCTGTGTTACATACTTCTTTGTTAAGAATATTCTGTAAAGCTATTTTCACTTTACTTTCAAAATCTTCTCTGTTCACTAAGTTTTCTAGTATGCCATGGTTGATTTTATGGGTTGTTGTATTTAGGATAAATAAGTCAATAACTGTTGCTGTTGCAATATCATCAGCCACTGTGAACTGATGAGTTATTTGACAAAGACATTTTTCATCTCTAGAAAACAAAAATAAGAGATACGTAATTGTTTCAAATTTTTAAAAAATATTTAAAATTTAATGATTTTCAACAAACATTAATGATTATTACGTAGCTGTTAACAGAATCGCATATAATTGACTATATATTAAAATTTTTTTCTAATGCTGTACTTACTTTGTAAAATTTTCCACTTCATTTATTACAGGATATTCAATATTCGATTCATCTTGAATATTAAATTTACTAATTGGATTTAAGTCTGAAAATAAATTTTTAATTTAAATGTTAAGCGTTGAGAAACAACATATTTCTAAATTTTCTACATCATCAGCCAACTCCATTTAAAACAAATAATTTTTTTTCATGATTACCATGACATTTCTGCACATCATTTAAGATTTCAGCTTTATTATTTGTCAAAGCATTACATAATTTTTTCAACATCCAATTATCTTGACTGTTATATATTTTATTCAGCAAAACTTTTTTGGTATCTAATGTTAAATTATTTCTCTTGTTACTCAAATAGTCATCAATGTCTTTGTGATTCTCTTTGCTGCTTATAAGTGCATCAACAAGATGCTTTTTGTAAAATATCCACTCGTTTAATTTTGGTGCTATAACATCTTTCTCATTAATTTGAGATACTACAAAAATTAAAAATAGAAGTATAATAATTTATATTAAAATAAAATACAATAGGCAATATTTTTTTTAACTTAGATATTAAGAATTTGTAATATTCTTTAGTTTGAATGTAGAAAAGATAAATAAGAGATAAAATATATAAATAGAAAGCAGAATCTATAGGATATATAACCTAAAATAATACATACCTGATAAATCATTAATAATAGTTTCATCATACAAATCAATTATTTTTTTTACATTTCCCATGTATCGTTTCTTATGTCCATTGGTAGGATAGATATACAATGACATGTTTTTCAATTCTTCATTAGAAATATTGATCAACTTTTCTTTATTGTTGAAATGATTTAGTAATAGGAAGCGTAATAATTTTTTATATAAACTGCTGTCCCATTCTAAGCCTAATGGCTTTTTAAAAAGCTTTTTTTTTTCCATTACAAAATATTTTATAGTCAGGTAAGTCTTTCAAATGAGACTAAAAATGTAAATACCACAAAGTATGAAAGAAAATTTTTTTTTCACTAAATTCTATTTAAATTCGAACTTTGCTTGATAGGAGGCACAATGCTTTTATGATTATGTATGTATAAATTTCAATAGTTAACTACAAAAGATATTTAAAATCTTGCTTGATAGGAGGCACAATACTTTTACGATTATGTATGTATAAATTTCAATAGTTAACTACAAAAGACATTTAAAATCCTCAAATTGTTGATCAAAATAAACATCATGAAATCCTCAAATTGCTCATTTCATTTTTACTCAAATATATAAATAATTAAATAAAATAAGCTTATTAAAACTATTTTATTGCATAAAAATAATATTTATCTTCCAATATATTATGCATTTTCCTATGTAAATAGGTTAAAAAGCTTTATATTTGAATATATGGAAAATCCTCAAAAGTAAACTTTGGGGTATATATATATATATTGCGACGAGTATACATACTCGCGCATTCAAATTTCCCGCCTGTCGACCAAGCTACTATAGAACAATAGTTCTGAGCTCAGCCGCCAGGTGGCAACCCCGAATGTCGTTACGCGCAACGGGAAAAATGAGGCCAGAGTATATAAGAGGCCGAGAAGCTAACCAGAGCAGAGCAGTGTAGACTACGGTTTCCCCTCTCTCTTTACCTGAGTGAGCACGCTAGGCTAAGAGAGAGGGAGACAGGTAGTAGCTGGCTGCCTTGGCTTGTGGGGCACCACAGCTCAGGCAGAGCTTCTTGCTCTCTTGCACACAAGGGTAGACCAAGTGCGCATACAGGTCTACACTACAGTGCATATGCTGGTGGTATTAGAGTTACGTCAAGTGAGCACACAGGCGTAAATCTATGCTACCTAGAGCACACTCGCAACCTTTTGCCGTCGCCGCAATGCCGACTTTGCACCGCTGAATTTAAGGGTGACGTCCACCCAAAATATCATGTTCTATTTCACATTTCGCCACTAGCTTAATTAAGGGTATTGTCCACCCACAGCTGTCGCGTCCGCGTTTTCGTGAATAATAGAATACATTAAGGGTGTCGTCCACCAATTGCATTTTGTTGTTAGTTAAAGGACTCCGTCCGACTGCCGCGTAGTATTAAGATATTAGAGTAAGTTAAGGGTGTCCGCCAGCCATTGTCTTCACATCACTTAGGGGCTCCGCATGCCTATAGAGAATAGTAATTTAGATAATCAAGGGAGCCGGCTACCCATTACTACCGTAGGATTAGTTATTGCGATATTAGGTGTCGTTCGCCTATTAATATCATAATTATTTAATTATTAATCATTTGTCTCTTTTTGTTTTGCATATTGTTGCAGGTAAGAGCCGCCGGTACAAATTAGACCGTCAGGGCTAAAGAATCTTTTAGTTAAACTCAAACTATTAATTAGATTCATTTAAAGATTTATTAATTGATTCAATTATTTATTAAATAGCCGTCAAGTGGCCAAGATAATTAAAGAACTAATAACTTTTGTAAATTTCATTTCATTTAAGGTTAGATTAGTCGTTTGTATTATATAAAATAATAGGTTTAGTTTTGGTTAATACATTATTATTATTTTATTATTGTAATCGTCGTTGTACATGAGTTTAATGGATACAATAAAGCCAAGATACTCCCTAGCATAACCAAACGTCTTAAACCCGGTTACTTTCCTTCATTTTCCACCGTCCGATCCTTCCCACTCCTGCCGATCCTACTCTGGTAACTCACTGAAGCGTCCGGCGACAGGAGAAACACGTATTTCCCCCTCCCGAAAGGGAAAAACGTTACAATATATACAGTGGGATCCAATAAAAAAGAGCCACCCTTGAGAAAAAAAGTACTAATTAAAAAATTTTGTATCTCAACAAATAAGGGTCGTACAGAACTCTACAACCACTCATTTTAAACGTATTTGTAAGGACTTTTTAATGATATAGAAAAATGCCAAATAAAAAAAAGTGTATTTTTGTATGTAGAATAACATTAAATTTTCTCAAAATTTTTTGTGCATTTTAATTTTTTTGATATTGTTGCGGTATTCTTAAATATATGTATACCATACTCTTATAAGAGTACCGCAACAATATCAAAAAAATTAAAATGCACAAAAAATTTTTTGAAAATTTAAGGTTATTCTACATACAAAAATACACTTTTTTTTATTTGGCATTTTTCTATATCTCCTCTCATTAAGCAGATATCGGAAAAATAAAAAAGACCCTTTTTTTCAACAAAAATCGCTAAATTTTGGTCAATTTTGAACCTAGAAAAAAAACTAAAATATAAATTTCAAGTTAAGAAAAATACCTTAAAAACTACCCATGTTAAATTTTTCTACCATCATTTTCCGAAAAATAAAGCAAATTTAAACACAGACGAAAGAAAAAAAAATTTTCTATTTTTAAGTCGTAATATTTCCAAGACAAGTACTCGAAATTAAATTGTCAATACATCATTAAAAAGTCCTTACAAATACGTTTAAGAAGGGGCCGAACTATCCGTCTTTGTCTAATAGCGTTTTTCATCATTTATGTAAACACTATCCGGTATAACAAGAAAAAAATAGCAGCCCCCGCTAGATATTAGTATAATTAGTAAATTGTAATAACAACCAAATTTTTTACTGCATAGTTTTTGACTAATTAGAGACCTACTAGCAATCTAGAATATAACCTATCTTTTTTTGGTAGGTCTCTAATTATTCAAAAACTACGCAGTGAAGAAATTTGGTTGTTATTCCAAAATTTACTTACTATACTAATATCTAGCGGGGGCTGCTATTTTTTTCTTGTTATACCGGATAGTGTTTACATAAATGATGAAAAACGCTATTAGACAAAGACAGATAGTTCGGCCCCTTCTTAAAATGAGTGGTCGTAGAGTTCTGTACAACCCTTATTTGTTGAGATACAAAATTTTTTAATTAGTACTTTTTTTCTCAAGGGTGGCTCTTTTTTATTGGACCCCACTGTATATATATATGGGACGTTTCATGTCAACTCGACTGACAGAAAAATAGAATTTGCTGAAAATCCGTGAAGAGGTTCCATTTGATACCCAAAATATACAAAAAAATTTTTAGAGGCATAGGTCAAAGGGATTACGAGTAATAAGTAATAGAATATTGTGATTTTTCAAAATTTTTTGTTAAATTACCAACTTAATTATTTTTTTCCTCAGAAACTAAGGATTTTAGAGATTCACTTATGAATATATTTATTGTTGCAAATGATGAGTAGAATCTACACAAATTTTTTTAAATCTCAGAATTGCTGTCTTCTGATTGGTTCATTTTGTACTTTCATGTAATTTTGAATTTCTGGTATTCGACCAGGTTGATTTCATTCAGGTTACACTATGTTATGTCTTTTTATAATATCTTGAAGTGAGCTTTGTCTCATCTTAGGCATAGAACTGAGAGAAGAGCTATAGAACTTTGAATATTAGAATTAAAATAGAATTTTCAATTTAAAACATATATACTGTGGATTTGGTTCTTCACTTATAGATAATGCAATATACGAAAAAATGATTTTTAAATATCTTAAAAGAGATCTATTTCTTAATAATTTAATTATTAATTTAGAATCTGAATTGAAATATCAACTGTTCATTATTTAGACATCCTCAAAATATACTCGTAACCAAAACATATTTATGTGTTTCAATAAATTGTTATTATAATGATTTTAAATATGTGTTGAAAAATTTTTTTAATACATATTATTTATTTAGAATTAATATTCATATCATATATCTAGAAGTAAAAGAAATGAAGTAAAATAAATTCTATAGGCATGAAATTGATTTAATATAAAAATTTATTACGAATTCAAAGAATGTTTTATTTATAGGCTGTGGAACTTTTGGCAAGTATTTTTTGATTTCATCCTCATTCTAGTGACATTTTAATTTTGCAAATAGACTATGCATTGAGAAAATTCAAAAATATATTTAAGAATTGATATTTATATCATATATCTGGAAATAAAAGAAATTAAATTAAATAAATTCAAGATGCATAAAATTTATTCATTATAAAATATTACAAAATTAAAAAATTTTGTATTCGTGGATTGTCAAACTGTTGACAAGTACTTTTTCATTTTATTTCCATTCTAGCGACATTTTAATTTTTAAATACTTTTCAACTTAAAAAAAAATAATTATAATAAATGAAAATATGATAGAGCGATGATTAGTTCTATTTTTACAATCATTACTCAAAATAAGAATATCAAAAGTCTTTTCCTTTTAGAAGAATGTTATGTAGTGATGATTATTATTATTTTTGTCATTAATTATACTATAATTAAAAATAAACATATCGCAATGACTAATAGTATAAGGTAATTAAGAATGATAATCTAAACCAATATTTAAAGCTACTCTGCTGCATCTTAATTATTTCAGTTACTAGAAAATATTAATCATAATAAAAATAATAATAATAATAATCATTATCATGATCATCATCATTATCATAAAATATTTAATAATCAAAATAAAAACTATAATAATGACCAATACTTTAATCTTTTAACATCCTAACTTTAAACAATATGAAGTATGTTTTATTTAGGAAAATGTTATTTAATAATAATAATATTTATTTTTATCCTTAAATATATAATTTAATCAAAATTAAGCAAATAACAATAACTTTTCTTCACATTGGTCGAAGACAGAGAAAAATTATAAAATAACAGTGTCTGTATAAAAATTATATTCAGAATATAGTTTTGCTCTTATGGTACCATCAATTGGAATCAAACAGTGCTGGTCCTGAAGATGTTGTACCCGTCTGTTATTGTGAAACCGTTTGGCTAAAAATTTTTTAGTTTGATCATAATTTTTCTGGGTAGAATATTTGAAGGTTATATTTGGCATTCTTTCAGTTGTGCTTAGCCAATGAAATGGATCTTCACTTGTCAAAATTGGCTCAATTGTTGATCTCTGTAGGCTTGCTCTAAGAGCTCCTCTTTTTACTGTTGCCCCAAGACCATCACATGGACCTTTCCCATGGGCTGTGGGATAAAAATGCCATTCAGCGTCTGATCCAAAATCCATTTTATGATGAGCTAAATTAATAACATTTTTGAAATTTTTATACTGTTGGGGGGCACCGTCAAAGAAATAATAAATCTTTTTTATGGAAGAAAATTCATCATTCAAAAAATTCTGAATTATTTTATGGAACGAATAAACTGCTACAGCATCATGAATTAAGCCATCATAAATTATAACCAAACTTTTATGTTTTGTGATTTCATTTTCTTTGTAATAAATTACGACATTATAGATTGTAGCTTGGGCGTTATTTCAATGGAAACCAGGAGCAGCATCTTGAATCGTGAACGCGTAATTTTTGGCAAAGTCCACAATTATTTGAAATTCATGTGGTTCCAGATGGTCCTTTAATTTTCTTGAATATGAAGATTGTTTGGATGCTATTGTTGCATGAGGAAGTAATCCTTTTACTTTTTCACAAAAATATTTTACAAATTCAGGCGTTTCCTTGATTAAAGTTTCTAAAGTTGTTTGTGGATTATTAATCCACTGCTTGAAAGAAATCGAGGTGACGTAATTATCTTCAAACACTTTTAATAAGAATTTCTCTAGATTGATAGATCCTGGACATTTCTCGCAGTTGTTTAAATAACACAAGTCAGATGGTGATTCACAAATTAAAAAATCAAAACAATCTACATATGATGTTATTTTCTGTTCTTCATTTTTTGTAAAATTAGATAAATGACTATCTGTAAAAAAAATAAGCCTTCAAAATTGGAAGTACTATTATTTGTATTAAGATATATGATCATAATAAATTAAAGTACCTAAAATCATCAACTTTACATTTTGATGATAAGAAGAGACACACACGCTGTGAGTCCCACTGCTTCCTGCTAACACACAGTTTTTAGGACGCAACATAGTAAATTTTGTGAGACTAATTTTATTCTCTGGGAATTCCAATTTATAAAGCTGATATAATTCCGTTAAATTCAACAGAATCAGTCGCTTTTGAAGTTTCTCTTCAATTCCATCACTATTTCTTGTACATATTACATCCTTCATGCCAGGCATAGTCCAAGTTATATCATCTCTTAAATAAAAGTTCGTAACTGAAGAGATTATATCACAAGATATGGATTTACCTAAGCAGAAAATATTTTATGTAAAACGAAGTATTCATGATATTATTCATTATAAACAACTTTTGTTTGTTTAAAATATTTTTAATACCTAGTTAGTTAACATGGTTAATTTGATTATAGACACTTGAAAATATTTTATTTTAAATAGTTAAAATAAAAAAAAATAATGTAAATGTTATCAATATATTAGAAGCACATCTTATATTATTTCTAAAGTATAATAAAGAAATATTCTAAATGCCAATATTAGGTAATATTTAATTTATTATTTTCATTTAAACACAATAACTTTAAAGATACCAAAACTTAACAGATTTAAAAAATTCGAAAAAGAATTTTCCTTATATTTTGCATTTGCTTCTCTTACCATAAAATTATTATTCGATATTTATAAATTAAAATATTAAAAGAAAATTGAAATTACATACAAATACTAAAGTAAATACCTATTTTGTGATAAGGTGATGACAAAATCCCCTTGTCTTCGATAAGACTACGAGCATATTTGATCATATGATAAGAAGCATCAAAATATAGTTTTATTTGAGTATAACTCTATGTGATTGGTAACATTGTAATAATTTTTATTTGATTATCTCTTGACGTTGATGGATCATGGAAAATTACTTTCAAGTTATTTAGTAATCCAATAGAATCATTGATAATATGCGGTGGTAAAGCAATTGCTGCACAAGAGTCATCCATTCTCAACTCATATAAAATATCATCCAAATGATTGTTAATGCAATCATTACTAAATCTAGATACAGCCCCTACTGAAGATGGACTTTGTAAACTATCTACTTCCATTACTGCAAGGAATAGAATAGCACAGCAAGAAAAAGTTTATATTAGAAACTTTACAGACAAGAAAATACTAAATAAGAAACATGCGAGAAAGATATTATAAAAGCAAATTCAAAAAATTAAAATACATAATTCAATAAATGTCATTTAAATTTTTAACGCATCTCAAGTTTTACAGAATTAGAAAGCTATTACAAAATAATGATTGTTGACAAACACATAATGAAACTACAATAAGAGCTATTTATGTGATGCATCTTATAGGAAGAATTAAATGTTTTAAATACTAATACTCTGAATAAATATTTTTAATTTTGTGAGAATATTTAAAATTTATATATTTTAGTTGATATTTGCAATTAACGGTTACCTACATATTAAACTTTCAATAGGATTTTTGTAAGTTACACTTCTTTGCTATTATAATATTCGTTATAAAATCAAGTAATTTTTTGTTTTAAAATAAAGTAATAACATGCAAAATTAACATAAAACAGAAGCAACTATAACTTAAATATTAAACATTCAACAACAAAAGTTTTGTAAATAAGATTTTTTTGCAAATAATATTACATCTGGAATAAAATAATTGCATGCAAAATTTATATAAAAGATAATCTTTAAGGTAGTTGTCGACCCATTACATCATAAAAAAATTATTTATTATAAAATGCGTTGAAATTTGGTTTATAACTTCAATATAACTTTATAAATAAATAGTTAAATTTTTAGAACGATTAACGGTTTCATAATTATAATATAATATTTTAAATTTGTAATTTTAATGATATTTATTATATAAAATGGAAATTTCAGTTTTATATCTTACTTTTAAAACCGCTGGAGGTTATAAAATTTTAATTATTTATTTGTGAAATTATATTGAAGTTGTGAATTAAATTTTAAAGCATTTGTTAATAAACAGTTTTTTATGATGTAAGGAGTCGACAACTACCTTAAACAGAAATTGTGGGAATTAAACTTTACCATTTTTATTACATCTAAAATAAATAGCATGCAAAATTTACATAAAACAGAAGCAACTATAACCTAAATATTAAACATTCAACATAAATTTTGTTAATAAGTTTTTTTTGCCAATAATATTATGCCTAGAATTAAATAATTGCATGCAAGATTTATAGAAAAGATATTAATTAATTATAAAAAATAATTTTCATAAAATATTCAATAGATGAACACCAACATTGCAGGTCATTATAATCTTTATAAGCACGTTTTCTGCATGTCGAACATATTCTTTCATCTAATGTAACATTAATCAAAACTTTTTTAATATTTTCTGACACTTTCTGTAATGACTTAGTTTTTCGATGATTCTTCAATTTATAAGGATTACAACATTTATAATAACTCACTAATTTACTTGAAAATCCCATTTTAATATTTAAATATTTTGTTATATTATATTTATTATGATTGATTGATAAAAATTAAACATCGATGTTATTATTGTAAACTCGAGCATGAAAAACCATAAAGTGACAAATTCTGAGTACGAAATCAAACATAAGAGAATGGAAGCTCGGTCGGGACTGGGGACTGGAGAATTGCTCCGAAACGATAAATTTAGTGTATCGATACATGCTATCTTTGTTCAGCACATTGATTTTATATCTTCTGTCTCTGTGATACAGAGCTGTGCAATTTTCTAGAGCGACCCCCTTGGAACATCGCGACCACGCACATACATACATGTAGTACGTTATACGGTTAGTGGTGCTATACATCTATACTACATAAATAAGAGAATAATTTATGTATCTCTAATCCTAAAGAAATAACCTCTCTGATTGGTTAAACTCATTATTATCCTATAAAATACTTAAACGAAAAATGATTAGATTCGAATGTATGGAAGTAACTCAAGTAATGATTGTGTCATCTGTCTGTTTTCTCATCATGAGAAAAATAAGACGGAATGATGTTTGATTCATGTAAGCTGAGAACTGAGAACTGAGTAACGACTACAACTTTCTGCCTGAGGTCCGAATTTATAGTCGTTGTTCAAACTCAAGCATTGAGGTTTAAATTCATAAACAAAACTGAAGTACTGGTTACATCCTGTGTCTTTTTTTGTTATCATGAGAGAAGCAGAGACAGAATGAGATTTGAGTAACGAATCTTTACTTGAGTTGGGTCTATGAATTCGAACCTGAAAGACGGAATGAGATTTTATTATGAGAGAGACAAAGACAGAACGATGTTTGAGAATGGAGCATACTCAATGCTTGAGTTTGAGCAACGACTATAAATTCGGGCCTAAGGTTGGAATTCAAACTCAAGCACCTACACACCATGAAAGATTGCTGCAAGGTTTCAGTAATAAGAATTTTATTACTGAAACCTTGCAGCAACCTTTCATGCTGTGTGGGCAATAACTCAACTCAAATTACGGTGTTACTTACGTATCGATGTTACTTGAGTAACGTTTATAAATTTAAAAAAATATGTTTAAATTTAGCTAGGGTAAAGATTTTAATCAAGGGGCGCGGTAGCGCCCCGGGGGGCTGCTCCTGAGCGATAAACTTAGTGTATCGATATATGCTATCTTTGTTCAGCACATTGATTTCATATCTTCTGTCTCTGTGATACAGAGCTGTGCAATTTTGTAGAGCAGCCCCCCCGATGGCAAGTAGGCGAAGCAATCGAGCGATCTAAGCCTTTTATACGTTATGTTTTCGTATTTAACCTTGCAATTGAAAAATATTTTTTAATATTTTTTTATTGCTGAATCTTTATAAAATTATTTTATTTTTGTTTTTATAAGATTCAACATTATTTAATGAATACCATAATTTTTTTTTTTTTTTAATTTCTGTAATTGTTATTACTATTTAAATTTATGTAACTTGTTGTTACTTTATCATTATTAATTTTCATCTGCATTTTCACCTTTATTTACTTTTTTACTGAAATAACTTTTATCATAAAATTATCATAAAAATGAATAAGTCAAAGAAACTTTTAATTCTAAACTGTTAAAATAATTATAAACAAGTATTTTAATAACTATGTAAAATATTTATTGTTTAATAAAATAAGTTTCTAAAAAATTTATTTTCTAATAATTGTTAGTTTTATAATTATAAAATGTTGCAATATTAGTATACAATGGAAATTGATAGTTTATATAATTACAAAATGTGTAGCAATGAAATATCATATTTTCAATATTTTAAAGAAGCAATCTTATTCTTAAGAGAAATTCAATGGTTGTATAAAATGCCAGTAACTAAAATTCTCAAAATGTTGAAACTGCAAATCTTTGACAAAGAACTATGTTTTCTGATTCATTACCACCTGTGAAATATATATGTTATAACATAAACACAAAAGTTCCAAGAAACATAGAATTAATTATAGAAAAAGAATTTGGAGAAATAGGAAAAATGTTTATCTAATTAGTATTCAGGCTTGTGGTGATCTAAGTGCGTATACACCTCAAATATATTTGGAGGTAAAAATGGTCCATCTTCTTATTTTAGTATCTTGTTATCATAAATTTGAAGAAATAGAAAATGTTTGTCTAATTAGTTTTTTGCTTGTGGTGATCTAAGTGCATATAAATCTCAAATATATTTAGAGATGAAAATGGGCCATCTTCTTATTTTAGTATCTTGTTGTTATCATAAATTAACTCTTAAAAACACAAAATTAAAGAAAGTGCCGAGAAAGAGTATTTTAATTATTTTCCATTGTAAAAAAAATTTAAACAAGCTGTTGAAAGTGTTGATGTAGATATTGGAAAATTCTTTAAACGACCATTCTTAAGACTTGCTTGTCAAGAAACATCAGATAGATGGCTTACAGTGAGCGTTGAAGCTCATAGTGAACATTATTTTTATGTTGTTGCAAGAGCTGTTTTGGAATTATATGGAGCTAAAAGTAAATACTTTAAATTATAAATTTTAATAACTCTCAATATATGAAAATTTTATTTTTAGATAATCTTTATTTAAAAAAGCTTGTTCAAAAAGGTACGAGAAAATCACAGTATTCCAGTTTTAAAAATCATTTAGAAGATTGTATCAATCGATATAAATAAATAAAGAATATCACTTGTGATAACAAACTAAAAAACTGTGAAATGTCTTGGAATGATAAAATCTTGATGAGATTAAAATATGGAATCTACATCTAAGCTGCAAATCATTAACAGAGCAAATTCTAAACTGATTAAAAATGTAACATGTTATTATTTTTTTAAGGAATTTGTTGATTTCTATTCAAGTTATATTTTAAAGTTAAAACTAAAATTTAGATTTAAAATAATTTTATACTTTATAAGTATAATTCATTCTTCACATGAGATTTTTATATTTTTGTAATAATTATTACAAAGTAAAATTAAAACTTGCGTTACTATAATCATATTTAAACAAACCAAAATTGTATTATTTTTTTATTAAAAAATATTAACTAATACACATTAAACTTTAATGAACATAAGAAATCAATGATCAAACATGATTTTTAAATTTTTTCATGCTTTATTTTAAGCATTTGACATTTATAATTATTATAAGATTATTTGTCAAGTATGTACAATCAATTACATACACACCGAGAGACTTTTGCACCATAAAAGATAGTGCGTTTTAGAAACGCTCTACAAGGTGGCGCGCATGCACAATATTTTTGGAATATGCAAGATAAATATCGATGCGGCGCCACCTTGCGCTGTGTTTTACGATTAATGCACGAAAAAAAGTGATGCATGCATTATAAAATGTAAGGCAATACATATGATTTCGTAGCAGAAGGCATCACTTTTTCTAGTGAGGGCGCGCATCAAGTTTATTGAGGCAAAAGTCTCTCCGTGCACTGAGAGAAACAAATGGTTGTTTTGACCGTTTTGACAGTAAGTCTAACCTTTTTGCAGATATTTAAACTTATCAACCGGGAAAACATTTGATTGACAGTTTCAAAGAGAAGTATCAATTTAAAAAAATCGTAGATTCTACTTTTTTTTTACAGCTTCAACTACGCGTTGAAAAAGTTATGTCTTCTTTTTAACGTCGTTAGTTCCTCTATTTCAAAAAGAAGATTAAGCTTTTTAAAAAAAGTTGATTCTAGTTTGATAATAAATACACATTTTATTTAAAAGATACTAAAAGAATTTAATTTTTATATTATTTAGAGTGTAAAGCATGAAATAAATTGTAAAAAAATTGATTAGTAAAGAATTAATATATATTTTATCGTATTTTATCATTTGTATAAGCTATTGCTTTTTATGTAAAATATTAAATTAGGTTCAAATATTGAGTTTATTGTACAGTAGAGGATGAAGATACTATATATTATTTTGTAAGATATATTTTATACATTGTAATAATGTATTTTTTATTTTAATAAATAGTGTATTACGCACATTAAAGAGTAAACTCGCATATTTTTTTCGAGAGTGATATTTTTGCAACCTGAACGACCGAAGCTAATAATTATCCAAAAGAGAAATAGAATTTACTTCCGAGTAGCATATATTGTTTTATTTCTACTTTAACCGTGACCACTTCATTAATTTAAAAAAAGTGTGCTCAGTTGAAAAAAAATTGAATCTTAATATCTAACAAGCAGAGTATAGGGTATTGTGTCTCAGTCTGTTTTTTACTTTGAAATACTTTTTTTACACAAAATAATGAAAAAAGCTGTATTTAAATAAAATGTGTTTCAAAATATCAATCGATTTGAAAATTATGAAATATAATAATACAGTAATCAAGCATGAATATCCTTATTTTATTTAAGAATTTTTTTCATTTGTATTCTTTCATAACTTTTGAACTAATTAATATTTTCCATTATATTTTTTTAAATTGAAAGGTTTTAATCACAACTTTCATTTTGTTTTAATTAAAATCTTACGCGTTTAAAGTTTATTCAATTCTCTTCAAATAAACGTTAATATTTAAAAACGTGGATCCAATCGATAAAAATTAAATTCGATTAAAATTAAATTATAACATTAAAATTTTATAAATTTTTAATGTATTGATATTATTCTATTTTTATTAGTTTCTTTACTAATCTGTTATAGATTTTAATAACTTATTTAATTTCATAAACTTTTAATCAAGCGGAAATAAAAAAATTGAGTAGTAGTAAAATAGTTCTTTAGTTCCACTAAATTTTAGAAATAAGAAGTATCATACTTTGGCTCGCTTTTTGAGTTAATAAAGTAGCCATTAGTGTTTAAGTAAAAATAAAAATTTTTAAAAGCAAGTATTATTTTGTAATTATGATATTAAATAACAAAAATTCAAAAAAGAATATTTTAATAAATCTTTATTTACATACAATTAAATTAATACAATTTTAATAAGCTTATATCGATTAGAAATTAAGTAAATTATAAAAAGTATTGTATATTATATTCTATACTTAGTTGAAATGTAAATATTGTCTTTTTTTACAAGTAAACAAGGAGGACATTTAATTAGCTCCTGGTATTCGACAAATAAATCAAATTTATTTTTTAATGCCACAGCGTAGGCATAATAATGTTTATCAAAATAGTAAGTTTCAATCTTCTGACAACGAAACACAATTTTATCACCGTTTTGATAAATTTTGAAAATTTTACCAAACTGTGGTAAACTGTCTTCATCAAAATCTGTAATAACTATAGTTCTCTCTTCATACTTAGAACCCAGAATCTCTACGTACTTTAGAATTTTCGTTTCACATAGTTTGGCATCTTTCAAAAGTATATTGCATCTTTATTTTGATTCTGGTCCTAGACTAATTTCTGTTTTAATTTCGTTTGTAAAAGTTTCGTAACACATCATTAACCGTTCCTTAATAAAAATGGTCTTTAGCAAATTGATTGTTGAAGCACTTGCATTAGCTATGTGTTTAAGCTCACGATGTTTAGATTTAAAACGCATGGGCCAAATATAGACGAGGGGTCCGTTTTCCAACATCAATCTAGGATAATGCACAAGATAATGAAACTTAGGTTTAAGAGGTCCATACAATTTTAGATATAGTGAATTGTGTTCAACTATAAGTTGTTCTAAATGGTACACATCTGATATGACGAATTTAGGAGCAGTTACAATAGCTGTAATACCTCTAAGTTTGCGATAAAGTTTCCAACACTCATCATCTTTAGCAGTGACATGCCCAATCATTAAACCTAAATTTCTGCTAAGACATAACATCTCACATGCTGACATTTTTAATTGTTTTCTATCTTTCAAGTGTTCTTCAGTGATAACTGGAGGTTTATTAGTACTATCAGGACCATAATCAAAATTTTGAATGCATGCATTCAAATACTCTAGACTAAATAATTTTTTAACATAGACATACTCATGGAAAATATCTCGTAATACATAAGACGCTACACCTTCAGGTACGTCATGCATTACATCGACTGACTGATTGGTCGTTACGTGAAAGTTTTTCACAAGGTTAAATATTCAAGGTTCTTTTATGCCCGTATCACTGACATCTTTTTTTACGTCTCTCTCATAATTTTCGGTGTTTTTCAAGAGTTCTTTGTTTTCTTTTATTAAAAACTTTGTGTCTTCTTTGTGTACAGTACACATTCTGCAAAAAAAAAATTTGCATTATGAGAAGCAAAACCTAAAGTATCGTTTTGACCTAGATTATCGCCTAAAATTAAAGAAGTTTGAAAGTACACTTTCTTAATTACTCCTTTAATGTTTACGGATATACCATCGTCGATCAAAGAATTCAAATCTTGAATAAACTTAGAAAATGCTCCTGCATTACCACATGCTTGTTTATCTTTTGAGTAGATAAGTAATGCTAAAATTATTTTATCTAAATGAATAGCCAATGGAGGAGGAATGCATGGTGTATTTACATACATAGCTAATATTTTATTTACTCCTGCATGACTGCCAAAGCCATTCTTAAACTCACATTCATCAGTGTGAACAAATAATGGAAATACATAACCACTTTTATCCTTATGAAATTCTAACGTTCTTTGCCAATTTTTACCTTGCATAAAATTAGATTTCACTGTTGTTTCTTTCTTCAACTGTTCACAATAACACTCGATTATATCAAATAGTCCTGGCAATTCTAAAAGTAGTTTTAAAGAAGTACTTAATGGCACATATTGTCCATAAACAGTTTTATCAACTTGCAGTAAACTTTGTCCTACGTTCAAGAAATTAGATTTTATACCTATTTCATAATTCATAGGAAGTGTAAGCATCAACCTCTTACTAAATATATCGAAACGTTGGTATTCAGTTGAAAAAGGTTCAAACGTGCCTTTACAATCATCTAAAGTTTTATTGACTTCATTAATTACAGGTCCAGATAGTTTTGAAGTTAAAGAAGATCTGACTTTTTCTTGTAAGTACGGAATAAAAATGTTATCTGTAAAATTACTGATAGTTTCTACGAAATCTTGAATTGTACTTCTGTTGGTTGTAGGATTTTTTTTGTAAGCGTAGTATTAAATGTAAAATATTATCGTATAACTTATCACTTAAATCAGCTGTCATTTTAAAAAATAATTGAAATATTTTTTGTAATTTTAATTTTTATATATTAAAGAACGTTTACATAAAAAACGAAGTAATATCACAACATTAACGAGAATTATCTTAAATTACAAAGTTAATTGAACTTTTATAAATTTTTTAATGATATATAACTATAAGTGTTTTTTTAATTTTTTAAACAAAAATAACTCAACAAAAAGTTACTAACGTTTGACTTTCTATTAGCTTTTCAATTATTGATCTATACTTTACTTTTACGCTGCTGTGTCTTTTTAATCTTCAACTTATCTAATTGAGTTATTAATTTAAAAACAGTAGTAGTAGGTTTAACATCTGCACTTATTTTGTACACATATTGTATAAAAAAGAACCACACGTGATGTGTTATTGCAAGAAATGGCAAACATAAAGTTTTAAATATTTTCAATGATATGTCTATCGCTTCTATAGGTCCTGTCACAACATATTCAGCGTCAAGTAAAAGAACATAAGTTTTTGTGATATTTTTTAAATCACCTACAATTATTATAAGAGGTTGAATACTGATATTTTCTTTACTTTGTGATGTATCTAAAGTTTCTTTGAAGTTATCGTACTCCAACGATGTCTGAAAAAGTTGCATATATATTAAATTACATTATAATAAATTTTGAGTGTTATAATAAAATTAGTATTATAACAGTATTATAAAAATTATTTATTTAATAACCTTCAGTCTTATTATAAAAGAGTTGGAAACATCCTTTTTAGTGACCGTCTTTTTTTTAATTGTGGGCCCAAGTATTAATGGAAGTATTAATAAAGCTATTAAACATTCATCTCTTTCTATAAAACATAAAAAAATATGAAATTACAAATTATTACCCGCAAAAGAAATGAATTTAATTGCTGAATAATTATTCGTACCAGTAAAACTTGTTGAACCATATTCATTTAAAACCAGCGTTAAATCTTCTTTTTTTCTTTCAGAAGCATATTGTATCAGTTTCTTTGAAACTTCTGGCCAATTGCATTTAAGATTATTACATTGATCTGGATAAATTACAGCAAACTCTTCAAGGAGCTGAAATTTTTATTTCCTTTCAATTAAAAACATGATCAGTCTATTGTTAATAAATACACACCAATAAATATCCTGTTGGACTTGACAAAATTGGGAATTCTTGAAAAGTTGTTGAGCATTATAAATTTGACGACATTCAATTGATTCTAACCATAGATCTATAACATTTCTGCTAATCTCTGAACATTCTCTCAAAGGTTGTAAAAATTGCGACACTACAGGGTCTAAAATTTCTGGTTCATCAGCTAAAACGAAAATGACGAAAAAATCTGTTGTATAATTTAAAATAATCAAGAAAAAATTTTTTCCTTATTAAAAAATACTGTATGAAACTTGCTTGAGACGTCGAATGACTCGCTCTGTTTTTTCATTAACACTTGTTTATCGTACAACTTAATGCGTATATTATGATACTTGTCAAGAAGTATGCCTGAAGCATTAATTACTCCATCAGGTCCTGTTGCACGAGCCGAGTACCAAGATTCTTGATGTTCCAATGGGAATACTAGAACAATCAACTTAGCTAATTCGGTCAATCTTGTAGATTTTATTCTATAAAAAAATTTAACAGGTCTCATTTTTTTTCTTTCAAAATTTAAATAATAATTTTTTAGCAAATCTATTGCAGTATGGTTTTAAGCGTTGTGAAAAATATTGAATAAAATGCAGTAACTAAACGATAATATACAAAAATTAATAATTTTTAATTCAATTCAATTTAATAGCACTATAATGAATCATCATTTAAATTAAAGTATTCTACTTAAAAAGGGCTGCTTACTTAAAAGTGCCATGTGAATGAAATAATTCTTGTTCGATAATAATATCTGACAATATTTTAGAACATAATTCTTCTGTTTTTTTTTGTAAGCTTCTAATACTAAATATTTCCCTCTAAAATCTTTCTCTAACAATTGTATGATGTAATGATTTTTATCTACAAAATTTTACAACATTCATTAATAAAATAAGTATAACTGCTTTCAACATTAGATCTATGACTTGATTCTCAATTTTATATGTTAAAAATAATTTTACCATAATTTAATGAACAAGACTCAGAAGAATTTATTTTTTCAACTAAATTGTTTGATTCTTGAGAAGGGTTTATTGCACTGTTAATCGAATCGGTAGTATTAGTTGCAGTGTTAATGTTATGTAAAGATAAGACCGTGGGTGAAGAATTTATTGTCGATGTGTATTTATCGTTACTTAAATCAATACTCTTGTCACTATTTCCTTCATCATATACATTACTAAGTTTTCTTTTTTTAGAAGGATTTGAGTCATTATTATTAGTGCTATCGAATTGCGTTATACCTTCATTTAATACTAAAAATTTTTCTTCAAATTTTTTTCTATCACTCCAAGCTATTATAATCTCCTTTATATCGTCAGAAGTCAATTTACAAAAACAACTTTCATCTATACGATGATATATAAAAAAGATATAGAATTTAAAAAAAATTATTTAAACTTGCTTATTATCCATCGATCAAAAAAGGTTATGTTACCTGATACATGTCTATATGTATATATTAATTGCTATAATTATTGTTACCGATAGTGTGCATGATTTTAATTAACTTACCTTTAAGAGCATGACGAAGCTGTCCGCCTTCTAATAATATTTCCAATCATAACTTATGAATAAACGATGCGTTTAATTGAGTTTCTTTGCTACAAAGAAAAAATTTGTAAGATTAAACTCTGGTGCGGACAACTCAAGAAATCCACCAAAATATTATACATACAAAGTTATAATAAAAACTTTCAATATGACGTATTTTAAGGTTAGGTTTGTCGAGTTTGATATCTAATCTCCAATCCAAGCTCATAAAAAAATAACAAGTCCAAATGATTTTTTATTTTAACAAAAATTATTGTATAAATATAGCTTTAGTGCGGACAAGTCATTATATTTGTTTAATTTAAGAATTTAAAAAGATACTGATAAAATAAAAAAAGCAAAACTCGATTGCTGCAGCTCCGACATGCCGTTAAAAACAGGTATCAAGTTTGCTAGACCCCACGATGATAATTTTGTGCACACAAATTCGTCCATTTTTAAATGTAATAACTTCTAATTATGACTTTTCATATCCGAAATCCAACTATCAAAATACTGCTAAAGCCACTATTAAAAAAAGGAGACTACTTTTTTTTAAATAACTAATCCGCCAATCGGAAAAACAGCTGAAGCATCGAGAAAAAATCGTAGATCCTACTATTTTTTTACATTGGTTCAGCGGTCTGAAGGAATTGTGAATTTCATATAAACAAAAGAGTTAACATAACCGTATTTTTTTCAGTGTATTTATATCTGCTTAAAATTATCTTTATATCAAACAAAGTATGAAAAAAGAAGTACAATTATTGTTTCAAAAATGAAAATTAACTTTGAATATTAAAAAAATAAACGTACCTTGTATAATAAGAAAGGAGTAAAATTTTTTATAATATTCAATTATTTATATTAATAAAAATTTAAACAAAAAAGTTTAAAATTATGAGGGTGAAGAAATAAACAGATTTGTATGTATATTTCAAAATTGAATACTTTAAAAAGCTTACCTTTAAAAAGATATATAGTGGGCAAGTATGCTTGGCGATTTATTTTAATTAATTATTTTAAACATTTTGATGTCTTTAACATATTATAAACTATTTTTAGTGATAAAATCAAACCTTGACATTAGAATTTCATGAAATCACGAAATAAATGTCAAGTATATAATAAAGGTAATAAAACTATGAGATCTTACCATAATTTTTAACAAAAGATTTTTCAATTTTTTTTCTTTATAAATTAACGTTGAATTTCAGTAACAAAATTGTATTATTTCTTGTTATCTTTTTTTTATCATTTATTTAAAAATGTTCTGAAATTTTTTAAATTTTATTAAATATTTACAAAATTACTTGCCAGGCCCATGGGTAAATATTTTATGTCAATGTTTAAAGTTAAGAAATTTGTATATAACATATGTACATATAAACTTTCATTTTATGTAACATTACAGATATAATGGGACATAACATGTAAGTATTAAAATCATTTTATACTTATAACACGTTTATTTTAAAATCATAATAACAATTTATTGAAGTACATAAATATGTTTTGGTTGTGAGTGTATTTTGAGGATGTCTAAATAATGAACAGTTGATATTTCAATTCAGATTCTAAATTAATACTTAAATTATTAAAGAATAGATCTCTTTTAAGATATTTAAAAATCATTTGTTCGTATATTGCATTATCTATAATCGAAGAACCAAATCCACAGTATATATGTTTTAAATTGAAAATTCTATTTTATTTTTTAATATTCAAAGTTCTATAGCTTTTCTCTCAGTTCTATGCCTAAGATGAGACAAAGCTCACTTCCAGATATTATAAAAAGACACAACATAGTGCAACCTGAGTGATATCAACCTGGTCGAACACCAGAAATTCAAAATTACATGAAAGTACAAAATGAACCAATCAGAAGATAGCAATTCTGAGATTTAAAAAAATTTGTGTAGATTCTACTCATTATTTGCAACAATAAATATATTCATAAATGAATCTCTAAAATCCTTAGTTTCTGAGGAAAAAAATAATTAAGTTGGTAATTTAACAAAAAAATTTGAAAAATCACAAAATTTTATTACTTATTACTCGTAATCCCTTTGACCTATGCCTCTAAAAATTTTTTTGTATATTTTGGGTATCAAATGGAACCTCTTCACGGATTTTCAGTAAATTCTATTTTTTTGTCAGTCGAGTTGACATGAAACGTCCCATACATATATATATATATATACACTTATGTAGTCTATAACACCCACAGTTTATATTATTGATTTTAGATGATTTTAGATAGCAGAAATCCAAGTAAATCAAATACAATTTAGTATTGGATTAAATCTGCTAATTGTGTGAAGAGTGTTGTCAAATGGAGTAAAAAAAATTGTTATCAATGAATATAAAATTAGATGAAACATTTATATGCTAATTAATAACAATTTGAATAATTCAAATAATAGTACATTTTATAACGGGTATGAAAAGGCTTTATTTACGAAACGAGAAGTTTACGGCCCCAGCCGAAGGCGAGGGTTGTAACGAGTTTCGTAAAAAAGCCTTTTCATACCAGTTGCAAACCGTATTTTTTGCTATGAGAGCCAAAAAAGAGCAACGAAGTGGCGATTTTAAGGCTAGAATGGCAAAAAAAAACTTTTATTTTAACCTGCTTTTCAACGAGTTCCAGTCTCTGTAATCATTAACTAAATTTAGATAAGTATATAACTTTTAAAATGAAAAAATATTTTTGTGCAAATAATAAAAAGAATTTGATACTTTGTGTTTGTGTTTACAGGTTAAGTGGCAGTGAAATAGAAACATTTGTGGCTTATAATACATACCTATTTTATTGGTAAGTATGTATGTTTTTTATATTATTTGAAACTATAAATAATAACAAAGATAATTGTTTAATTAATACATTTTTTGCTACTATTCTATTTTAAATTTTATTAGTTTATGTAAGTCTAAATAAATGTACGTATAAAATTTGATAAAATTTCATATTTTCTGAATGAAAATAGAAATTTTTTCTGATTTAATATTATTTGATTGTACATTTATCACTTTTATAATAACATTAAACAGCTTAAAATATAATAATTAAAACAAAAAATTTCTTTGTAAATGTATTGATGTACTTAATATTAAAAAAATGCAAAATCTATCAAAACTCGATAATTTTGAGGAAAACTAAATTAGATACTAGTTGTTTTTGATTAATTATTACTCAATTTTTTATATAATATATGACTGATTCCATTCAGATTCATGGAGGCCATCACTGATCGAATTTTTTTTTCTCTTTTAAGTGATAAAAATATCTTCCAGTATGTATAAGAAGATAAAATTTATCTCATAGAACGCTCGAAAATATGTTTTTTCCTCGCTACAGCGTATTTAGTGTTGGGAGTAAAAATGAAAATCAAAAAATTGAAAATGAACCTCAATTGCTTTCTCAAAGAGAAAGCATTGTATCGGTAAAAAAAATTTTTTTCTATTTTTTCATTAATTTGTACATATTTAGACTCAGAGAGTCGGAAAAAGTGTTTTCCAGAAAATGTCTGTATGTATGTGTGTGTGTGTGTGTGTGTATGTGTGTGTGTGTGTATTTAGCACGCCAATAAGATCTCGAGAATTACTCGATGGATTAACTTCAAATTTTGCATGCAATTTATTTTTTTGTCTAACTGGGGGGGAAGCTATTGAAAATTGATCTTCTTAGCTCAGTTTTTTTTAGAGCCATTTTAAGAATTTTAAAAAAATTTTGATTTTTCATTTTTCTGATATTTTACGTAAACTACTCGAAGAATTTTCTTGAAAATTTGTATGAACATTATTTGCGACTGCCAAAAAAAGAAAAACTTTTACCAACTTATTTTCTTAACGCACTTTTAATTTTAGAGCATTTTGAAAATTTTGAAAAAAAATTTTTTTTTTCGTTTATTTTTTATTTTACGACAACCATTCGATAGATTTGCTTCTAAATTTGTATGCAAGTTATTCGCTATTGTCTAAAGAAAACAAGCTTTGGAACACTTATTTTCTTAGCGTAGTTTTAATTTTAGAGCATTTTGAAAATTTTGGGAAAAATCTCTATTTTTCATTTTTTTTCTATTACACCAAAACCATTCGATAGATTTGCTCGAAAATTTTTATGGAAATCATTTGCAATGGCCTAAATAAAACAAGCTTTGAAAAACTTATTTTCTCAGTGCAGTTTTAATTTTAGAGCATTTTGAAAATTTTGAATAAAATTTTTCTAATTTTTTTTTATATTCTACGTAAACTACTCAATGAAGGAGCTTCAAATTATGTATGGGAATTATTTATGATTGTCGAAATAAAATGAACTTTTGAAAACTAATTTTCTTCAATTTTCTTAGCGCACATTTAATTTTAGAGCATTTTGAAAATTTTGAAAAAATTTTTTATTTTTAATTTCTTTTCTATTGCACAAAAATCACTCGATGAACTTGCTCAAAAATTTTCATGCAAATTATTCACTATTATCTGAATAAATCAAGCTTTGGAAAACTTATTTTCTTATCGCAGTTTTAATTTTAGAGCATTTTGAAAATTTTGGAAAAAATGTTCATATTTCATTTTTTTTATATTACACAAAAGCCATTCGATAGATTTGCTCAAAAATTTTCATACAAATTATTTGTTATTACCTAATTAAAGCAAGCTTGGAAAAACTTATTTTCTTAGCGCAGTTTTAATATTAGAGCATTTTGTAAATCTTGAATAGAATTTCACTTATTTTTTGGTATTTTACGTAAACTACTCGATGAAGTAGCTTAAAATTATGTATAGAAATTATTTACGATTGCCTAAATAAAATGAACTTTTGAAAACTGGTTTTCTTAGCGTAGTTGTAACGTTAAAGCGTTTTGAAAATTTTAAAACAATGTTTATTTTTCAATTATTTGGTATTGCTTTCTCATAGAAAAAGCATTGTATCAATGAAAAAATTTTTTTTCTATTTTTTCATTAATTTGTACATATTTGAACTCGGTGAGTCGAAAAAAGTGGTTTCCAGAAAATGTCTGTGTGTGTGTGTGTGTGTGTGTGTGTGCGTGCGTGCGTGCGTGCGTGCGTGTGTGTGTGTGTGTGTGTGTGTGTGTGTGTGTGTGTGTGTGTGTGTGTGTGTGTGTGTGTGTGTGTGTGTGTGTGGATGTATGAATTCAGTTAGTGAACTGTATCTCGAGAACTACTCGATGGATTTGCTTCTAATTTTGCATGGAATTTAGTTTTGTGACTAACTTGCTGAGAAGCTATTGATAATTGGTTCTTCTAGCGTAGTTTTCATTTTAAAGTTTAAAAAAAAAAAAAAAATTTGATTTTTCGTTTTTTGGTTTTTTTTTGTTTACTACTCGATGAATTTGCTTCAAAATTTGCATGGAATTTATTTGTGATTGCCCGGATAAAATAAATTTTTAAAAACTGATTTTCTTAGCTTAGTTTTAATTTTAGAGCATTTTGAAATTAAAAAAAAAATGTTTCTATTTATTAAGCCAATAAAATCTTAAAAACTACTCGATGGATTTACTTCAAATTTTCCATACAATTTAATTTTTTGATGAACTGGTGCGGGAGCTATTGAGAATTGGTTTTCTTAGCGTAGTTTTTTTAAGAATCATTTTAAGAATTTTAAAAAAATTTCGATTTTTCATTTTTTTCGTATTTTACGTAAACTACTCGAAGAATTTGTTCGAAAATTTGTATGGAACTTAATTTAGACTGCCAAAAGTATAAAAAATTTTGTAAACTAATTTTCTTAGTGCAGTTTTAATTTTAGAGCATTTTTAAAATTTTTTAAAAAATTTTTATTTTTAATTTTTTTCTATTTTACGAAAACCATTTGATAGATTTGCTCCAAAATTTGTATGCAATTAATTCGCTACTGTTTGAAGAAAACAAGCTTTGTAAAACTAATTTTCTCAGCGCAGTTTTAATTTTAGAGCACTTCGAAAATTTTCAAAAAAATTTTTATTTTTCATTTATTTTCTAGTTTGCGTAAACCATACCATTAATTTTCTCCAAAATTTTTATACAATTAATTCGCTATTGTCTGAAAAAAATGAGCTTTTGCAAAATAATTTTCTTAGAGTGGTTACAATTTTAGAGAATTTTAAAGATTTAAAAAAAAATTTCGATTCTTCTTTTCTTATTTTTTTTTATTCTACGTAAAGTACTCGATAGATTTGTTCTAAAAATTACAGGGAAATTATTTGCAACTGCCAAAAGAAGGGAAATTTTCGAAAATTGATTTTCATAGTGTAGTTTTAATTTTAGAGCATTTTTAAAATTTTGAAAAAGAAATTTTGAAAAGAAAATGTTATTTATTTAACCAGTTAGATCTCGAAAATTACTCGATGGATTTGCTTCAAATTTTGTATACCATCTATGTTTTTGTATAACTAGACGGGAAGTTATTGAAAATTGGTATTCATAGTGTAGTTTTTTTTATAGAGCCATTTTAAGAATTTGAAAAAATTTTCAATTTTCAATTTTTTTTGTATTTTACGTAAGTTACTTGATGAATTTGCTTTGAGATTTCCATGAGAATAATTTGCATCTGCCAAAAGAAGGATAACTTTTATAAACCGATCTTCTTACCGTAGTTTTCATTTTAGAAAATTTTATAAATTTTCTTAAAAAATTTTCATATTTCAGTTTTTTTCCATTTTACGTAAAGTACTCGATAGATTTGCTCTAAAATTTGTATACAAGTTATTTGCTACTGTCTTTATAAACCAAGTTTGAAAAAAATAATTTTCTTAGCGTAGCTTTTTGATCACTTCTTTTGATTTCTGAGTAACTCTTGAAAATTTATAATAGTACTACTGATTTAGATGTTGACTTGTATTATTACCTTTAATTAAGTATTTAAATATAATCATTATTAAATATTATAAATTAAATTGTTTTTTAATGAATGGAAAAAATATTTGAAGAAGAAGAATGAATTTCGTTGTCATCGTTCTTTTAAAGTACAAATTTATTAATAAATATTAATGTTTGACAATCTTTTTATATTAAAATCACATTTAAATAAATATAAAAAAAATAATGAAACTCAAAGAGCTCTATGAGAAAGCATTCCGCCAAAGCACTTGGCAGCGTTTTTTTTGTAAACTATTCGATGAAAATTTTCCAAAATTTGTATGCAAGTTATTGGTTATAGTGTTAAGAAGACAAGCTTGGGAAAATTAATTTTATAAACGCATTTTTAATTTTAGAGCATCATAAAATCACATTATGCAAATGGCAAAAGTAAGAAAGAGTAAAATTCATATAGTTTTCGTAGGTACTAAGACAGCCTTCAATACAGAGGATAGGGACATTTATATTAAAATCGTATTTAAAAAAATAAAATCAAAATACTCTAACTCAATGCGCTCTATGAGAAAGCATTGCGCCAAAGCACTTGGCAGCGTTTTTTTAAATTGCCGTAGCTTCGTCAATTTTTTACCTTTTTGGACGTTCTTTTAAAGAAAATCCGCGAAATCCAGTCTAGTTTTAAATGCAATTTTGATTTTTGCAATTCAAGTTGATCTCTCTGAGTTATTTATAAAAAACAAAAAAAAAGCGATTTATTTTCAAACACAATTTTCTCAAAAACCATTTTTTTTTTTTCAAATTTTTATGTTTTTATACATAAAAAATACTAACTTTTAGGATAGGTGAGAATATGCCATTTTGCCTTATTTTTTTAAACAGATTTTTAAACGTTTTTTTTTATATTTTCCGTTTTTAAGCATTGATACCATGGCGAATCATGCCATTTCTCCAACTATTACGTCTTTTTACAATTCTTTTATGCTTTTATTTAATAATTTATCAAAAATATTAACAAAAGCTTTAAAATAAACCCTCGATCAAATTTTTTTATCAATTAGAACCGAAGTTATGATGATTTTAAGTTTATAAAAATTGAAACATTTTTTGTAGATAATTAAAATTTTTTATTCAGTTTGAATTTTGCGTCCACGATTTAAATTTACTTTGTAGGGAGTGAAATATGCCACCGCTAGATGGCGACGATTCACTTTTTGCATTCTCATTAACGACTTGACGCATTCAAGCATATAAGATAAGTAAGATCAAAAATAAAATTGTCTAATAAAGTTTTTTCTTCATATAAATCTTCTCCTGTCAAAGAAATCACTTTTAAATCAATACTGTCTCCAATTGGGCATTTTTTATATTCTCTTAGTACACATTTCATATCATCTTTTAAACAAAAAAGTGAAAAATATATTTTTAATTCCAAATTCGCAATGTCATGTTTATTCTCTTTTTTATATTTATTCAAAGCATCCAACGTAAATTTCAGGTTCTCGCAATAAACGCAAAGACACGAATCGTTTGGTGGATGGGGTATAACCCACTTTGGTCTTAAGAGGCGGTCGGAACCAAATCGGTGACTTTCGGTATATATCAAGTCAGCATTTTTCGCTTTACGATAATATTTTGTATATTTTTATGGCTTAAACTATTTCAAATTATTCTTTATATAGATGACTAGAGGAAATGACTATATTTTTACCATATGAATCAGTAAATAAATTATTATAAGCATTTATTACAAATATCAAACTGACTTGACATATACCGCATGCAAAAAACTGTCGTGTCGATTGTTAGGTGGCATTTTTCGCTTTATAACAATATTTTATATATTTTTGAGGCTTTAACTATTTTAAATTATTCTTTATATACATGACTAGAGGAAATGACTATATTTTTACCATATTAATAAATAAATAAATTATTATAAGCATTTATTACAAGCACCGAACTAAGTCACCGATTTGGTTCCGACCGCCTCTTAAGGCATAGAATATTGATTTACCGATTTTTGTTTTAATTTCAGGATTTTCTTCCATAAATAATTGATATATTTCTTTTATGCTTCGCGTAACAAAGCGTTTAACTTTTTTAGTTATTATACCATTTTCTTTAACAGATATTGTGTCACTTTTATTTGCACAATAACGAATTTAAAACATGTGATAAATGGCTCGAAAATATTTAAATTGTTTTAGATACTTGTTCAAATTTTCTTGAGAAAGTGCAGTTATTAAATCTTATACCAAGCAATATTTCCAAAAATTATTTATAATGAGTTTTATCAAATGTAACTGTTTATATGATTGGTCAAGCAAGATCATTGGTCAATAATAAAGATATTTACAAAGAGCCTGAGAACTATTGTGGCCATTCTTTGGATAGTGAAATTATAACGAGAGTGAAAAATTGTTACATGAACGATGATTTTAATTATCAACAATAGTATATTACGTAACGAGTATGGAAAGGCTTTATTTACGAAACGAGAAGTTTACGGCCTGTGCCGAAGGTGAGGGTCGTAACGAGTTTCGTAGAAAAGCCTTTCCATACTAGTTGCGTGGTGTATTTTTCGCCGTGAGAGCCAAAAAAGAGCAACGAAGTTGCGATTTTAGGGTTAGAATAGCAAAAAAAAAAATTTCTATTTTTGTAAACTTAAAATCATCATAACGGTTCTAATTAATAAAAAAATTTAATCGAGGGTTTATTTTAAAGATTTTTGTTAATATTTTTGATAAATTATTAAAAACGCTGCCAAGTGCTTTGGCGGAATGCTTTCTCATAGAGCTCTTTGAGTTTTATGAATTTTTTTATATTTATTTAAATGTGATTTTAATATATAACTATTGGGCAATCCTCCTGCGAGCGTGCACGCTAATCTCCACTTTTAAGTAAAACTATACTATTTATTTTATGTAATATGATTAATTACAGATTTTATAAATTATGCTTATTGTGTAACCTACCTTATTTCATTTTAAATTCTTTTAAAGATTTTTCTTGATAATCTATCAAAGGCCTTATAATTCCCGTGCAAAACGTATTATGATTTATACGTGCATACAGTGGTACGTATTTACTATAGCATTATTTTTTCTTTTACATCAGCACGTGCTGATCTCTAATGTTTTATTTTTGAAGTTATTTATTCAGCCAACTGTGCTGTGGGTCTCTTAGCATTTTGAGCAATTTTAAAGCAAACGAATAATTTGCTTTAAAATTTTAGAGAAAATCTATCGAATGGTTTTAGTGTAATATAAAAAAAAATAAAAAATAAACATTTTTTAAAATTTTAAAAATTTTCTTAAATTAAAACAACGCTAAGAAAATAAGTTTTCAAAATCATATTTTCTTTAGACAATAATGAATAACTTGCATACAAATTTTGAAGAAAATCTATCGAATGGTTTCCGTGAAATAGAAAAATAATAAAATTAATAGTATGCAAAAAAAATTAGTTTTCTAATGTTTTGATTATTTTAACAGTATCAAATAATTTCTATACACATTATAAAGCAAATTCTTATAGAAGTTTATGTAAGATCCAAGAAAGATGAAAAATTTAAAATAAATTTTTTTCAAAATTTTCTAAATTTTCTAAAATTATAACTACGATATAAGAAAATAAATTTTACAAAGCTTGTTTTATTAAGGCAATAACGAATAATTTTCATAATAATTTTATAGCAAATCTATCGAATGGTTTTTGTGTAATATAAAAAAAAATGAAAAATAAACATTTTTTAATAATTTTCAAAATTCTCTTAAATTAAAACTGCGCTAAGAAAATAAGTTTTCAAAAGCTTATTTCCTTTAGGCAATAGCGAATAACTTGCATAAAAATTTTGGGGCAAATCAATCGAATGGTTTTCGTAAAATAGAAAAATAATAAAAAATAACAACTTTTTTAAAAATTTTAAAAATGCTCTAAAATTAATAGTACGACAAGAAAATCAGTTTTCAAATGTTTTTATTATTTTAACTGTAGCAAATAATTACTATACAAATTTTTAAACAAATTCTTAAAGTAGTTTACGTAAAACCCAAAAAAAATGAAAAATTTTTAAAGAAAATTTTCAAAATTCTCTTAAATTAAAACTGCGCTAAGAAAATAAGTTTTCCAAAGCTTTTTTTATTTAGGCCATTGCAAATGATTTCCATAAAAATTTTCGAGCAAATCTATCGAATGGTTTTTGTGTAATAGAAAAAAAATAAAAAATAGAGATTTTTGCCAAAATTTTCAAAATGCTCTAAAATTAAAACTACGATAAGATTATAAGTGTTCCAAAGCTTGTTATCTTTAGACAATAGTGAATAACTTGCATACAAATTTTGGAGTAAATATATCGAATGGTTTTCATAAAATAAAAAAAAATGAAAGAAATTTTTTTTTAAATTTTCAAATTGATTTAAAATTAAAAGTGCGCTAAGAAAATCAGTTGATAAAAGTTTTTCTTCTTTTGGCAGTCACAAATAATGGTCATACAAATTTTCAAGTAAATTCTTCGAGTAGTTTACGTAAAATATCAAAAAAATGAAAAATCAAAATTTTTTTAAAATTATTAAAATGGTTCTAAAAAAACTGAGGTAAGAAGATCAATTTTCAATAGCTTCCTCCCCAGTTGGACAAAAAAATAAATTGCATGCAAAATTTGAAGCTAATCCATCGAGTAGTTCTCGAGATCTTATTGGCGTACTGAATACATACATACACACACACACACACACACACACACACACACACACACACACACACACACACACATACATACAGAAATTTTTTGGAAACCACTTTTTTCAACTCCCTGAGTCTAAATATGTACAAATTAATGAAAAAATAGAAAAAAATTTTTTTTACCAATACAATGCTTTCTCTATGAGAAAGCAATAAAAGCATAAACAAATTGTAAAAAGACGTAATAGTTAGAAAAATGGCATGATGCGCCATGGTATCAATGCTTTAAAATGGAAAATATAAAAAAAAAGTTTTAAAATCTGTTTAAAAAAAATAAGGCAAAATGGCATATTCTCACCTATCCTAAAAGTTAGTATTTTTTATGTATAAAAACATAAAAACTTGAAAAGAAAATATGGTTTTTGAGAAAATTGTGTTTGAAAGTAAATCACTATTTTTTGTTTCTTATAAATAACTCAGAGAGATCAACTTGAATTGCAAAAATCAAAATTGCATTTAAAACTAGACTGGATTTCGCGGATTTTCATTAAAAGAACGTCCAAAAAGGTAAAAAATTGACGGAGCTACGGCAATTTAAAAATTGAGGTTCATTTTCAATTTTTTAATTTTCATTTTTACACCCAACACTAAATATCGCTGTAGCGAGGAAAAAACATATTTTCGAGCGTTCTATGAGGTAAATTTTATCTTCATTTACATATTGGAAGGTATTTTTATCACTTAGAAGAGAAAAAAAAAATTCGATCAGTGACAGCCTGCATGAATCTGAATGGAATCAGCCATATATATTCAAACATTAAAAGGTTAAATATATTGGTTTTAGGTGATGAACAACTTTTAACATACTAAAAAATGATTTTTTTAATTCGAAATTGCAAAATTCCTTAAAAATGAAAATTGGTTATATCGTTGGAACAGGGGATTGTTTGTAATTAGAACTCTGGCTTTCTTCATGGAATAACGTGTAAAACTCATACAAAAAGTTTGAGCAAAATCCATGTTTCAGAGTTCTGATACTCTCCTATTCAGTGTATAAAAAATAGCTGTAAAAAGTGGGATAATTAAGTAAACATTAATTATGTGTAAATATTCTTTAACTATTTCAATTTTTTTACTTTAATTATATCGATATCTATGATATCGATATTTTTAGCCCGATATTTCACAATACCAATATTTGCTATTACGATATTATTGATACACAAATATCGATATTCTTATAAAATATCAACATCCTTAACAAAGACGTAAAGCGCGGAGCAAAAGTGGAGATGGCTCAGTTCCAAGCTCTTGCTTCTGAAGAACTAAAAACACACGTTCTATCTTGTCTAAAAGACGATTTGGAAGTGAAAATAGCTTCAACTGAAATAATGATCATATAGTACGGAAAAAAATATATCGACAAATTCGATCCATTAACTCAATCGGACATGATCAAATATCACATGCGATTGTTGGCGAAAGTTCTAATAGCTGTGAAAAAATTTAATAAAATACAAAATGAAATACAAATTTAATAAAATTTTTACTCTTCTCATTAAACACGTTCTATATTTTATACAAAAATATATATACATTTTATATAAGATTAAAAATAAGGACCGCGGAGGCGTCGGGGTAAGCAAATGGATACAGGTCTTTAAACTTAATGTGTATTTATTAAATATGCAAAGAAAGAAATACAACAAAATGAATTTAGATAAAAAATAAGAACAAGAGTTAATATTGATAATTCTAAAGGAGGACACGACGCGAACTAAATTATTCTATGATATTAAATGAACGCGCGCACTCTTTATGCTAAGGCTTCCTCGAGGAGAGAAACTTTAGCCAACAAGATATATGAAGAAAACTTACGATACGCGTAGAAGCTTCTATAATAAAAATACATACGACGAAGATATACCGCCGTTGGCCAACGAAAGAAATGGTACGCCGCAACCTGGTCGCTGAGGCTCGTAGAGAACAGCCAAGCCAGAAAAGATTTCCTGATCGCTGCGACTCGTCGAAGACAGCCAAGCCAAATTATGCGTAGCCAGAGGATGATGCTCGTGTTCCTCTAGAGCAGCAATCTCCTTTTTCTTTTTCTACACAAAACTATATGCGGCACTACACCAATGAATTAATTAAATCAAAACTCAAATAAAGCCGAGAAATATGACTAAGATGCGTGCTTGTAGGCCGTTAGAAAAAGTCTCCCTTGCAGGTCAGGAATATATGAGCCACGTGTGCGCTTATGAACCATCGGGAATGTTCTAACGCACCTCGTGGCTTTCTTCTTGCTCGCGCGCGCACTGCTCATCGAGTTACGTGCTTCTTGACGTAACTAAGATGAGGTATATGACTGAGCGCGTGTCATTTAATTTTACTTAAGGGCGCAAGATTCGAACACGGCAGAATACCGTGAAAATATGCATAAATCCATGAACTATCAACTTATAGACCGATAAACCATAATTCATAAGCTCATGAACTATAAAATCATAAACTATAAAACCATAAACTATTAACATATAAAAAATTCCCATAAATGTCACACCCATAAACTTACAAACCCTAAACCTATAACAATTAACTTCTAGACATATAAACTATTAGACCGTAACCCATTAACCTATAAACCCATGAACTATAAATCTATAAGTCCAACCTACTATCATCCCGTAAACCTATGAACCCATAAACCATAAACCCATAAACAATAAACCCATAAACCATAAACCATAAACCCATAAACCATAAACCCATAAATCATGAACCCATAAACCATAAACTCATAAACCATATACCCATAAACCCATAAACCATAAATCCATAAACCATGAACCCATAAACCATAATCCCATAAACCATAAACCCATGGACCATAAACCCATAAACCTTAAACCCATAAACCATAAACCCATAAACCATAAACCATAAACCCATAAACCATAAACCCATAAACCATAAACCCATAATCCATGAACCCATAAAACATAAACCCATAAACCATAAACCCATAAACCATAAATCCATAGACCATAAACCCATAAACCTTAAACCCATAAACCATAAACCCATACACCATAAACCCGTAAGCCATAAACCCATAAACCCATAAACCATAAACCCATAAACCATAAACCCATAAACCATAAACCCATAAACCATAAACCCATAAACCATAAACCCATAAACCATAAACCCATAAACCATAAACCCATAAACCATAAACCCATAAACCATAAACCCATAAACCATAAACCCATAAACCATAAACCCATAAACCATAAGCCCATAATCCATAAACCCATAAAACATAAACCCATTAACCATAAACCCATAAACCATAAACCCATAGACCATAAACCCATACACCATCAACCCATAAATCATGAACCTATAAACCATAAATCATAAACCCATAAATCACAAACCCATAAACCATAAACCCATAAACCCATAAACCATAAACCCATAGACCATAAACCCATAAACCTTAAACCCATAAACCTTAAACCCATAAACCATAAACCCATAAACCATAAACCCATAAACCCTAAACTCATAAACCATAAACCCATAAACTATAAACCCATAATTCATAAACCCATAAAACATAAACCCATGAACCATAAACCCATAAACCATAAACCCATAAACCCATAAACCATAAACCCATAGACAATAAACCCATAAACCTTAAACCCATAAACCATAAACCCATAAACCATAAACTTATAAACCATAAACCCATAAACCATAAACCCATAAAACATAAACCCATAAACCATAAACCCATAAACCATAAACCCATAAACCATAAACCCATAAAACATAAACCCATAAACCATAAACCCATAAACCATAAACCCATAAAACATAAACCCATAAACCATAAACCCATAAACCATAAACCCATAAACCATAAATCCATAAATCCATAAACCATTATCCCATAAACCCATAAACCATAAACGATAAACCCATACGTCATAAGCCTATAAGCTATGAACCCATAAACCATAAACCCATAAACCATAAAGCCGTATACCTTAAACCCATAGACCATAAGCTTATTAATCATAAACCCATAATTAATTAATCCATAAACCATAAATATTTTAGCCAAAAAACCTATAAACCATCTACTCATATACCATAAACCCATAAACCATCAACTCATAAATCATAAACCCATAAACCATATAACCATAAGTACATTATAAAGCGGTACACTATATAGACCCATAGGAATTATTCATTATGATTAATCACGTTATCGATTATAGTAGGACGAAATTAATGTAATTAACCATAATCATTACTTATAATATACTGTAATCCTCAATATAGTTCGACTACATAATGATTGTAATCTTTGATTATAGTAGCGCAAAAATACTATAAGAAACTATACTTTATTACTATAATACTACTACACTCTTTAGCTATAGTTTACTACGGTTATTGATTATAGTTTTTTTCTGTAAGGGTTTGCTTTTTTGGAAAAGATATTCTGATTTTCATTCTACATTAGCTTATTTGACCATTCGCTATTTAATAATCATAACTATATCTGTTTCATTATGACTCCAAACAGAAGCTGCATAACGCCTTTACATTTTCAGCAATTGTTATTTTTAAAATTGTTACCTATAAAATACTGGGAACTTTAATTTTAATTTTACTAAAAAGTTTATTGTCTCAATTTGTGATGAATTATTTATATAAAAAAAAACTAATCTAAATAAAAAGTATTATAAGAATGCTTATATTATAAGTTAACCGTTAATGTACCAAATAAAGAATTTTTTATAATGTATATTTGTTAAGAATGAATTTTTATTTTAGTGTATAAAAAATACCCGTTGAAAAGTGGGATAATTAAGTAAACATTAATTATGTGTAAATATTCTTTAAATATTTCAATTTTTTTTACTTTAATTATATCGATATCTATGATATCGATATTTTTAGCCCGATATTTCACAATACCAATATTTGCTATTACGATATTATTGATACACAAATATCGATATTTTTATAAAATATCAACATCCTTAACAAAGACGTAAAGCGCGGAGCAAAAGTGGAGATGGCTCAGTTCCAAGCTCTTGCTTCTGAAGAACTAAAAACACACGTTCTATCTTGTCTAAAAGACGATTTGGAAGTGAAAATAGCTTCAACTGAAATAATGATCATATAGTACGGAAAAAAATATATCGACAAATTCGATCCATTAACTCAATCGGACATGATCAAATATCACATGCGATTGTTGGCGAAAGTTCTAATAGCTGTGAAAAAATTTAATAAAACTATTACTTCTTATGAGAAAATGTTTGATCCTGATCACTGGCTAGTTGTTCTTAAAGCTATCCTCGAAACTCGCAAACATAGTCAAGAATCTAAAACATGGGACAACACATATAATAGAGAGACAATTCCTACGCTTCTTCGAAAACTTTTTATAATTAGCTTATTATATTATAAAATATAGCTTTGATAATAATAAATTATTTAAAGATCAAACATAAAAATTGGAGTTTTTTAAAAAACTTTTCGATAGTGAAATAGAAAAGGTTGCAAGCAGAGCGAGGTGATCGCTCAAAGCTATAGCTAAAAATCAAAATGAGAAATTATTCCCAATCCTTGATGATTTCTAAACTTGACCAATTACTTGCCGAAATTAGAGGAAATGGATAAATCAATCGAGAACTCTTCACTAAACTACAAGAAATATTGATAGTAAAAATACAAACATTTAATGCTAGGAGAGGAGGCGAAGCAGATTGTATCCTTTTAGCGGATTGCGAAGAAGCATGAAAAAGTAAGCCCAAGAGTGACTTTTTTAAAACGTTAGACTCAGATGATCAGGTACACTCCACTAAATTCGTAAGAATTAATGCGCAAGGTAAAAAAGGAGGATCGAGTCGGTACGTTCTGTCACGGAAGGTCGACAAAACCATATCGCTCTTAGTTGAATGTAGGAAAAAAGATGGAATTTTACCAAAAACGAAATTCTTTTTTGCAAAAGTTGGACTTGATGAACAATCCAGGCAAATTAACATCGATGCATATGAAACCATGGTGAAATTGACAGTTGAGTGTAATAATAGTTACAGAGAACTACGTACAAGGTCATTGGAGGTACGAACATCCGCAAACTTGCGGCAACTTTATTGCAACATTGCCCAGTAGGATATTAGTCTTGATATAATGACAAGACATTTGGGACATACAGAAAAAACGCACAAAGTGTACTATCGCAAAAAGTTGACTCTACTAATTGTAAAATTATTAGATTTCCAGAGAACTTTAGCTTAAAAAAGTTATGAACAAAACTACAACTTCACAAAAAACTGAAGAAAATGAGAGATCATCAGAGAATATCGAAACTGATAGCCTAGTTATCTCCGATAAAAGCAAGAGTAGCAACAAAAATGAGGCCTCTAAATACAAAAATGAAGGTAATAAATCTTATCATTTAGAATATAATACAATCTCACATATGCACAAGCGCCCAAACACATATATACGAGCGTTAACACACACAGACACATACACACAACACATATACACACACACGCGCGCAAAAACATACACAGATACAAACGTACACGCACTCACAAACACATACACACACCCACATGCCCTTGCACACGCACAAGCACATACACTACACGCGCACACACTCACACATACACGTACAGACACCTAGATACAAATTCAAACATGGACACACGCGCAAACTCACACACACAGACGCACACACAGATAAAATTCACAGCCACACGCATATACTGACACTGTAACGTTTTTTCCTTTTGGGAGGGGGAAATACGTGTAATCTCCTGTTGCTGGACGCTATAGGGATTGCCAGAATAAAATCGGCAGGAGTTGGAGGGACGGACGGTGGAAGATGAAGGAAAGTAACCAGGTAGAACATGTTTGGTTATGCTAGGAAGTATCTTGGCTTTATTGCACTCAATAAACTCATTTACAACGACGATTACAATAATAAAATAATAATGAATTGTTAATTAAAACTAAACTTATTTCTCTATATAATACAAATGATCTAACCTAACCGTAAATGAAAATATAATTTACGAAAGTAATTATATCTTTATTGATCTCGGCCACTTGACGGCTATTTGATAAAAGAATAATTGAATCAATTAATAAATCTTTAAATGAATCTAAATAATAGTTTATCTTTAACTAAGGGATTCGTTTGATTATAACGGCATGGACAGTCTAATATGTACCGGTGGCTTTTACCTGCAACAATGTATAAAAGACTGAGGCAAAAAGATTAATGACTAAATTACAACACTAATGGGTAGACGGCACCCTTAATTATCTGAGTTACTAATCTCTATGGGCATAGACAGACGGAGCCCTTAGTTGATGTAAAGACAATAGATGTCCGACAATCTTAAGTTACTCTGAAGCCTGATATCTATAACGACAGTCGAACGGAGTCCTTTAATTAACATACAACATAATAGGTGGACGACACCCTTTATTTATTCGATAATTAACGTATACGCAAACGTGACAAGCAATTGGTGGAAGGCACCCTTAAATAAGCTAGTTGCGAAATGTGAAATAGAATATCAAATTTTGGGTGGACGTTACCCTTAAATGCAAAGGTGCAACGGAGGGTATGGGGCGCCAAAAGGTTGCAAGTGTATGCTCGTAGGTAGCATAGATTTACGCCTGTGTGCTGACTGGACATATCTCCATGCTTCCTGCATATGTGCTGTAGTGTAGACCTGTGTGCACACTTAGTCTACCTTCATATACAAGAGAGAGAAGCTCTGCTTTAGCTGTGGTGCTCCACAAGCCAAGACAGCTAGCCACTATCTGTCTCACTCTCTCTTAGCCTTGTGTGTTCACTTTGGTAAAGAGAGAGGGGAGACCATAGTCTACACTGCTTCGCTTGACTAACTTCTCAGCTTCTTATATTCTTGAGCCTCATTTTTCCCATTGCGTGCATCGACGCGCGGGGGTGCCACCTAGCGGCTGAGCTTGAAACTGCTATTCCCTAGTAGCTTGGCTGCTAAGCGGGAGATTTAAACTGCGCAAGTATGAATACTTGTCGCAACACACATATAGACATATCCACACACACACACACACACACGCGCGCGCGCACACACACACACACGCACACACGCACGCACGCACCCACACACACACACACACACATACTTACCTACCCGTTCTTGCACACATACACATGTACAAGTTCGTACCTAAACATAAGCGCTAAAACCTTAAGTGCATCAGTTAAAATGAAATGATGAGATGCATTTAGTGCAAGATTAGTGCCTCTACAACCCGATAAAAAAATTAAAAAACTATTATTAGCTTATGCTTTTCATAAAGCTATACACTTACATGGTTTCATTCGAAAATTTTATTAGTGAATATCAAGAAATAGTTTTTTTTTTATTTTACTTATTCGTTTTTTTTTTTACCCATTCGAGAAAAAGTACAGATTTATTCATGCTCATATTCAATTCTAAAAATCTTAATAATTTTAAATTTATAGTATCATAACAAATTTGTGTTAGAGTCTGCATATATCTAAAAGAGTTTTGATTACCCAGAACTCTCTCTCACTCTCTCTATACCCGGAAAAATCACAGTTAAAGCGTGTCAACAGCTGATATCTCGAAAAAGATGCCTTAGAAAAAAAAACTTGAGAGAGAAAAAAGTTGTATTTTTAGTAAGGAATCCAATTTTGAAGTTTGAATGCAAATAAAACAGAATTTTTCTATTTCCATGTTTTGTAGGACCAATTTTTTTTTAATTTTCATCATTTTTTAAATCTGTACGTGTATGTGTGAGTGTGTGCGCGTGTAGTGTATGTGCATGTGCGTGTGCAAGGGCATGTGGGTGTGTGTATGTGTTTGTGAGTGCGTGTACGTTTGTATCTGTGTATGTTTTTGCGCGCGTGTGTGTGTATATGTGTTGTGTGTATGTGTCTGTGTGTGTTAACGCTCGTATATATGTGTTTGGGCGCTTGTGCATATGTGAGATTGTATTATATTCTAAATGATAAGATTTATTACCTTCATTTTTGTATTTAGAGGCCTCATTTTTGTTGCTACTCTTGCTTTTATCGGAGATAACTAGGCTATCAGTTTCGATATTCTCTGATGATCTCTCATTTTCTTCAGTTTTTTGTGAAGTTGTAGTTTTGTTCATAACTTTTTTAAGCTAAAGTTCTCTAGAAATCTAATAATTTTACAATTAGTAGAGTCAACTTTTTGCGATAGTACACTTTGTGCGTTTTTTCTGTATGTCCCAAATGTCTTGTCATTATATCAAGACTAATATCCTACTGGGCAATGTTGCAATAAAGTTGCCGCAAGTTTGCGGATGTTCGTACCTCCAATGACCTTGTACGTAGTGCTCTGTAACTATTATTACACTCCACTGTCAATTTCACCATGGTTTCATATGCATCGATGCTAATTTGCCTGGATTGTTCATCAAGTCCACCTTTTGTAAAAAAGAATTTGGATTTTGGTGAAATCCCAACTTTTTCCCTACATTTAACTAAGAGCGATATGGCCTTGTCGACCTTCCGTGATAGAACGTACCAACATGTGACGTCATAAACATATATGACGTTACTTTTTAGTACATGGTCGCTGAAAACCCCATACACTTTGACATTACACCTTGTTTTAGTCTGAGAAACGATCGTATCGGGAGTAGAATCGATCGTGCGTGCGAACAAGACAAGATGCATGCCCAATCGATTTAATTCACCAAGTTTAACGTGAGCCTTACCGCTTTGCGTACAAACTCGTTGCATTGATGATTTTAATTATTTTATATGAGAGAGTTAGACCTTGCTAGACCGTACACTGACAAGATATCTTGCTTGCCAGATTCGGGTCCATACGCTCGATCTAACCCTTTTAATTTTAAAGTATTTTAAAGGAGATTAGGATAAGGAAAGAGGATAGCATTAGGTATAACTTATTGCCTCTCAATACCATTTCATGTTGTCTTCGACAAACGCGACAATCTATTCAATATAATCCAATTAAACACTTGCAAAGACGTGTGTGAACTAAGCCAACGATTTTCGATCCACACGTAAATGCAAGGAAATAATTATGCCATTTTGGCTTCTTTATTTAATTATATAAACTGTGAAGGTAATTACACAAATACTTTACACGCGGTATTTTAATAAATTAAAATCACTAAGATTTAAATTATTTAATCGCGGGCTTTACACGCGAATATCTAAATTAAATTTTATTCAACTTCACACATGCACGGAGATACGTATTTTGTACTCTTTCGCTGTCCGTTGAACTTGAATAAAAGAAAAGTACTAAGGTACATAGAATTAAAGTTAAGATAACTTTATTGACTCGATGATGGAATGAGAGTGTGGAACACAAGCTTTTCGTTAAGCTAGACACTTCGCATTTGCAGCGCTTGCCGCTACATTCCTACTCTGTCACCTCAGAGTAGGGATATTATACATTGTAAGATATTATACGCATTACACTTGATCGTCGCTTGACTGTCAAAATTAGGGACGTAGCTGTGCGCTTGCGAAAGTGCGTTCGCTACTTTTCTATATCCCCTCTCGCCGCTTATTAACATGATGCTTTTCTATATGAAAATCATCAAGTGAGGTCTCAAACTCCATCCTCCTTTTTTACCTTGCGCATTAATTCTTACGAATTTAGTGGAGTGTACCTGATCATCTGAGTCTAACGTTTTAAAAAAGTCACTCTTGGGCTTACTTTTTCATGCTTTTTCGCAATCCGCTAAAAGGATACAATCTGCTTCGCCTCCTCTCCTAGCATTAAATGTTTGTATTTTTACTATCAATATTTCTTGTAGTTTAGTGAAGAGTTCCCGATTGATTTATCCATTTCCTCTAATTTCGGCAAGTAATTGGTCAAGTTTAGAAATCATCAAGGATTGGGAATAATTTCTCATTTTGATTTTTAGCTATAGCTTTGAGCGATCACCTCGCTCTGTTTGCAACCTTTTCTATTTCACTATCGAAAAGTTTTTTAAAAAACTCCAATTTTTATGTTTGATCTTTAAATAATTTATTATTATCAAAGCTATATTTTATAATATAATAAGCTAATTATAAAAAGTTTTCGAAGAAGCGTAGGAATTGTCTCTCTATTATATGTGTTGTCCCATGTTTTAGATTCTTGACTATGTTTGCGAGTTTCGAGGATAGCTTTAAGAACAACTAGCCAGTGATCAGGATCAAACATTTTCTCATAAGAAGTAATAGTTTTATTAAATTTTTTCACAGCTATTAGAACTTTCGCCAACAATCGCATGTGATATTTGATCATGTCCGATTGATTTAATGGATCGAATTTGTCGATATATTTTTTTCCGTACTATATGATCATTATTTCAGTTGAAGCTATTTTCACTTCCAAATCGTCTTTTAGACAAGATAGAACGTGTGTTTTTAGTTCTTCAGAAGCAAGAGCTTGGAACTGAGCCATCTCCACTTTTGCTCCGCGCTTTACGTCTTTGTTAAGGATGTTGATATTTTATAAAAATATCGATATTTGTGTATCAATAATATCGTAATAGCAAATATTGGTATTGTGAAATATCGGGCTAAAAATATCGATATCATAGATATCGATATAATTAAAGTAAAAAAATTGAAATATTTAAAGAATATTTACACATAATTAATGTTTACTTAATTATCCCACTTTTCAACGGGTATTTTTTATACACTAAAATAAAAATTCATTCTTAACAAATATACATTATAAAAAATTCTTTATTTGGTACATTAACGGTTAACTTATAATATAAGCATTCTTATAATACTTTTTATTTAGATTAGTTTTTTTTTTAATATAAATAATTCATCACAAATTGAGACAATAAACTTTTTAGTAAAATTAAAATTAAAGTTCCCAGTATTTTATAGGTAACAATTTTAAAAATAACAATTGCTGAAAATGTAAAGGCGTTATGCAGCTTCTGTTTGGAGTCATAATGAAACAGATATAGTTATGATTATTAAATAGCGAATGGTCAAATAAGCTAATGTAGAATGAAAATCAGAATATCTTTTCCAAAAAAGCAAACCCTTACAGAAAAAAACTATAATCAATAACCGTAGTAAACTATAGCTAAAGAGTGTAGTAGTATTATAGTAATAAAGTATAGTTTCTTATAGTATTTTTGCGCTACTATAATCAAAGATTACAATCATTATGTAGTCGAACTATATTGAGGATTACAGTATATTATAAGTAATGATTATGGTTAATTACATTAATTTCGTCCTACTATAATCGATAACGTGATTAATCATAATGAATAATTCCTATGGGTCTATATAGTGTACCGCTTTATAATGTACTTATGGTTATATGGTTTATGGGTTTATGATTTATGAGTTGATGGTTTATGGGTTTATGGTATATGAGTAGATGGTTTATAGGTTTTTTGGCTAAAATATTTATGGTTTATGGATTAATTAATTATGGGTTTATGATTAATAAGCTTATGGTCTATGGGTTTAAGGTATACGGCTTTATGGTTTATGGGTTTATGGTTTATGGGTTCATAGCTTATAGGCTTATGACGTATGGGTTTATCGTTTATGGTTTATGGGTTTATGGGATAATGGTTTATGGATTTATGGATTTATGGGTTTATGGTTTATGGTTTTATGGTTTATGGTTTATGGTTTATGGGTTTATGGTTTATGGGTTTATGGTTTATGGGTTTATGGTTTTATGGGTTTATGGTTTATGGGTTTGGGTTTATGGGTTTATGGTTTTATGGGTTTATGGGTTTATGGTTTATGGGTTTATGGTTTTATGGGTTTATGGTTTATGTTTGGGTTTATGGTTTATAGTTTATGGTTTATGGGTTTATGGTTTATGGGTTTATGGTTTATGGTTTATTGTATGGGTTTATGGTTTATGGGTTTATTGTTTATGGGTTTATGGTTTTATGGGTTTATAGTTTATGGGTTTATGGGTTTATGGTTTATGATTTATGGGTTTATAGTTTATGGGTTTATGGGTTTATGGGTGGGTTTATGGTTTATGGTTTATGGTTTATGGTTTATGGGTTTATGGTTTATGGGTTTATGGTTTTGTTGGGTTTATGGTCTATGGGTTTATGGTTTGGGTTTATGGGTTTATGGTTTATGGTTTATGGTTTTGTGATTTATGGGTTTATGGTTTTGATTCGGTTTATAGGTTTATGATTTATGGGTTGATGGTGTATGGGTTTATGGTCTATGGGGTTTATGGTTTATGGGTTTATGGTTAATGGGTTTATGTTTTATGGGTTTATGGATTATGGGCTTATGGTTTATGGTTTGGTTTTTGCGGGTTTATGGTTTATGGGTTTATGGTTTTGGGTTTTGGTTTTATGGGTTTATGGTTTATGGGTTTATGGTTTATGAGTTTATGGTTTATGGGTTTATGGTTTATGGGTTTATGGTTTATGGGTTTATGGTTTATGGTTTATGGGTTTATGGCTTACGGGTTTATGGTGTATGGGTTTATGGTTTATGGGTTTATGGTTTATGGTTTATGGTTTATGGTTTATGGTTTTGGGTTTATGGTTTATGGTTTATGGTTTATGGGTTTTATGTGTTTATGGGTTCATGGATTATGGTTTATGGTTTATGGTTTATGGTTTATGGTTTATGGGTTTATGGTTTTATGGTTTATGGGTTTATGGGTTTATGGGTTTAAGGTTTATGGGTTTATGGTCCATGGGTTTATGGGTTTATGGATTATGGTTTATGGTTCATGGTTTATGGATTTATGGTTTATGGGTTTATGGGTATATGGTTTATGAGTTTATGGTTTATGGGTTCATGATTTATGGGTTTATGGTTTATGGGTTTATGGTTTATGGTTTATGGGTTTATTGTTTATGGGTTTATGGTTTATGGGTTCATAGGTTTACGGGATGATAGTAGGTTGGACTTATAGATTTATAGTTCATGGGTTTATAGGTTAATGGGTTACGGTCTAATAGTTTATATGTCTAGAAGTTAATTGTTATAGGTTTAGGGTTTGTAAGTTTATGGGTGTGACATTTATGGGAATTTTTTATATGTTAATAGTTTATGGTTTTATAGTTTATGATTTTATAGTTCATGAGCTTATGAATTATGGTTTATCGGTCTATAAGTTGATAGTTCATGGATTTATGCATATTTTCACGGTATTCTGCCGTGTTCGAATCTTGCGCCCTTAAGTAAAATTAAATGACACGCGCTCAGTCATATACCTCATCTTAGTTACGTCAAGAAGCACGTAACTCGATGAGCAGTGCGCGCGCGAGGAGCAAGAAAGCCACGAGGTGCGTTAGAACATTCCCGATGGTTCATAAGCGCACACGTGGCTCATATATTCCTGACCTGCAAGGGAGACTTTTTCTAACGGCCTACAAGCACGCATCTTAGTCATATTTCTCGGCTTTATTTGAGTTTTGATTTAATTAATTCATTGGTGTAGTGCCGCATATAGTTTTGTGTAGAAAAAGAAAAAGGAGATTGCTGCTCTAGAGGAACACGAGCATCATCCTCTGGCTACGCATAATTTGGCTTGGCTGTCTTCGACGAGTCGCAGCGATCAGGAAATCTTTTCTGGCTTGGCTGTTCTCTACGAGCCTCAGCGACCAGGTTGCGGCGTACCATTTCTTTCGTTGGCCAACGGCGGTATATCTTCGTCGTATGTATTTTTATTATAGAAGCTTCTACGCGTATCGTAAGTTTTCTTCATATATCTTGTTGGCTAAAGTTTCTCTCCTCGAGGAAGCCTTAGCATAAAGAGTGCGCGCGTTCATTTAATATCATAGAATAATTTAGTTCGCGTCGTGTCCTCCTTTAGAATTATCAATATTAACTCTTGTTCTTATTTTTTATCTAAATTCATTTTGTTGTATTTCTTTCTTTGCATATTTAATAAATACACATTAAGTTTAAAGACCTGTATCCATTTGCTTACCCCGACGCCTCCGCGGTCCTTATTTTTAATCTTATATAAAATGTATATATATTTTTGTATAAAATATAGAACGTGTTTAATGAGAAGAGTAAAACCCTACAAATTAAGGAAAGCTGTGCTACCGGCATCGCGTCTCTCGATCAGGTAAGTGAGAGAGAGAAGCGCTCAGCGACGAGTATATAGTATAAAGTCTTGTCGCTAGTCAATATACGTTTGACTAACTAGCACCAATAGAGTTTACCGCGTAATATATATATGATTATTTTCTTACGAGTTTTTGGCAACTCCATCTATAATGAAATTTCTTGACTTAGCAAAATTTAATATTAAATTAATAGCTAATTCTTTTTTGTAGCGGGCAAAATAACTGTTACAAAATGGCGCCCAATGTATAGATGCGTCAACGGGATCAGGTTTTTTTTACGCGTCATATAATAAAGCAAAATTTGCAAATGGCGTCGAGCAAGTAGCTGGCGCCGACGCAAACAGGCTTCGCGTTGTTTAAAATTCTTGTATTAAAGATGGCGTTTGCCTATAGCAAAAATTAAATACAGCACGTGCTAAATAATTTTTTTTAGTAAAACAAAATTATTGTTAGAAAAAATTTATTGAATTTAAGATTGCAAAAATTTTTTTCCTTTTTTTGATTTTTTCGGAAATATAATACGAAATTTTCTTTAAAGATAAAATTGCGTTCCCACGTGTCCCAGCGAAAATTTTCTTTTTCTCTCTAGATAATGCGCAGAAATTGTCGACGTTTGTTAGACACAGAGTTCAAGAGATAACACTCTGCATCCTTTTGTTCGCTTTAAAGGAAAAAGCGAACAAGCATTTAGATTTCATTTAAAATAAAAACGTGCGTTAGGTATATAACCTTATTGCCGATAAGGTCGTTAGCCATATTTGCTTGACTTCAATGGTGAGAGAGAAATATTGATTTCAACTGTCGAGGAAGTTAAAATCAAATCAGTTATTAACAGCCCTTTAATATAATAAGAATCAAACATCAATAAGTGCAAAAAGTAAAATCCTTTTTCTTTATATTTAGTATAAAATTTAATTAAATAAAAGTTAAAATATATTTTTTATATATATTAAAGGGTCAAGAAAATTTTTTTTTGTGTGTGCATGCTTTAATAGAATTTAAATTTATAATCTTAGTTATACATTACAAATTCTCTGTCATTAAAAATTGCCAGCTCGTAGCGCAGCAATTGATCAGCGCAGTGTGTGTTAGAAAGAAATTTAGAAATTTCTCAAAGATTTCATTTTAAAAATTATCATTTTTTTTTTTATTACACTACACATTAAATACAAATGTATAATAAAAAAAATTGTCCTCACACAGTTGGGTGTGCGCTCTTAACTAAAGTTTGAAAACGCACATGCTTTTGAATTTAGCCGCGTATTTTTAAGATTTTAATGACACTTTTTAACTGATTTTCTTTTTGTGGTAAAAATTAAAACAACACTGTAGGAAAATTTTTATTATATATTATATAGTTTCTTTTCACATCGTATGTGTGCGACTTAATTTCTAACCACACATATACGAACTGAAATATTATTTATTATTATATATAGCGTTAACACACACACTGCAAGCGTTTAGTAGCGTACTTGCGTGCGATCAGGTTCAAGATATAGATATAATCAAGAAAGAAGATAAACAATTTAAGATGGCTACACAACAAAAAACGGGCGACAAAAATTATAAAGCTACCGCTCTGAAGGTCCATGAATGGGCAACGTGCTTGTCCAAAGACGACCTAGGAGACTCGCTTCAAACGTTAGAATTGAAGCAAGAAGGGGTATATTTCGAACAGTCACACCGATTAGTACGATGGCTGTTGAGAAATTATACTTATTCCATAAACCATAAACCCATAAACCATAAACTCATAAACCATAAACCCATAAACCATAAACCCAGAAACTATTAACCCATAAACTATAAATCCAGGAACTATGAAACCCATTTACTATAAATCCATAAATCCATGAACCATTATCCCATAAACCCATAAACCATAAGCAATAAACCCATACGTCATAAGCCTATAAGCTATGAACTCATAAACCATAAACCCATAAACCATAAAGCCGTATACCTTAAACCCATAGACCATAACCTTATTAATTATGAACCTATAGACCGATAAACCATAATTCATAAGCTCATGAACTATAAAATCATGAACTATAAAACCATAAACTATTAACATATCAAAAATTCCCATATATGTCAAACCCATAAACTTACAAAGCCTAAACCTATAACCGTTAACTTCTAGACATATAAAATATTAGACAGTAACCCATTAACCTATAAACCCATGAACTATGAATCTATAAGTCCAACCTACTATCAATCCGTAAACCTATGAACCCATAAACAATAAACCCATAAACCATAACCCATAAACCATAAACCCATAAATCATGAACCCATAAACCATAAACCCATGAACCATAAACCCATAAACCATAAATCATAAACCCATAAACCATAAACCCATAAACCATAAACCCATAAACCATAAACTCATAAACCAGAAACCCATAAACCCATAAACCAATGAACCATAAACCCATGAACCATAAACCCATAAACCATAAACTAATAAACCATAAACCCATAAACCCATAAACCAATAAACCATAAACCCATGAACCATAAATCCATAAACCATAAACCCATAAACCATAAACCATAAACCCATAAACCATAAACCCATAAAACCATAAACCCATAAACCCATAAACCATAAAACCCATAAACCATAAACCCATAAACCATAAACCCATAAACCATAAACTCATAAACCATAAACTCATAAACCATAAACCATAAACCATAAACCATAAAACCATAAACCATAAACCATAAACCCATAAACCATAAACCATAAACCATAAACCATAAACCATAAACCCATAAACCATAAACCCATAAACCATAAACCCATAAACCATAAACTCATAAACCATAAACCCATAAACCATAAACCCAAACCATAAACCATAAATCATAAACCCAAACCATAAACCATAAACCATAAACCCATAAACCATAAACCATAAACCATAAACCATAAACCATAAACCATAAACCCATAAACCATAAACCCATAAATCATAAACCCATAAACCATAAACCCATAAACCATAACCATAAACCCAAAACCATAAACCCATAAAACATAAACCATAAACCATAAACCCATAAACCATAAACCCATAAACCATAAACCCATAAACCATATAAACCCATAAACCATAAACCCACAAACCATAAACCCAAACCATAAACCCATAAACCATAAAAACCATAAACCATAAACCCATAAACCATAAACCCATAACCATAAAACCATAAACCCATAAACATAAACCATAAACATAAACCATAAACCATAAACATAAACCATAACAACATAAACATAAACCATAAACATAAACTAACAAAACAAAACCTTAAACCCATAAACCATAAACCATAAACCATAAAACCCATAAACCATAAACCCATAAACCATAAACCCATAAACCATAAACCCATAAACCATAAACCCATAAACCATAAAACCATAAACATAAACCATAAAACCATAAACCATAAACCTATAAACCTAAAACCCATAAACCATAAACCATAAACCATAAACCCATAAACCATAAACCCATAAACCATAAACCCATAAACCATAAACCCATAAACCATAAACCCATAAACCATAAACCCATAAACCATAAACCCATAAACCATAAACCCATAAACCATAAACCCATAAACCATAAACCGCAAACCATAAACCATAAACCCATAAACCATAAACCATAAACCCAAAACCATAAACCATAAACCTATAAACCATAAACCATCATAAACCATAAACCCATAAACCATAAACCATAAACCATAAACCCATAAACCATAAACCCATAAACCATAAACCTAAACCATAAACCATAAACCCATAAACCATAAACCCATAAACCATAAACCCATAAACCATAAACCCATAAACCATAAACCCATAAACCATAAACCATAAACCATAAACCATAAACCCATAAACCATAAACCCATAAACCATAAACCCATAAACCATAAACCCATAAACCATAAACCATAAACCCATAAACCATAAACCCATAAAACATAAACCATAAACCATAAACCATAAAACCATAAACCATAAACCATAAACCCACAAACCATAAACCCATAAACCATAAACCATAAACCATAAACCCATAAACCATAAACCCATAAACCATAAACCAAAACCATAAACCCATAAAACCATAAACCATAAACCATAAACCCATAAACTATAAACCCATAAACCATAAACCCATTAACCATTAAACCATAAACCATAAACTTATAAACCATAAACCCATAAACTATAAACATATAAGCCCATAAACCATAAACCCATAAACCATAAACCCATAAACCATAAACCCATAAAAAATAAACCCATAAACCATAAACCCATAAACCATAAACCCATAAACCATAAACCCATAAACCATAAACCATAAACCATAAACCCATAAACCATAAACCCATAAACCATAAACCCATAAACCATAAACCCATAAACCATAAACCCATAAACCATAAACCATAAACCATAAACCCATAAACCTATAAACCCAATAAACCATAAACCCATAAACCATAAACCCATAAACCATAAACCCATAAACCATAAAACCATAAACTACCATAAACCATAAACATAATAAACCATAAACCATAAACCCATAAACCATAAACCATAAACCATAAACCTAACCATAAACCCATAAACCATAAACCCATAAACCTAAAACCATAAACCCATCAACCATAAACCATAAACCATAAACCCATCAACCATAAACCCATAAACCATAAACCCATGAAACCATAAACCCATAAACCATAAACCCATAGACCATAAACCCATAAACCTCAAAACCATAAAACATAAACCCATAAACTATAAACCCATAAACCATAAACCCATAAACCATAAACCCATAAACCATAAACCATAAACCATAAACCCATAAACCATAAACCCATAAACCATAAACTATAAACCCATAAACCATAAACCCATAAACCATAAACCCATAAACCATAAACCCATAAACCATAAACCATAAACCATAAACCCATAAACCATAAACCCATAAACCATAAACCCATAAACATAACCTATAAACCCATAAACCATAAACCATAAACATAAACCATAAACCCATAAACCATAAAACCATAAACCATAAACCATAAACCATAAACCATAAACAAACCATAAACCCATAAACCATAAACCCATAAACCATAAACCCATAAACCATAAACTATAAACATAAACCCATAAACCATAAACCCATAAACCATAAAACCATACATAAACATAAACATAAACCATAAAACATAAACCCATAAACCATAAACCATAAACTATAAACCCATAAACCATAACTATAAACCATAACCACATAACATAAACCAAAACCCATAACATAAACCATAAACCATAAACCCATAAACCATAAACCATAACCATAAACCCATAAACCATAAACCATAAACCATAAACATCCCATAAACATAAACATAAACCATAACATAAACCACTAAACCCATAACCAAAACATAACAAAACCATAACCATAAACCATAAACAACATAAAATAACATAAACCATAAACCATAACCATAAACCCATAAACATAACCATAAACATAAACCATAAACATAAACCCATAAACCCAACAAAACCAAAACCATAAACATAAACATAACCCATAAACCTATAAACCATAAAACCATAAACCATAAACCATAAACCATAAAACCATAAACCATAAACCAAACATACCATAAACATAAACCATAAACCCATAAACCATAAACCATAAACCCATAAACCATAAACCCATAAACCATAAACCCATAAACCATAAACATAAACCCATAAACCATAAACCCATAAACCATAACCATAAACCATAAACCCATAAACCTATAAACCATAAACCATAAACCCATAAACCATAAACCCATAAACCTATAAACATAAACCCATAAACCATAAACCCTAAACCATAAACCATAAACCATAAACCCATAAACCATAAACCATAAACCATAAACCATAAACCCATAAACCATAAACCATAAACCATAAACCCATAAACCATAAACCCATAAACCATAAACCATAAACCCATAAACCATAAACCTTACCATAAACCCATAAACCATAAACCATAAACCATAAACCATAAACCATAAACCATAAACCCATAAACCATAAACCCATAAACCATAAAACCATAAACCATAAACCATAAACCCATAAACCATAAACCCATAAACCATAAACCATAAACCATAAACCCATAAACCATAAACTCATAAACCATAACATAAACCCATAAACCATAAACCCATAAACCATAAACCATAAACCATAAACCCATAAACTAAACCATAAACCATAAACCATAAACCATAAACCATAAACCATAAACCCATAAACCATAAACCCATAAACCATAAACCATAAACCATAAACCATAAACCATAAAACCATAAACCATAAACCATAAACCCATAAACCATAAACCCATAAACCATAAACCCATAAACCATAAACCATAAACCATAAAACCCATAAACCATAAACCCATAAACCATAAACCCATAAACCATAAAACTCATAAACCATAAAACCATAAACCCATAAACCATAAACCCATAAACCATAAACCCATAAACCATAAACCATAAACCATAAACCCATAAACCATAAACCATAAAACCATAAACCATAAACCCATAAACCATAAACCCATAAACCATAAACTCATAAACCATAAACCCATAAACTATAAACCCATAAACCATAAACCCATAAACCATAAACCCATAAACCATAAAACCCATAAACCCATAAACCATAAACCATAAACCATAAAACCATAAACCATAAAACAAACCATAAACCCATAAACATAAACCATAAAAACATAAACCATAAACCCAAACCATAAACCATAAACCATAAACCATAAACCATAAACCCATAAACCATAAACCCATAAACCATAAACCATAAACTATAAACCATAAACCATAAACCCATAAACCATAAACCCATAAACCATAAACCCATAAACCATAAACCAAAACCATAAACCATAAACCCATAAACCATAAACCCATAAACATAAACCATAAACCATAAACCCATAAACCATAAACCATAAACCATAAACCCCATAAACCATAAACCCATAAACCATAAACCCATAAACCATAAACCCATAAACCATAAACCCATAAACCATAAACCCATAAACCATAAAACCCATAAACCATAAAACATAAACCATAAACCATAAACCATAAACCATAAAACCATAAACCATAAACCCAAACCATAAACCATAAACCATAAACCATAAACCATAAACCCATAAACCATAAACCCATAAACCATAAACCCATAAACCATAAACCATAAACCATAAACCCATAAACCATAAACCATAAACCATAACCCATAAACCATAAACCATAAACCATAAACCCATATAAACCATAAACCCATAAACCATAAACCCATAAACCATAAAACCATAAACCATAAACCATAAACCATAAACCCATAAACCATAAAACCATAAACCCATAAACCATAAACCCATAAACATAAACCCATAAACCATAAACCATAAACCATAAACCATAAACCATAAACCCATAAACCATAAACCATAAACCATAAACCATAAAACCATAAAACCATAAACCCATAAACCATAAACCATAAACCATAAACCATAAACCATAAACCATAAACCATAAACATAACCATAAACCATAAACCCATAAACCATAAACCCATAAACATAAAAACATAAACCATAAACCCATAAAAAAACCATAAACCATAAACCTAAACCATAAACCATAACCATAAACCAAACCATAAACCCATAAACCATAAACCCATAAACCATAAACCATAAACCATAAACCCATAAACCTATAAACCATAAACCATAAACCCATAAACCATAACCATAAACCATAAACCCATAAACCATAAACCCATAAACCCATAAACCATAAACCCATAAACCATAAACCCATAAACCATAAAACCATAAACCCATAAACCATAAACCATAAACCCATAAACCATAAACCCATAAACCATAAACCCCATAAACCATAAACCATAAACCATAAACCATAAACCCATAAACCATAAACCCATAAACCATAAACCATAAACCATAAACTATAAACCATAAACCATACCATAAACCATAAACCATAAACCATAAAACCATAAACCCATAAACCATAAACCATAAACCCATAAACCCATAAACCATAAACCATAAACCATAAACCATAAACCCATAAACCCATAAACCATAAAACCATAAACCCATAAACCATAAAACCATAAACCATAAACCCATAAACCATAAACCATAAAACCATAAAACCATAAACCATAAACCATAAACCATAAAACCATAAACCATAAACCCATAAACCATAAAACCCATAAACCATAAACCATAAACCCATAAACCATAAACCATAAACCATAAACCCATAAACCATAACCAAACCATAAACCCATAAACCATAAACCCATAAACCATAAACCCAAAAAAAGCAAACCATAAACCCATAAACCATAAACCCATATACCATAAACCCATAAATCATAAACCCATAAACCATAAACCCATAAACCATAAACCCATAAACCATAAACCATAAACCATAAACCCATAAACCATAAACCCATAAACCATAAACAAATAAACCCATAAACCATAAACCCATAAACCATAAACTCCATAAACCATAAACCATAAACCATAAACCCATAAACCATAAACCCATAAACCATAAAACCATAAACCATAAACCATAAACCATAAACCATAAACCCATAAACCATAAACCCATAAACCATAAAACTAACCATAAACCATAAACCCATAACCATAAACCTAACCAAACCATAAACCCATAAACCATAAACCCATAAACCATAAACCCATAAACCATAAACCCATAAACCATAAACCCATAAACCCATAAACCATAAACCCAAAACCATAAACCCATAAACCATAAACCCGCAAACCATAAACCCATAAACCATAAACCCATAAACCATAAACCCATAAAACCATAAACCCATAAACCATAAACCCCATAAACCATAAACCCATAAACCATAAACCATAAACCATAACCAAACCATAAACCGCAAACCATAAACCCATAAACCATAAACCATAAACCCATAAACCATAAACCCATAAACCATAAACCATAAACCATAAACCATAAACCATAAACCATAACCCGCAAACCATAACCATAAACCATAAACCCATAAACCATAAACCCATAAACCATAAACACGCAAACCATAAACCCATCCAAAACCATAAACCCATAAACCATAAACCCATAAACCATAAACCATAACCATAAACATAAACCAACCATAACCATAAACCCATAAACCATAAACCATAAACCATAAACCATAAACCCCATAAACCATAAACCCATAAACCATAAACCCAAAACCATAAACCATAAACCAAACCATAAACCATAAACCATAAACCCAACATAAACCCATAAACCATAAACCCATAAACCATAAACCCAAAACCATAACCCCATAAACCGAAACAAACCACAAAAAAACAAAACCCATAACCATAAACCATAAACCAAAACCCAAACATAAACCCAAACTAACCAAAACCATAAACCCATAAACCATAAACCATAAACTATAAACCCATAAACCATAAACCCATAAACCATAAACCCATAAAACATAAACCCATAAAACATAAACCCATAAACCATAAACCCATAAACCATGAACCCATAGATCATAAACTAATAAACCTTAATCCCATAAACCATAAACCCACAAACCATAAACTCATAAACCATAAACCATAAACCCATAATCCATAAACCCATAAAACATAAACCCAGAAACTATTAACCCATAAACTATAAATCCATGAACTATGAAACCCATCTACTATAAATCCATAAATCCATAAACTATTATCCCATAAACCCATAAATCCATAATCCATTATCCCATAAACCCATAAACCATAAACGATAAACCTATACGTCATAAGCCTATAAGCTATGAACCCATAAACCATAAACCATAAATCCATAAACAATAAATCCATAAACCATAAATATTTTAGCTATAGATTCATAAACCCGTTAGCCATAAACCTATAAACCATCTACTCATATACCATAAACCCATAAACCATCAACTCATAAATCATAAACCCATGAACCATATAACCATAAGTACATTATAAAGCGGTACACTATATAGACCCATAGGAATTATTTATTATGATTAATCACGTTATCGATTATAGTAGGACGAAATTATTGTAATTAACTATAATCATTACTTATAATATACTGTAATCCTTAATATAATTCGACTACATAATGATTGTAATCTTTGATTATAGTAGCGCGAAAATACTATAAGAAACTATACTCCATTACTATAATACTACTACACTCTTTTGCTATAGTTTACTACGGTTATTGATTATAGTTTTTTTCTGTAAGGGAATGGACACTGTCCTTTGTAATTGGTAACTCACTTAAATAATACCTCAACTCTTATGGCATCTCTGATTGATTTTAAGTTTTTTTATATTGTGCACGATTATCTCTTAATAACTGATCGTGTTAGCTCCAAAAATCGTGACTTTCAGGTTGAACTTCAGCTTCAGAAACTTCGATAATCAGGTCTTATTTCAAGGAATTTATATGTAGATTATGAAGCTGGTTTGAAATCTTGTTTATAGCATCCACACACGCTATTTTGTTTCTAAAATATAGTTTTTTAAATCTTGGGCCTAGTAAAGTTGCCATGGCGATCACTGTTTTTTTCTCTATGTTTTCAAAACGTTTTTTAAAATGTTCCATCAATTTTGTTTTAAAATAAACTCCTGTAGTAGTAACCATAATAGTGGACTCTAATTCCTTTTCTAATATTTTTATAATAGGTATAGCTTGACTGTCAGTTAGCTGTTTTTCTCCAGATACAATTTTGGTTGCATTATAAAAAGGTTTCGATAAAATTATTAATTTCTTGACAATTTGTATATCACTTGCTGTAAGCATTGGATGTGATTCTGGCAACTGTAGTAAAATAGAAGCGACCTTTTCCGATAGTGCAATAAATCTTTCCAACAAGAGTTCTATCTAGTTTCTATACTTTGAATTAACCTGTCTTTTGTAACTTCGCGTAGCTTATCTGACGCATTGTTGGATTGTTGGAGAGTGGGTATTTTATAGAGTGGTACTGCATAATTCGAAACTATGCGAAACCCAATTTTTTCAACACTATTATATGGCATGTGATCTTTCGCAATCATAAACAAAATTCTGTTGAACATTCCACTGGCTTCAATACCATCTAAAATAAAAGCATATAAATTTCTTCATCAAACAGATTTAGAGCAAGTATTAATATATACAAAATCTTTTTTAAATTAATTTCTAAAAAATATTTTTTTATAAATATCTTCAAATGATTTCTGGTTTTCAAATAAAGTAATAACTTTATGTTGTTTAGATACAGTACTTTTTAGCGATTCAAAATATTTTTCATCTTCTCCTCGATTTAATTTTACTGATTTTGGACTAGAACATTCATATGTCTCATACTCTTGCGTTGATTCTGTTGTTATAGAATTGTTTTCAATACAGGTTGGCATCGGCTGTACAAAGATTCAATAGTATACGTTTACATTATGCATAGTATCCCGTGTAGAAATTTCCCTGTCTTAACTCAAGTCTACAGTAGATTCCTATTAAAATTACTATATTTTTCCCTATTTAGGAAAACAAGCCGGAATCGTGCAAGGTATCTTAGACTTATCCTTACGTTTATCTATATAAATGATTTATGTCCTCGTAGGCCGTATTCGTGTCAGTATGTAAAGAGCATGCTAAATTTGTATTGGCATCCCATATGTCTCAGACGAGCTCCTCGACTTATTGCAAGAATTATATGTCTTCCTGAGACATATTGAGACTCAATATGTCTCAGGAGAGATCAATATGGCATCACCGATTCTACTATGTTTCGTTCAATATGTCAAAGAGCAATCATATTGAACGTAGGTTAGTGAAAAAAAAATGACTCACGCTTCGACAGCAGCTATACTCATTACAAAATGTCAATATAAGAAACAAAAGAAAAAATCAATAGAACTAAAATTTAATTTCAAAAGTATTGAAAAAAAGATTAATATTTTCAACTAATAAGTTATATTTCCTCATACAGCCTACTTCGGACATAAAATCATCTATGTCCTTTGGCCGTTTATTCAGGTGGAATCTGAATCTCGAACAATGTTTGCCGCTTGAACAGAAATCTACCTCGGGCGCGCTTCGCGCGCCCTCGGCTATTTCAGCTCAAGCGACAAACATTGTCCTCGATTCATATTCCACCTGAATACGGCCAAAGGACATATATAACTAATACACACGATTTCCCGCCTTGAACCTGGCTTGATATTCTAGTTTCCGAATTGGCCAAACAATGAAACTAATAGCGCTGTGGTAGCGCTAGACTTTCTGGTTAGTGTCCAGTCGGTATTACAAACTTCAAACTAAGATCTTGAGAAGTTATATTTTATTCGAATTTTTTTTTAGTTAATTGATATAATGAATAAATAAAATAAAATTGATGACCTTTTAGAAGACTAAATAAAAATGAATGACCTTTTAGAAAAAAAAGAAAAAAGGGAAGAGAAAGAAAAAAAACGTATCGACGTATTAAAAACGAAATAAATAAACTTGTTGTACATGCAGAGTATGAAGGCAAGTTGACTATTAAAAAAATAATTTTTAAAATATAATTCATAATCACATTAATATTCATTTTTTATATACAGATGAAGAGCCTGAATATAAAAAAGCGAAAAATAAAAATGAATTAAATGTTTGTGAAAGCCCCAATGAAAATTACGAATCAGATGTGATTTTAAATTCTAGTTTTGTAAATACCGATACAGATAACTTAGAAGAAGAAGATATCTCCGAAAATTTTAATCAGTTATTTGAAAGCAGTATTATAGAAGAAACTGATAATAAGTTTAATGACAAGGAATTATATTTAATTAAGAAATGGGCAATTAAAAATAATATTAATTATTCAGCTTTAGATGAATTTTTAATTATTTTAAGAGAAAAAGTGTTACCAAAAATACCAAAATCTTCTAAAACTTTTTTAGGTGTAAAATATAATTATGAAATTAAAACTTATATAAATATTTATCAAGAAAAACTGTCTTACATTTACTTTGGTTTACAAACTGAACTTCTGAGAATTGTTAACCCAGTACTTCATCCAGATAAAAAAATACTTCTTCAAATCAATCTTGATAGAATGTCAATATTTAAATCGAATAATATACAGTTTTGGCCAATTCTTGTTAAAATTTATAATGACACTGATGCATATTCTCCATTTGTTCTTGGGATTTTACTTGGAGATAGTAAACCTCACGATACTGAGCAATATTTAAACGTGTTTGTAGAAGATTTAAACAGTTTACAAAAATCTGGTTTAAGTAAAAAATGATGAGCATTTTGAAGGTTTTGTTGTGTGTTTCATATGTGATACTCCTGCTCATTCTTTTTTAAAATATACCAAAGGCCACGGAGGATATAACGCATGCGAGAGATGTAATATACGAGGCAAACGAATAGATAACCGAACGATATATCCTTATGATGATGCTGAAGCACAAACAGATGAATCCTTTCGCGCTAAAACTGACGAAAAACATTATTTAGCTACATCTCCATTGCTTAAGATTGAGCCTAAAGTAAATATGATTAATTCCATTATTTTAGATTATATGCACTTAGCCTGCAACGGTGTAATGTTAAAGTTATTGTCTGTGTTTTCGATTAACAGTAAACGTCAAATCCTCTTAGCTAAAATAATATTGAAAAGCTTTCAACAAGATTAATCTTTTTAAGAAAGTATGTACCATTAGAATTCCAAAGAAAGCCAAGAAGCGTTAAATATATCAATAAATGGAAAGCTACGGAATTAAGATTTTTTCTATTATACTGTGGACCATTTATCTTAAAAGGGTTACTAAAAAATGATTTATACAAACATTTCTTATTATTACATGTACCTTTTAGATATTTGTGTAGTGATGATTATAAGACTAAAGCTGAGTTTGCCAAGACTTGTTTGAATGAATTTTTCAAAGCTGCACCTATGTTATACTGTCGACAAATTTTAATCATGAACATTTACAATTTATTGTACGAAGCAGATGACACTTAATATGAACTGCAATTTAAGCAAAATGAGTTCATTTCCATTTGAAAATCTATTAGGCAAACTCAGAAAATGTGTGCGAACTCCAAATAATCCTCTTACTCAAGTATGTCGACGTATACAAGAGGTAAAACAAATAGAAAATAATATACCAGTAATACCAAAAAAATTTACAATATTAAAATGTAAACAAGTAAAAATCTATGTTGTGATTGAAAAATTAAAAATTAAAAATTTATTTAAGATTACATTCAAACGTCCTGATAATTGTGTTATTACAAAAAAAATGACATATTGATGATTAAAACTATATTTCATACAATAAATAACAAAAATAATATATATTTAATAGGTTTTATCTTGAAAAAAGCTAAATCGGTGTATAATTATCCAGTCAAATCATCAAAATTAAATATATGGGAAATTTTTAACACGAAAGAAAAAAAAATTATTTCAGTGGACTTAATAAAAGACAAATTAGTTTTATTATCATTGAAAACATCAAAAAATAAAATTAATAAATATTTTGTTTTACCATTTTTACATTAAATGTAAGTTTATTTTTAAGGAATAAAAAAGTTTTTTTTTAAATTTAAATTTGAAATTTCTAAATGATTCTTTTTTTACGATTACCGTTATTTTCATCATGGTACATTACTATATAAAAATGTTCGCGTAGTGCTAAGAGTATTGGCAACACTGTTTCGACGATCTATTGTTTAGTATAAACATAAGCTAAACCGAGTCTTCCCCGTATCCTCTCAAGAGTCTACACGAGCGTGTGCTCGAAAAAATTCGTAGAATTTCATTCAGTTGCAACATCGGCGCACCATATATGCGTTTGTCATAAGAGACGCAAAGAAATTGATCCTTGGATACATCTAAATACCATTTTTGAAAAATTTTATTTCTGTCAAGCGACTTGTAATTGTTTTTATTTAACTAACACGGTTGGTACATTTTTTGAGCTGACGAGTAAAGAAAATCTAAAAAGGTACGTATAATTTTACTTTACGTATAAATAATTACAACCGATAAGTTTCAGTTATTAAAGGTTATGTTGACAAATAGTGTGAATTTGTAATTACAATAAGTGAATATTTTGTATATATTAATTAGGTATGATTTTGCTTTGAGAACAAATAATTACAATCGATAAGTTTTAGTTATTATAGGTTATGTTGACAAATAGTGTGAATTTGAAATTACAATAATTGAATATTTTGTTAATATCAATTAAGTTTGAAAATTGAAAATGAATCTATAATTAAAATTAAAAAATAAATAAATTCATGAAATATAACAAAATTTAATTTATTAATTTTTATGTTAACGTAACTTATGTGCTTATTAATTAAGTTTACTTATTATAAAAATTTCATAGGAATGGCTGGTGTAAAATACAAATATGAGGTTTGTGAATTTACTGGATGTTATGGTACGGATGGGACTACTGATATGGATATCATTTCATCATCATGGATTACTTATGATTCTATAAAAAAAACATTAGTTACACCATACCCTGCACCTCCTTAGAATGAGAAAGTTTTTAATTTTATTAAAACAAGAATAAAACTTAATTTTGTTTGCAGAATGAAACAGCACTCAAAGTGTAGGTTGACAAAATCAGAAATAAAACACCAACACAACTCGGACTACTTAAGCAAAAATTCTTTCTTTTATTTATGCGACGTTTTGGACTTTTTTTTATAGCCGCAGCTAAGTCCTTTCTCAGGCTTGAAACAATTAAATTTAAGACAATAAATGCTACTACACTCTAGAGCAAGTCAAGTTAAAAAGACGCTAAAATTACGAAGTCATTAAAATTTCACTGGGCTTTTAAGTGCGAATAATACGCTTACTCATCGATCAACGCTTTTATACACAAATTATCTCAAAGAGACACCTCTTGAATGGTGTTGATTCATGATGCAAGAAGGCGCGTTGACTGTATTTCCCCGTTGTTCACGTCTACCAATTTCCGGCATTTTTTCAGTTCTATGCCAAATTTTATTTGCAGAATGAAACAGCGCTCAAAGTATAGGTTGACAAAATCAGAAATAAAACACCAGCACAACTAGGACTACTTGAGCAAAAGTCTTTCTTTTATTTATGCGACGTTTCAGACTTTTTTTATAGCCGTAGCTAAGTCCTTCCTCAGGCTTGAAACAATTAAATTTAAGACAATAAATGCTACTACATAGTACAGCAAGTCAAGTTAAAAAGACGCTAAAATTACGAAGTCAGCTACGGCTATAAAAAAAGTCCGAAACGTCGCATAAATAAAAGAAAGACTTTTGCTCAAGTAGTCCTAGTTGTGTTGGTGTTTTATTTCTGATTTTGTCAACCTATACTTTAAGCGCTGTTTCATTCTGCAAATAAAATTTGGCATAGGACTGAAAAAATGCCGGAAATTGGTAGACGTGAACAACGGGGAAATACAGTCAACGCACCTTCTTGCATCATGAATCAACACCATTCAAAAGGTGTCTCTTTGAGATAATTTGTGTATATAAGCGTTGATCGATGAGTAAGCGTATTATTCGCACTTAAAAGCCCAGTGAAATTTTAATGACTTCGTAATTTTAGCGTCTTTTTAACTTGACTTGCTCTATAGTGTAGTAGCATTTATTGTCTTAAATTTAATTGTTTCAAGGCTGAGCAAGGACTTAGCTGCGTCTATAAAAAAAAGTCCAAAACGTCGCATAAATAAAAGAAAGAATTTTTGCTTAAGTAGTCCGAGTTGTGTTGGTGTTTTATTTCTGATTTTGTCAAAACTTAATTTACCAGCATTGGAAGACTGGCCAAAGTGGCCTATTGTTATCAAAGGTGGAGCAAGTAAGTATACGTATAGAGCCTAAGTTCGACAAACAATTAATATATTATTATATTTTTAGATGCGTATAAGAAGGCTCTGGAACGTTGTAACAGGTGGAGAAATGAAGGATATGCCTTTACTACTGATGTCGATCACGATGATGAAGCTAAAGCTTCAAACCAAACAGAAATTTATAAGAAGGAGGCTCTAAATTCAATTATGAATGTATCTAATTCAAGTACGTCCAATTCTAGCTTATCATTGGATTCTATTTCAACATCAGTAAGTAGTTAGTTAATATTTTTATCAGAACATATTTTCAATTCATTCAAATTAATTTGAAATACTTTTTTTCAGATAAAACTAAAACTCAAAATCAAACAAAAGTGTCTTCTTTCAAAACCAACAATATAAAAGCAAAAGCTAACAATAATACTTCCATGAAAGATAAATTTATTTACGTAATTCATTGTTTTTTATTATTATTAATTTTTAATTCATGCGAAATTTTTCAGAAGAATCTACATTAAAAAACAATAAGTTGATGAAAGAAGTAGATATAGAACATTTAGATGATGAGGGCTTATTAGGTAAATAGAAATTGAATTATTAAAGATAAAATAAACTGATCATGTAATAATTTTAGAGCTTGCGGATAAAAATGTTAAAATTATTGAGAAAGATACAGCAGACATTATCCTTAAGCAGAATGAAAAAAGCAAAATAAATAATGGAACCAAACCAAATAATTCTATGAAATAGAAAAGAACCAATTTTATATTCACTTCCATTGATAGTGACTTTGCTGTAATTAAGAGGAGGTCACGTATCTCTGTCCTTTTCTAATCAAAGAAATGATTTTTTTACAAAAACCAATAACTTTATAAAAAAATGAAGAGAAGGCCGCATCTTGTATCAAAAAAAGCAATATTTTCTTTGATAAGAAAAAATTAATTTTATTGCTTCGTTTTCAAGAAAAGCTTGAAAAACCAAATTGTTTACCCTAACCTCTATGATTTAAGTTTTTCAAGGTTTTCTTGAAAACGAAGCAATAAAATTAATTCGTTCTTATCAAAGAAAATATTGCTTTTTTTATTACGAGATGCGGCTTTCTCTTCATTTTTTGATAAGGTTATTAGTTTCTGTAAAAAACTCAATTCTTTGATTAGAAAAGGACAGAGATACGTGACCTCCTCTTAACGTTATTTGCAGTAGTATCCGATTGAAACGAAATATCTGCTTTGCTTCCAAAGGTATCGAATGTTTTACACATTCTTAACGCTTGTTTGACTGCGATAGTTTGTAAGAAATTCTTACTTGAACTGGAAGCCAAAGCGTTCGCTTTAATTTCTCGATGACGAGATTCATACCGCATTGTCCAATAATGTACACATGGTCCAAACAAAGCCATTATTAGAGGGTAATGCGTCAGAAAATGGAATTTTGGTTTTAATGACTTATAAAAATATAAGTACGCAGAATTTAACTTCTCAATCAATTCTGTCAAAGTTACGATGTGTGCATTAATAATTCTTGGAGCCATAAGAATATCTACTATTTTTCGTAAATTGATATACATTTGCCAGTGTGGGTTGTTTAAAGGAACTTTATCGCCTATGATTACTCCTAAATATCGTGTTAAAAACAGCATTTCAGCAGCAGAATATTTAAGGTTCAATTTTTCTTTTAATCGATTCAATATGATTGGAGGAGGCTTATTTGTATCGTCTGAATGTGAAACAAATTCTTTAATTCTTAAGTTTAGATATTCAAGAGTAAATAATTTTGACTTGAAGATGAATTCATATAGAATTGCACGTATCACATATACGCAAACCCCGTCAAGCACGTCGTGCATGAAATCGACAGTTTTGTTCACTGTAATATGAAAATTATGCAGTTTATTAAAAACACGATTTTCTTTTAAGCCAGTTTCACTTGCACTAGCTTTGATTAAATCCAAGCCATAGTTTTCTTCGGTTCTTAAAAAGTTTTTATTTTCAGTAGAGAATTGGGAGCATTCAAATGAATCTGCTGTACATATTCGACAATAATGATTAGCTTTGAATGACTCCACCATGCCACATATTGAATTCAGCCCTAAATTATCACCGAGAATAAGAACAACTTGGAATTTAAATACAGTTAGAACATTATCAATCATTACAACAATACCTAATTCTCTCAAAAGATTTAATTCGTTGATAAGCTCGCGAAAAATCAACTCATTTGTACAATTCCTCATATCTTTACTTCGTATAACCATAGAAAAAATAATACTTTCCAAGCGTGAAGCGATGTTTGCAGGCAAGCAAGCAATCGAAAAATATACTACCCCAAATTTATTTTGGCCACTGTGACTACCAAAAGCATTTCCGACCTCAATGTCATCAAAGTACATATAAAGTGGTAATGTGTACTCGTTTACCATATTATTTATAACATTCTTTCTCCAGAATCTACTTTGCATGACATTTGAGATAATATCACTTGGTAGAGAAAGCTTTTTTAAATTATCTACAATACTTTGGGCTAATCCTGGAATCTCTAAGAAGTATTTTAGAGAATGCGTCAAAGACAAAAAATAAGCGAAAATTGGAGATTCTTCAAAAATAATTTCATTTCCTCGGAATGTTTCAATAAAAGTTTTTCCTATTTCCAATTTCTCTGGTTTTTGAAAGCCTTTACTTTGTAATATTTCAAATCTTTTTTTTTCTGTTGAAAAATTTTCGAAAATGTTACAATGTAATTTAATATTTTCATGAATTTTTTGCTTCATTTCATGCTTACTATTGGCTTTATCGATAATTATAAAAATTGACTCTTCCAGAGATTTACAGAATTTTCCAGTAATGAAATTATTTATGAAATCGAACACCATATCCACTATTTTTCTTGGGAATGATGGCTCTCCATATAACAAAAGAATGAAAGATAAAATTGAATTAAATAAACTTATATAATCCATTTTTATTATAAATTATTATACTTAAGACTTCGAATGAACAAGAAAAATGTTAAAAATTATAAATATTTAACTAATTAAAAGCAGAACAATTTCAATTTAAAAATAAATGTATTTGTCACAACTAAATAACATCATGATATTGGACGAAATATAATCAATAAAATATAAGAAACAATTATTCCAAAAAGTGAAGAGGACTAAGAAGTAGTACCGCCTGTTTCTGAAAAATAAAATTTACATATTAAGTAATGATATTTAAGTAATAAAGCCTTGTAAAAAATGTTTAATTGAAAAAATACCTGTAGTAGTTAACCTTTAGCCTGCGGGGGTGGTCGATTTATCGACCAGCAGTCAGGGTGGGGACTCTACCTGAAAAATCCAATGATCTCATGTATACATTTTGCACTTTATAAAAGGTCGTTTAGTACTAAAATTTTCCCGCAGTCAAAAGGTTAATAAGCTATCAATTTTGGTGATAAAAGTTGAAATAAATTTTGTTGCTTTCGCAGGTGGAAACACGCATGATGTATTAGGGCGTATGGAATATATATGCTTCAATATATATATCCATACACTACCACATGTTAATGGCCAAGAATGTAATGCTATAGATATTTGAAGACAAGCTTCAACTGCTTTCAAAGGCTTTTTTATTTCGAAGTGAATTTTATCGAAAACTAGAAATGTTTTTGTGATTTCACTTAGTTTTCCACAAAAAATGACATAAGGAGCTACAGGTATCCCAAGATTATTAAAAGTTTCTTTAACCTTTAACTTGTAGTCCTCAACCAATGATTCATTCTAAAATTGATCAAATTAAAAAGATTCATAAGTATTAAAAATATTCATTGGAATTCAATATTAATCATTTGTAGTTACCTCGACCAATTTTATGAAATATTCCACACATGCATCACGAGAAAACGTATAAGTACCTTTTTCCTTTGTAGCAATAGAATGTGCCTTTGTCAAAAAATATGCAGCATAAAATAATGCTAATATCTCTTGAGGAACTGAAATAAAAAATTATTTATAACAATTAAATTTTTTACATTAAATAAAATTACTTTACTACACGAGATTAATTTTAAACTTATGGAGTTTAAACTAATTCTCGTTGGGGACGATCAGTAAAATTACTTTTTCACTTCATTCTTTTACAGGTAGCAAAGCTGTACATATTATAATACAATTGTGTGATGAACGTACCTTCAGCGATGTATTCTTCGTGTGTATTTATAAAATCTTTAAGACAATTTATTTGCGAATGATTCCCATGTTTGCAAAGTAACGGAGCCACAAAAGTCCAGCGTGCATTGAAAATTGTTGAAAAATTTTCTTGTACACTCTTTGGAATAGCATTTGTTTTGGCCAAACGCTGTATAATTGATTTACAGTCAGTTTGAAGCTACAACATACAATGTAAACATTTATCAGCTACTATTAAAAAATTGCCAATGCTTTTATAGTTGCTGATCAAAAAAGTAATACATACCAATTCAAGCCCACACGACGAATTTAAGTATACAAACGTATTTATATAACTTTCATATCGAATTATAACTTTTTTGTTTTTAGTAAGAATTAGCATTTGTTGCCTTTTGTCAAAAGAATTGACCCATGTGTCGTAAACAATTCTTATCGAATAGTTCGAACGATTTAGGTCTATGAGAGGTTTCAAGTCTAGTTGGGAGTCCGCATCTGTAATAACGATTGATGAAAAAATATGTAATTTACAAGTAAAATAAATGATTCTTATATGTAAAATTAGATGTATAAAAGTAACATAAAGATTATACAGTAATTTTACCATTATCAAACCCTGTATTGCTTGACGTATTTGAGTTTGTTCTAGCTTCAATTATTCCAGCTTTAACAAGATCTTGTCTATAAATTTTATAGTAATTATTTAGGCAGCCAGACGCTGACACATTTTGGCCATGAACATTTACACGATGCTTGTGGTACCAATCGTCGGGTTTTATTGTCGGGAATAATTCCTTTATCTGCTCTTTAATATATTCAAAGCTTGCCTTTGTTATTCTGTAAAAAAAAATTCTTACGAATTATATTATACTTTATTATTTTTTTACCTAATTACGGCTGAAAATATAAAAAGTACAATAATCAATAACAAATTTTCATTGACGATAGCAAAGTAAAAAGATATCTACAGAAGCAAAAAAAAAAATATAATTAAGTCAAAGTTTTTGTAATGGAACTAATGCGAGCAGTACGGAGTCATTGTGACGTCTGCTTAGTGGCGAGAAATTCTTTAATGAGCCTAGATATTTCTATCTAATAGCTCGTGGTGTTTTAATAAATTATACTTTCTTAGTTTGAATTTTGTGAAGTTAAAATTGTAGAATCAATGCATTAGTCAATTAAATAGTAATTATTTTATTTATTATTTGAATATTATTTTTATTTAGTCTTCCCAACGCTTATTACCTCCTGGGTGGTCAGGTTGACTAATAAATAAAATAGAAGAAATAATTGTTAAACGAAACACTTGATTTCAATTAAATTAATATGAAATTAAATTGAAATCATTAATGATAATATATTTAGGATAGGTAATATGAAAAAAGGTAAAGAAATAATATTACTCAAAATTAAGAGTACTTACTTTTATTCAATTCTACGATTCACAAAAATATTAGTTTAAATAAAATATGAAAATTCTTTAATAAAATTACTTATAATTGATAAACCAATTGGAAATATTCGATTCACACTAATACAAATTCAAGTAAATATTTAATCTGTTTGAGATTTGTTTCCGAAGCAAATAATACAAAATATTAATTAATAAGATTCAAACTTGTAACTTTGTAGAAAAAATGAATTCGAGAAAAATAATAATTGCTTAATAAATCCAACAAAATAATCTTGTAATGTAAAATGAAGTTTGTAAATTTAAAGTAATTTATTTGACAAAAATAATGTATGTAATATTTGTAAAAGAATTATAATGTTTGATTGCTGAGGCGCTTAGCTTGAACTGCGCTACCAGTACATTTTACACATTAGTTTTATTGCTTCGCTAAGGCGTTTCCACAAGCTACTCCCACTACAAACCAATGTCGTAGGAAGCATTTGTTAATTGATTTTTAATTAATTTAATAATAATTTCTTAAATTTCTATTTTTATTCTTATAAACTTTTAATTTTACTTCGTTTATATTTGATTTTGTTTAAATTCGAATTAGAAATATTCTAATATTTATTTTTAAATAATCTATTATTTCAAGTGAAAAATTAATAATCTTAACAAATATTATTTATATTATAATACTGTAAATTTATTTAGTTTTTGAATTAAATATTTAAAAATCAAAATCATTATTGAAATCAAATATTTAGATAATATTTATTTTCTTTTGAATGTGTAAACATTTTAAATCATTTTCAAATAATTCATTTTACAATATTATAATTTACAATTGACAAAATATAAAATTTGGAACATAATAAAATATAAATTTATTAAAACTATAAATATTTTATAATACAATATTCTTAATAAGTCTGAATACGTCTTCAAATAATAATTTAAATATTGTTATTGAGATTCTAATATTTATTAATAATTTGTTTAAATTAAAAAGAAAGTTAATAATATTTTCAATTGCTACACCTTTGCATTAAGATAGAATTCGATTCTTGCTGTAAGGTAATCTTTATCGATCGGACGGAAACATACGCATATGTACTCGCTTATATACATAGACATATTAATATTTTTAATAATCATTGCTACTTTTGTATTCAATCAAAATTATATAGAATTTTGTTAAATTAATACTTATTATTATATTTTAAAATGTTTCATTTAAATTTTAACTTTAAAGAAGAGTTCATCAATAAATTTAATAAACTCATTCATCCTAAATAAATAAAATATTAATGCTCTGCTACGTACATTATATTGTACGTATATTATAGTATAAAACATAAAATAAGGTAGGAACTCAGAGAAATGCGACTCCGAGTTTCCGGACCAAGAGTCGCACGATGCGCGAAGTGCTGATTCGGCACTTCGTCACGGGCAACTTACATCGTCGTTTTAGACGACGACGAGCGACAGACCATCGCCAGACGCGCTAGAGTACAGTAGCAACTAATCTTTCTCTCACTGTAATTTTTGATTATAATAAATAACAGTCAACTTCGTATTAATTTCGCTGTAATTATTTTTACATCCTCACACTCCCCATAGGAGAGCGTATCAAAAATCCCACGTAACATTTTGGTGGCAGCGGTGTGGGATACGCAGTGAGGCTTTTAGAAAAAAAAATAAAATTTTTTTTAAGAAATAAACTTAAAGCGCGTCAGATAAAAGAGAGAGAGAGAGAGATAATTTGATTAATTGAGTACAGCGAGCAAAAAGATTTTTAGCAATAGAACAAGAAGAAGGAGGAAGGAAGGAAGGAAGGAAGGACATCCGAGAATATTATCCGAAGAAATGAGAGTGTTTATTCTGCTGCTCACTCTCTGCTGTAACAAGTAGGTAGAAATTAAGTAATACATACTAAAGTGTCCCAAAGCGTAGTGTAGCACACTAAAAATAATCTTTTAAAATAATCTTTTTAATCGTTAGATAAAAGTGATTAGTGCGTGAATATAATTACGAAAACTAACACTGTCGACCGGTAATAAGTAAATATTTAAAAATTATAAGTAATATTGTGAAAAAAAGGGATAATTCAAACAAATGCATACGTGAAAAAGAAAAATAAATATTTTTGTTTATTACTTTTCATTAGGGTTCTTAGTAAAATAAAATAAATTTTTACCATTCATGTGCTAGAAAAAAAATAATAATTATTGCCGTAGTTAGAAAAAAAGGGAGTTTATAGTCTAAATATTGGAAAATAATTTTAATAATAATTTCGTAATTAACGTGATTTGTAGAAACATTTTTATGTCATAAATTGGCATTAATTACTAATAAATTTCCGTAAATCAGAATAAAAAAAAAAAAAAAAAAAGCAGCGCACATAAGAAAACGTAAACGCTTCACCTTCTCACGCGTAAATTAAAAAGCAATAATAAAAATTTTAAGAAAAAGTTAAATTGTGAAATCTTATTTATCGAACATGTCGCTCATTAATTTATTTTCGAAAAAGGACGAAAAAGCGAGACGTAGAGGACGTTCGTTGTCTCCTATTAGAGGTTCGCGCAGTGAAGAAATCTTAGCCGAATTCGGGAACGAAAGAATATCATTTCCGACCGCGTCACAAAACACGGTATACATACCAATGTACACTCCGAGATATGGTGAAAATTTAATAGTAAACTTGTCAGAGAAAGAAATGAAAGAATTGAACGAAAAATACAAAAGAGCCGCGTCTCAGGGTTTCGAATCACCAAAAGAATCATTAAATATTACGAAAGATAGAAACATACTAAGTAAAGGCACACTCCTACGGAATAAAAGAGAAACCGAGACTCAAAAATCGAAATCAGAGGAGTAGATAGGCTATAGGCATACTGGCACACCCGGATTCTAGCACAGCCCATGGTGTGCTAGAACCCGTACGGATTCTAGCTCAGCCCATGGTGTGTTAGAACCCGTACGGATTCTAGCACAGCCCAAGTGTTTTAGAATCCGAATGTGAACTAGTATGCCTATAGCGTTTTCTACTTTTTCTACTTTTTTTTTTTTCTTCTTATAAATGGTTTTGTGAGAGATAGAATAATTTCATGAGTTTGACATTGTGTAGTGCACAGACAGTCTTATGAATTGGATTATGGTTTGTACACACAGTAACGCATTTGAAAGATGGATTTAATGGGTATCCGTATTCATTGATGTTATAAACGGGAAATTTGAATCTTAGCAACCATTTTCGTTTGAATTCATTAATAACAAAAATTTTTGTAGCATCATGTAAATGTTCACGGAGTAAGTTTGCAATTTGAGAGTAATCTAGTCCATCAGTGTTCCAAGCTATTCCATGATTATGTTTGAGTCGAATGTTTTCTTCTTGCAATTTGTCAGAGAGCCTTTTCCATGAAAAAGGTTTTTGAATAGATGAACGATGGGATCACCACTGTCGTTGAGAGGAATGATTGCTATTTCCTTTAGAACATATTCACCACCCATTTGCTTAAAACCAATCATGTCTACCGCATATTCCATTTCGAAATATTAATTTTTTTACGTAAAAGTGAAGATAATTCAGACAAGCTTCCGAACATCTCCACTAATAGGATTGTACTGAACGATGCGATCGTGTAAGATCATGCAATAAGCTGAAGTATTAGCTGGAAAGTCAGTTTGAGACTCAAATTCTAGACGTACATCGACAGGAGCGCTCTTTAGAGATTCGTTTTGTCGTGAACAGTCAATAACTATGAGTGGTTCAAAGTTGATAAACTGAGACTTCGTCAACAATGGCTGTGAATCTCTTCCGTAATAGCTTTTCTGAAAATTAGCATACATATCATAGAGAATAGCAAACTGATTCTTAGATATGTCAAGATTGAGATTGTTGTACGGATAATATTGCGAATTCAAGAAAAGTCTCACATTACTAATATTACAGTGGTCAAAGCGACTGGCATTTTTAGTTTTTGATCCTTTTTTTCCCAATTGTAATCCAAGAATCACGAAACGTGGTTTCTCCAATTGATTTGAAGTTTTTACCGTCCAGACGTGTTTATTTGTTGTTGGAAGAAGAGGATATTCAAATAACTCCCAAGAACGAAAACTCATAGAAATAGGATTATCTTTGCCAATGAAACTTAACAGCTGGATTTTTTGTTTATCTGATGCAATAACATATGGCATTAACCACTCTATCTTTGATATTTTTATTTGATAAGTTTCATATGTGGTTACATTGTTGGCTACAGTACCTTCCTGTATTATAGCATTTAGATCATTTCTTGATTTTGTGAGAATGAGTTCATGCTTCATATTAACAACAATTTTCTTGTAATCTTCTGCGAAGCCTAAAATCATACTTAGAGGGATAGAAACGTCAAAATTTCCATGATCATCTACAATTGTTTTGTTTGCTTCTTCAACACCAAGCCAGCCTGCATTTTCTAATGTTAGAGTCTGATTTGGATTAAATGAAGTGCATCCCTTCATGAGACTACTCAGACCAACATTTTTACTTTTATCTATCTCTACAGCATTAAGTTCATATCGAATTTCATCAAACAGATGACAAATGCCATTGTTAACGAAATTAGTTTTAGTTAGTGCTTGTCCATCTGGTTTTTGTAATTTTCCACATACATGGATGTAACTACATGATGGTAAGAGGCATAAATCTTGATGCTGAATAGAAATACGGATTTCATCACTGTTATTGAAACTTAATGTGGAGTATGGTTGATGTGCGTGAACCTCATAATGAGCAATAGACTCATCGAATGCGACACCTGATTGAATGCTTAGAATTTCGTCCATTTTTCTGAAAGCAGCAGAGAATGATACAATTTATCTTTTTCCACGTACTTTGAGACCTATGCTTTTGAGAAACTGGATGCTCTTCCGTGTTAACGGTTTGAGTACCTTTGGACGACTGATGGTGGGTTGACATGATGGCTGACTTATATGCACACTTGAATTATAAACGATTCCCATTATACAGATTTTATGTGAAGTCTAACAGTAATTTCCTCTCCTCGAAAATTCACCAAATTTCCGTCCTGATCTACAATTCGAATTTGTAGATGATCTATGCACTTGACACTGAGTGGTAGATATATCACATGAGACGGAACTTCTAAGATTTTATATCCTGGAGGCACTCTGGGAAAGAACTCATGGATTGTATGAACTTTCTTATTATTGATGTAAGCACCTGCAGTAATGTTGCACTCTACTCTGAGTGCATTGATTCTCAATATTTTCACAGGTAAATCAGAGCTGTGATGAGTGTCTTCATGAAGAACGCGACGAGTGAAACCGAGAAGACTGCCTATTGAATCCCGAGGTCTAAGATTTATCTCATGGCTGCAATAAATTTCACTTCTGAGAGTATTGTTGTTAGCTTTCAAAGAAAATTCAATTCCTTTGGATTTCAAAGTTTCTTGTAAAAATTGATTTATAGCATCAATTTCATAGCTGCCCGTAGGGATAGTGATAATATTATCTTTGCTCAAATGAAGTTTATTATTTGAATGGTCAACATTGGGAATAGAGTTGAATGTTAAAAGTTCAACTAATCCCAAGACAAAATTTTTATGCTGTGGTAGTTCAATCGAAGGAAAATATTGCGCTTCTAAGACAGATGAGTTTCCTGAGAGACTCAGAGTGAAGCTATCTTCCATGACTGTTTGAAAAAGAATGATCCTGCTTGTCTGAAAACTCTTCTTTTATAGTCTTTCACACAAGAATTGAAGACAAAGATGGCCACATATGAATGAGTCAAAATTTTGATATCTTTTATAGTTGTATTTCACTTCTTCCACGTTAAAATATGTCATGAGATCTTTGGGAGGTTTGAGATCGCCAAAACTATCAAAATAAAGTACTTCACAACCACGTTTGCGATAACAAACCCAGTGAGTGCCTCTATTTTGAAAGTCATCCAAGTTAACAACAGCAGATTCATTATGCCATGGACCATCGGCGGGCAGATTATTTCTCATAAAAACACCTCGAAAATCTGAGATTTTCATCATACGAGCATATTTTTTTAGATCATAGTCAGTCAGTGGACGATTTGGCAAAGTTAAATCGAAGTTTTTTTTTTTAACTTGATGAGCACCACCACCACCGACATGAGGTTTCATAAATAAACCCATCCCAGTTTTATATGGTTTGAGATGGAGACCTTTGCCTAAAGCAATAGCTTCCATGGTCTTATTATGCCTCTTACTTTCTTCATAATTTTTCTGCGCAGCTTTAGCATCATTAACTGCTTTAGCTATTCCAGCAGCACCTCCTGCTAGAGCACCGGTGGCACTTAGTCCTGCGAACAATGGGATGAGAAAAGGAAGAACTCCACCAATTTTTGATGGAACAGGTAGAATACGTGGAATGATAATTTTTTTCTTACCGCCAACAATCTTGAGAGCTTCACGTGCACCTTTTAAAGCGGACTGTATAACTTTGCGAGAATGTTTACTTGGTTTTAATGATTTTTTACTTGCAGTTACTAATTTACTCAATTTTACACCCATTCCTGTCTTTCCTTTTAATTTCATAGCATTTGCAACAACAAAAGCAGTTGCTTTTTCGCTAAGACTTGCATTTTTGGCTCTAACACGCTGCCAAGCTTTATCAGCGAGCTTCATGTCAGCTACTTTTCGATTAGCATTTTTATCAGAATAAGATATGTCATGTTCTTTACATGCTTGATCAAGTGGATTGATACCTGCATCACCTCTTTTTAGACGCTTTTTCAGTTTTGTTCCGGGACCACAATATTGATATCCAGGAATATGCATTTCAATAGGTAAGTTATTGATTACTTTATCAAGTAACCCTTTACCCTTAGGGTGCTTCTGTGATTTGTGTACGAGCATCTCTCTTCGAGTGCTGATTTACAACTGATGATCAAAATATAAAACAAGCGTTTATATTTTGAAAAGGTCAATCTTAGATTTGACTTTGTTACGTAAACATGGATTTTACTGAGCAGAACGTCAAACTTCCCGTCGCCAACTTTGATTTTGAGAAAACGAAAAGAAAAAAGCGACATGGGGAGTTACTTCCAGATAATATACGAGCAGTATTCTGTGGCCCATCAAACTGTGGAAAAACTAATAGTTTATTGGCTCTAATTACACACCCTAATGGTCTTAGATTTGAAAATTTGTATGTATACTCTAAATCCTTAAATCAACCGAAATATCAATTTCTTCAAAAAGTTTTAGAGCCAATTGAAGGTATATCATATCTACCGTTCAGTGAACATGCATCTGTAGTGTCTCCAGATGAAGCCCTACCAAATTCAATTATAATTTTTGACGATGTGGCTTGTGAGAAGCAGGATAACATCAGAGCTTTTTTTCTGTATGGGGAGACACAAAAGTGTAGATAGCTTTTATCTATGTCAGTCATATGCTCATATACCGAAACATCTCATCAGGGACAATATTAATTTGATGGTAATTTATCGTCAAGATGATGTTAATCTTAAACATATCTATGAAGACCATGTGAATACTGACTTAACTTTAAATGAATTTCGAAATCTTTGTACTGAATGCTGGAAGAATGACAAGTATGGATTTGTTGTTATTGACAAAGATAGAGCAATGAATGATGGTAGATATAGAAAAGGATTTGACTGTTTTGCCATTAAAAAGGAAGTATAAATCTTAATCTTTGCAGTTCGATTGTAGACAGCATCTTGTCAGCATGCCTGACTTTAAGAAAGAAAAAAATGTTCTTAGCGAGCTCTTACGAGCACGTGAGGCTATTAAAAAAAAATACTCTTTATTAAAAAAGGAGAGAGATGATTTTGAAAAGGTTATTGGTGATACTTTAAAACCAGTTATTACACCACTTGAAAAGCTTGTCGATTCGACAACTGAAAGTGTGTCACGTTCTAATCACATTTCAGCTATAGACAGTAACAGAAAATCGGCAAAAAAAAGATTGAGATTCGACGAATCAAGTTATATTTTAAACGATATTAATGACTCGGGTTCTGCGTTTGATAATAATGCTTCTAATGGCGATGATTTTTCTCCGATAAATAGCACAATGATGAATTCATCATTCAATTCTGCAAATTCATCATTCAAATCTATATATTCACCATTTGTACCTGCGCATAAAGAAACTGAACCGACAGACTTTTTATCAATGCTAAATGGAAGCCGCAGCAAAATCGATAACATATACGGAGTGAGAAAAGTCAGTGGGGTATACATGATGGGTGATTCACAAATTCAATTTGATGATAAACTAATAAAAGTGAAAGATTTAAGTTTTCCTAAAAGCAGTGGTCTAATGGAATTGCTTTTCAAAAAAGAACCAGATGATAATCTTTTAAGTACAACAGATCGCAAGAACTATCGCATTATCCTGGAAGCAACAAATGCCCATAGAAAAGACATAGCAAAAGTGAGAATATACGCTCTTCGAAGAGTAGAAAATATTCAAAAATCATAGCACCAATGTTCCGCAGTGATCGCAGTAGAATATCTACCAGCGGAGGGGGTCTCATACCTAAATATAAAATAGCAAAAAAGAATACTTCCATAGATCTAGTCTACTGGGATGATCCGAATGAGCTTGTCGAAAGACTGCGATTATTAATAGCCGAACGATCTGCTGGAAATAATAATCACAACAATGAAATCCAATCAATCATAGAGGAACTACGTGAAGCTGGGCATATATATTGACGTACACAATTTTCAAATCAACAGTAGTAACATGAGTCTCGATGTGTTTGGAAGAAAACTTGAGGGCTCGCAAGTGAGTCGTGGTCCTCGAGGTATTGGATTCAATGTTACATCAGATGGTCATTTTGATTTAGAAAATAAGCGGCTTTGCAATATTGGAGAGGCTAATGATTCAAATGATGCCATTAGTTTGAATTCACTAAATAATATCCTACAGAAAGAAGTTGATTACTTATCTTCTAAAATTATAGAAGTTGCTAAAGCTATACAAGAATATGAGAACAAAGTTGAAATATATAAAGCAGAAATAGACGAAAAATTAACTTATGTCTATGATATGACTCAACGAAATTTTGCAAGTATTGAATATATAATTAAAGAAATGAATAGACGATCGGATATTGCTAAAGTTGAAGTTTAAGATGGAACGTCAAAGAGTAGTTGAAGAGCTACACAAGCCAGCACGTCGAAGGTACAAGCGAAGAAAATATGACATACGTGGATTAGATGAGACTTGGCAAGCTGACCTTGTAGAAATGATACCTTATTTTAAGGAAAACAAAGGTTTTCGCTACTTACTAACTGTCATAGATATATTTTCAAAGTATGCATGGGCTGTACCAGTCAAATCGAAGAGTGGCAATGATGTTACTCTAGCTATGAAGTCAATATTAAAACAAGGACGGGTGCCATCGAATTTACAAACTGACCAAGGAAAAGAATTCTACAATTCAAACTTTCAGAATCTTATGAAAAAGTACAAGATAAATCACTACTCTTCACATAGTAATCTTCATGCAAGCATATGTGAGCGCTTTAATAGAACTTTAAAAAATGCAATGTGGTTAGAATTCAGCAAACAAGGAAGTTATAAATGGTTGGATATTCTGCCTGAGTTAGTGAAAGCATACAATTCAAGAAAACATCGGACAATAGGAATCGAGCCTGAAAACGTTACGAAGATAAATGAAAAAGAAGTCAAGAAAAATTACCCAACTGAAAAAAGACCTGTAAAAAAACCAAAATTCAAAGTAGGAGATAAAGTGCGAATAAGTAAGATAAAACAAGTTTTTGAAAAAGGCTATACACCAAATTGGTCTACTGAAATTTTCACAATAACAAGAGTTGTAAAACCAATCCCATAACTTACCACGTCAAAGATTATTATGATGAACCAGTCTCCGGAGGCTTTTATGAAACGGAAATTCAAAAGACTATGTATCCAGAAATTTATTTAGTAGAAAAAGTTTTAAAGAAAAGTGGTAAACGTGTATATGTTAAGTGGTTAGGTCTAAGTAACAAGCATAATAGTTGGATAGATAAAAATGAGATTGTTTGAAAAAATTAAAATGTATTTTTAAATATAATAATGTAATAAATAAAAAAAATTTAATTGTATTTTGTTATATTATTTAGATATATTTAAATAAAATATTGTAATATAATTATAACTATAGGTGGTGATGATAAATAAAAAAACAAATGTATAATGTTAATATATTTTTATTTATTTATGTATTATTATGTACAAGTTACAATAAATAGTTTTAAAAATCATTTCGTAGATATATATTTTATACCCGATCGAATTTGAAAGAAGTTCCTCCCAAATACATTGCAACCAAACGTAGTTTGTTTGCTTCATCGCAGAGTTTGTAAAAAAATTCTTCATCTTTTAGAATTGCTGATGAAATCTTCTCTGGTAGAAATACTTGAAAACTTTGCTCGAATTCTGCTACAATCTTGACACCATATCGTGTCTTCACCTCTTTAAGTGCTGTCACCATGTACTGGTGATCTTTTTCCAAGTCTGTAACTTTTTTCCTTGGCAAGAAGTCGCTTCCAGCAATCTTATTAAGTGTTGATAAATCCATTCTGGAATCAAAAATAAAAAAGTAAAAATTAAAATTTCTGTTAAAGATGATATTTTATTAGAAAAAAAAAAAAAAAAAATTATACTGTAAACTTACATGATTAGTTAGTTGACTCTTGGTTTCTTTGTAGGAGGTTGATCGTTCTCAAGCTCTTCGATTACTTGAATGTGCTCCTCATCGTGCTCCGTCCCTTGATATAGCCCATACCCCACCTCGATTTCTGCCCTTTCCATCGCCACTTGCAATAAATCCCTTCTCTCACCTTCTTCGGAACTTATCCCTCTATTGATGGATCCCAGTCATGCATGAACTCCTCTAATACGTCATACTCAATAATGATTTGCTCACCTTGGTTGCCATGAAGTGTCACCCCCACTCGTGCTGCACTATTTTCATTGGATGGTTCATCCCCTCTCTCAATTTCCCCCTCTCTGCTATGCTCTGTAACATCCATCCCCACTCGCGTTACTCTATTTTTATTGGATACTTTGTGTCCCCTCTTCTTTTCCACCTCCTGCTCTTTTTCAGCAGCCATTTTTCTTGCATATTCCCTCTCTACTTCAAGTGCAGCTTGCGCCATCTGTATCTCTTCAATTCTAAAATGACCCCATGGTAAAGTGTCTGTACTATCAGGCAATAAAAATCTCTTATCATCGTGTGGACTTAGTGCAATTTTTCTTTGCTTTTCAGTATGCACTGTGTGTAATTTTGATCGAATATTGCACTGTTCACGGTGTATAATGACAAGATCCTGAAGACAACTTCGGTAATCCTCGAAAGTGATTGTTTTCTTCACGACGTTAGATTTGATACCTTTAGCTTTTTTCACTGTGTCTCCTCCATCAACCAAAATACTGTACATTTTACTCCGCAAACCTATGAATTCAGACATAATCTTGCCACAGCATTCATCTTTCATTAATCCAGGAACTTTCTTATTGACACGTGGAATATTAAACTGATTATTTTCAGCATAATCAGAAGTATCAAATCTGTGAATGTCTTCCTTCATTGTTTGATACATATCAATGTCTTCAACTTCATATATTAAACTATCCGTATCTGTATATAGAAGTTTACATTTTTGTCCTAGTCCCTGTTTCATATATGAGTAATGAAACTCATATAGTAGTGTTTTTGATAAATCAAGGATGGAAAAACCAACGTATATAGGTTTTTTTATTGTGATACTCGTTCTCTTCAGCTGAATAGCTACCAAATTTTCATCGAAAATTGCACAACTGTGAAAATTTGGTTGAGCTATGCGTGCTTCTGCTCCATATCTACCTGTGAATTTATTTATTAATCGCACATCAACACGTGACCGCTCTCGTTCGATGCACTTTCCATATACAGAGTTAATAAGCAATTTATAGAAGAGTTTTTCAAACTCATTCTTCGCTTGCTTCCTCTTCTCAGTATTTAATTCAACATAAGGTTTGAGCCAAGCCTTTTGTTCAAAACTTAAAATTCTATGTACTTTTTTTAATCCAAGTCCATTATCTAACGCTTGTTTAAGCGTCCGATAATGTATGACATACCTTTCCTTGTTGTCCAAAGTAGTAAGCAGTTTTTTTTGCTTCGAGCCTGGTGGTGGACGATGTTCTGCGCAAAAAGGTAAATCCCGATGTTCATCATGGATTTCCACAGGATATTCTAAATCCACTTCAGCAATATATCCTATATCCGAATCTGGCGATGTATTGAAGAAATCTGGAATTGTTTCATAATCAATCCATTTAAATTTTCCTATCGGTAAATGTTGTATCATCGCCCAACCATAAAGATTATTAATATCAAAATATAGAAGGGTCTTCTTTTTCTGATTTTCGTCATATGAAGGACCCATGTATGGATTGTTTGCCTTTGCATACCGGTTACAGCACTGGCTTATTCCTCCACGGATACCTGCTTCGATAAACATTAGCATGTCAATGTCTGTCAAAAGTTCCAATTCTACCTTCGTCATTTTAAGAGCTGCTGAAAACGTTAAGCCTGGAGTTGTGTAGAAATGAGCAGGACATAAATCGTAGGCTTTAAGAGAGGTCTCTCGGAAACTTTCGAAGACGTCAGCCAATAGCAAAACATCGGTTTTTAAGTATAAATCCGAGTACTCTCCTAAAGTTTTTATATTGAAATCATTCCAAACTTGAACAGCGTGCTTATAATCTTCTTCAGCTATATGAGAATCCGTTAGTTTATTGTAGAAGTCCTTTTTTTCTGGCAGCTTTGTAGACATCAATTTATCGAATCCATCCACAAAATCGTACGGAAATACACCTTTCCGTCTAAGAAGATTTATCTTATCATCTGTAAATCCATCTGTTTGAAATTCTCTCACTGCTATTGGCACGTTTTCGAGGTACGATGCAAGCTTCTCCAATGATGATGGTAGAAAACGCCAAGAATCTATAAATCTAAAATTGATGTCACTATTATCCATATATTTTGTGAAAGAAATGTATTTCTCTTTATTATGAGGTATTAGAGTCATTCGTCCCTTCATCAATGTAGAAGTCCCTGATTTCTTTCAGAATAAAATGAGTGTCATAATTGAGATTATGAAAAATAACAGGAATGAATCTTGAAATCTTATAATTCAAATTACATGAATTATGAGCTGCACCTCTGAAACTAAAAAGAAATAAACGTAAAATAACCAGATTAATTTTCTTTATTTAATTATAACCAATTGAACAACTTACCGTCCTGTGAGATGACAATGGTCTCGTACTGCAAGTTCTTCGGCACGGATTGGTTTTCTACATATATGACAATTAGTTGACCTCTGGAAAGACAATTCTTCTAAATCTGTAAGTTTCATTGGTTTCGGATTTTTGTAGAGTTCATCAATTTTCTCACTGATTGATTTCAATTCTCTTACAAACCATTCTGCAGGTGTCTCTTCACATTCGTTAATCCTTCTGTATGATTTATAATAAGATAATTTATCATCAAAACTGCATTTCATGTAGTATCCAATACTGTATGCTTCATGAAGTTGAAAAGCCTTCTCACTGTTTGTAGGTTTCAATAAACATTCAAAATCTGCATAAATAACAAAAGGAACTTTTTCACTCTTGCTGTAATCTTCGAATTTGAGAATATTATTTTTTGAGTCGGGCAAATGAATTCTACATTTATTTAAATTTTTACAATTATTTTCATGAATTACAAATCTTTCTTCACTATAAAAAATTTGTAAACACCTCTCACAATGGTAAGATTTTATATGGCTTTTAGACACTTGAGAAGCCAGAAGTCGAGACAAGTTTTTAATCCAAACATAATGATATTGAGGCATGTCTCCATCATCAGCATCATTATTTTCTTCATACTCATCTATGTAGAAATCTTGAATAATGAGCAAATTGACATGTTGTACCTTTTTTTCTGATGTAATATGACACGGCGATACTTCAAACTTCGGACCATACTTTTTCAACATGTATAAGTTTATTGAAATATTATTATTTAATTTTTCGAATTTCGGAATATCTTTAATTTTTACAGGAAATTCAATTTTATCAAACCTCAGCTTATTATTATGCGGTAGATAATGATCCACTCTTTGAGGATTACGGTTACTAGGATATAATGCGGAAAGTACAGCATATTTGAAACACTGATTGTCATTATTGCGAACATTAACACACGCTTTCTTATTTTCTATAAACTTCGGAAGAGGTATATAAGAACTACCCTTCAAAGGAGAATATTTTTTCATATTTATACACAAACTTATTATACTCTTCAAAGTCCACCCTGAATCCTTTTCTTGAAATTCCTCTATTTGAGTAAGAATAGGCTCTTTGATATTATCTTTGAACCATTCCTCTAAATCAGTTGACATGTATACTGTATTACTTTCACTTGTAAAATATTTAGTATCATTTAATTCCTCAGTATTTTTCTGCACAGAAAATTCAGAGATGAAATCAGAATTTATTTTTAACGCATTATATTCTTCTAAGCAAGCCTGAACCTTAACTTTAAAAAGTTTTTGTGCATCACTTAAAAACTCAGAATGTCCACATGTTTAATATTTACCACTACACCAGTTCTGATTCGATTTTGGAAAGCTGACTCTACGTCTCGCCACTCGACTCTAGCTTCTGTTTCTTCAGATTGTAGATTGCCTCCTTGATGAAGATTTTGTTCCAACTGAACTTGTATGCACGAAAGATGTGTCATACAAGTTTGACATTTCTGTTTCTCCCCTCTTGTGAGGTTAGGTCGAACGATTTTTTCATTTAATTTAATGACAGCAGAATTACACATATCTAACCAATAATGAATATCTTCATTGCTCAATTCGTTTATACTTCGTAAAGTATCACGAAGTAATTGGACAAGACGTTCAAAAAAATCGATTGAAGTCATTTTTACTTTTTAACTAAAAGATGACTAGAGCAACAGTTTCAACTCACACAATATTCAAGAATAAATCTCACTGATTGTTATATACGAAGTGTAGTCATCCAAGAAATATCTTCGCTTTTTATAGGTAAAAACAATGTAAGAAGGGATACAAATTTTAAATTTCATCCAATAGTAAAAGGAAAAGTTAGTGAAAATTTGAAAATTCGTCCAATAGTAAAGAAGAAAATTTAAGAAGGAATACAAATCTCGATATTCGACCAATAGTAAAAAAGAAAATTTAAGAAGGGATACAAATTTCAAGATTCTACCAATAGTAAAAAAGAAAATTTAAGAAGGGATACAAATTTCAAGATTCTACCAATAGTAAAAAAGAAAATTTAAGAAGGGATACAAATTTCGAGATTTGACCAATGGTAAAAAAGAAAAATTTGGAAAATAAAGAAGGGAAAAGTTTTTAGGAAGGGATAAATTGTTCTTTTAAACTATCCAAAAACTGTAAGAATTTTCCTATTCAGTCTCTCAAATCACTTCTCGCTGAAAGAAATTCAGAGTTGTACGATGGCTAGAACCCGTGACTATGGTGCAATGATTAAAAATGCAATATTAGAATTTTCTGAAGAGAACGTTTATATTTGTGACATACAAGGATTTCAAGGCATGTCTGGGGATTCTTTTATTTTTAAAGAAGTCAGTTTTCTGAATTTTAGAAAAACTGCTTTTCCAACTGCGTATCTCTTTAAACCTCCGATGACATGGAGAGAATTGAGTCAAGAAGAAAAAAGTACATCGCAATGGCTGGAAAAGTATCACCATGGAATACAATGGAACTCTGGAGATATACCTTACCATCGTCTTCAAAAAATTTTTGAAATTTGTTCGCAAGGAGTCAAGAAAGTATTTGTCAAGGGTGAGCAGAAAGCGCAATGGTTAGCTGATCTTTTACCAAATGTGTAAGTAATACATTTATGTTTCAACTTTCATACTTTTCTTGCTGTTTTAATACTTTTTCATACTTGTTTCATACTTTTTTATACTTTTCCATACTTGTTTGATACTTTTTATACTTTTTTAATTATTTTAATACTTCAACATACTGTATTTAACCATATTAATACTTTATTTTTCGTGTTGTATATACTTTAAGTTACATTACCTTCTCCTCTTTATTTTCAGGACAATCAGCAACATTGAAGACTTCGGATGCCCATCATTAGAAAGAATAATGAATTGTACACGATATACATGTTTCAACCACGACCTCTGTTTAAGGCGAAAACCTATGTGCGCTGTTATTAATGCTATTTCGATGCGCACATGGTTACATGATTACCTAGATGCGAAATTTTCCAAAGATGAAGTCGATAAAATTTCTAATAATGATGAATGTATAAAGTTATATTGGAAATAAATTAAATTAAATAAAAAACAGAATTCTGGTTTTTTCTCAACCCTTCTTATGATCCTCAAAAAAAAAAAAAAAAAAAAAAAAATTAATTAATATTAAATACGAACAAGATAATTTACATGATCTTTGTAAACTAATGTTAGTAATCTTAAAGATATAAATATTCAAATCAATAATAATAAATTTTTCGTTACATAATTTTAATGTACTAACTAAATTTGTATGTATTATTTACACTTTATTTTATTTTATTAACTTGACTGTTTAGTTTTCATATTAATGATATTATTGTATTTAATTATCTATAAAATTAAGAGTTGTAAGTTACTTATTGTAAAGGAATTGGAAAGGAGGAATATGAGTATAAAGAAAAAAAAGAAGAATCAAATTATTTCTATTTATTTTATTTTTTTTTAAATCCTAATAGATATTCATTAAAAATATATAAATATATGTATTACAACAAAATACTAAAATATAAAGTTTTAAATATAACTATTCTATTATAGTTATATCCTCGCGTATAATTATATCCTCGCGCATACGAGGTCGGACTGCTGCTGATGGTGTGCACGCTGTAGCTGAATGTCGGTCTGCTGTTGATGGTGTGCTCGCTGTAGCCGAATGTCGGCCTGCTGCTGATGGCATGCACGCTGTAGCCGAATGTCGATCTGCTGCTGATGGTGTGCACGCTGTAGTCGAATGTCGGCCTGCTGCTGATGGCGTGCACGCTGTAGCCGAATGTCGGTCTGCTGATGATGACGCGCTGGTAGTAGCCGAACTCTTATTTTTTTCAGCAAGCTGTCGGCCAACTTTTTTCATCCACTCCCGTGCTGAAGTTGGTTTTTTTTCTTGCTGAACTTTTTTTGCTTCCTATAAAGTAAAATTGAAAAATTAAATAATATGATTATTTTATTAATTTATTTATTTATTTTGAATAAATTACCTTTTGAAGTAGACGGTGTTTGTTGCTTAAATTCTTGGCCCGCCGAGGAGGTTGATGGTATTGGTTCCGTTGCTCTATATCCTGAAGAGGTAGAGGGAACCGATTTCTCTTCATGACGATGTCTGTTTTCAGAATCATCTGTAAACAAAAATAAGAAAATAATATTAGAAATAAAATTATATGTAAAATTTAAAAAAAAAATCATTAAAAAAAATAAACTTACTTAGCGTCTTTTTCTTCATGGGGATCGGTCCAAGATCATTAATTGATCTTTTTTGTCCCTTGTTGCTCTGTTTCGCTCCTCTGCTTGATGAGGATGAACTCGAGCTAGAGCTCGAGGATGAACTCGAGCTAGAGCTTGAGGATGAACTCGAGCTTGAGCTGCGATTCCTCGACCGCCGATTTATTTGTAATGTCGACTGCTGTGTCGACTGCTGATTATTTTCAGCGGAACTCTCTGATGAAGTTCCTGGTGTATGATGATTATATAGCTGCTGCATAGCAGCCATCGGAGGCAGTGATGGCACTGAAAAAGAAAAAATTAATGTAAAAAAAATCATTTTAATATTTTTATATTTTATTTCATACTTACGGGAATCCACTGCATGCATCGCCCATGACACATGTTCCAACATCATAAGCAATGTTGGTCCATTTGCTATTAACCATCTAATGCGATCTTGAACTGCTTTAATATTTCCAATTTTGTCTTGAGCCATTTTTCTATTTTCTTTTAAGTTGATCTTCGAAATCTTTTTCTGTAGTTAGGAAAAGTTGAAGATGATCCTCGAACTGACGAAATGTAGCTTAGAACGAGGTATTTATACAGAAAATTAGGATACTTATTTTACAATGTTTTTCATGAAAATCCTACGATTGGTGAAAATTTCCTTTTAAAAAATTTGTCACCTCCCTTAGAGAAAATTTAGTCCATCCTTCATTAGTTTTGTACACGCCTAAGATTTTAATTTTTATCGTCGTGGAACTGACCCTTGCAATAAATATCGTTTTTTCTCAAAAACATACATATACCTGTGACTAACAAATTTAAAAAAAGAGGGAGCATTTTTAAGAGCGAAGTCATGTATATATTTTCTGAAATAAGCAATCCTTCTTTGAAAATAATTGATCCCTTCAATAAATATCTTTTTTCTTAAGAATACTTTTAAAAACCTGAGATAGATCAAGCTTTCTTAATTTTTTTCTTAGTAAATTCAAAGAAAAAATAAATGCACCTGCAAGATAACTTTTTTCCCACACACACACTTGATATGAGAAAAAATAATTTTTAACCTAGTAGGCCTAAAACACTTTTCTATAGGGAAAATCGACTTTTCATTTTTCCAAATCCCGGCGGTCTGAAGGTTAAAGAAAAGGAATTCTCCTTTTTACAAAAAAGGTTCTCGTAAATCTTATAATAAATGCACCTGCAAGATAACTTTTTTCCCACACACACACTTGATATGAGAAAAAATAATTTTTTAACCTAGTAGGCCTAAAGCACTTTTCTATAGGGAAAATCGACTTTTCATTTTTCCAAATCCCGGCGGTCTGAAGGTTAAAGAAAAGGAATTCTCCTTTTTACAAAAAAGGTTCTCGTAAATCTTATAATAAATGCACCTGCAAGATAACTTTTTTTCTCACACACACACACACTTGTTATGAAAAAATAGTTTTTAAAGAAAAGACTCTTTCAATAAATAACTTTTCTCTCAAAAAAAAAATTTCGTTCTTCAAATTTCCGACCACCTGCAAAAAGCTGTTTTTCCTTAAGGAAACTGACACACACCTCAGACAAAAAATTATTTTTCAATAGAAAAAGATTTTCTTTTTTACAAAGGTGGGGTCTCGTATATATTTTTCGAGCATTTGTTCCTTTTTTTAAAACATGAAAAAAGAATACGACTGACCCTCTTAATAAATATCTGTTTATCTCAAAAAAACAAGAGAACAGGCAGCTGACCCTTTCAATAAATCTTCTTCTCAAAAAAAAAAAAGATTTTCTTTAAAAAAAAGAAAAGACGGGGGATGACAAAGTGACTTAAAAAAAATAAATATATTTATATATATATAATAGAAGGCAAATTTATAGTTTGCTCATTTATTATACAGGTTACATGATCCATTATTTTCATGCACCTGCGACTCAAAAGAGAACACACACGTAGTGTACTGCATTGAGATAAAGGACATCTCTTTCCTTCTCTTCTAAAAGCAGGTAAATTTTCATGCAACGTTAAAGAAAACGCACAGTGGGCAGCGCAGTGAAAAAGGTCTGCCCTATCCCTCTCTTCTAAGCGTGGAAAAATTTTCCTGCGCTCTCCAAAATAGAACATATTGTGGGCGGCGCTCTATCCTTTCTTTAAAAATAAGAAGGGACAGCCCTTTCTCTCTATCCCAAAATAAGTATCCAATACATTTTTTAAGGAAGGGGAGACTCATAGGTATTTTAAATGGACCGGATTGTAACACACTTAGTGGAGGGAGACAAGTGTTTTATCCTTTTTCATTTTTAAACAGGGGGGAGGAATTCACATGTATTTTAAATGACACGGATTCTAACACACTTGGAAAAGGAGAGGGGGTGTGCGAGAATCCGGGTGTGCCAGTATGCCTATAGCCTATCTACTCAGAGGAAAGCCCAAAAACCAACGAGACATGGTTACCGTACGCGAACCAGGGCCCGAACCAGTTAGGTTATCCTTCGATACCATACAATTACGCGAGTTTTCCGCAACAAATTCCACAACCGTGGTGTAATATGATACCAACGCAAGTCAATCCAAATTTTTCAATAAACTCACCGATAAATACGAACTACGCATTAAATACGCAACAAATAAATCCTATGCTAAATATGCAAAGCGCAAATTTCCAGAATATACCTCAATTATCATTACATCAAGCGATAAGGCAAATACCGTATTTTGACGGAAGCGTAGATAAATTACCCCTATTTTGCTCTGTGTTAAGGAACATAGTAAATAGTTTTGGGCCAGATAGTCAAATTCTTATTATATACGAGTTAGCAACGAAACTCACGGGAAAAGCGGCAGATATCTTTACAGCGCGATTGATGCAATATGAGTCTATTGAGGCGCTGATAAAAGATTTAGAGGCGCAATATAATAATATAACAGTGATGGAAGAATTATCAATGCAATTAAAAATAATTACACAACAACAAGGCGAATCGGCAGCAGATTACGGCGTGCGGACGCAAGCTTTATTGAATAGGCTTTTAGTGATTTACGACACGGTGCCCATGTTAAACTTACAAGATCGATTAGCAAAAAAGCAGCTAATAGAGAGAGATGCATTACAATATTATCTGTTTGGACTAACTTCACCCTTAGACGTATAAGTGCGCTGCGAAAAACCTCTAACGTTAAGAAAGGCTATACAGCTTGCAGCTGATTTAAAAAAAAAACAAAAGACGCAACTTTTTGCACAGATGCAAAACTCATTTATAAACGGCTTGCAACCCATAAATTCTATAGCACAAAATATGCAAGCCTGCTCATTATTAACGCAGCCAAATGTCAATAATATAATGCAATTAACGCAAAATCAAAATCAGGCATTAGATACAAATAAAGTGCATGAAGCACAAATAAAAGCAATGCAAGCTACGCCTGTAAAAATAGAAACAGGTACAAGTGCAGTTAAATGTAGCTACTGTGACAAAGAAGGCCATAAAGAAGGCGCGTGCATTAAGAAGAAATATGATAAAATACAATGCGCTTATTGCGATAAGATGGGGCACGCGACGGCAGAGTGTCAAATACTAAGAAATGATGCCGAAAATGGTATTATTCATGCACAAAATAAAAATAATTCGCAAAATGTTAATAACGGTAAGAGAAATAAATCAAACGATAGCAAGAATTATACGAGTGGGCCGCGAAATAATTATAACAATAGAAATTTTAATAATAATAATTACAATAGAAATTTTGATAATAGTAATTATAGCAGAAGCAACCCCAATAATAATTATAACAATGGAGATGTGGATAATAATTACAGAAATAGTTATAGTAGATTCAACAGTGGGTTCAATAGAAACAGAAACTATGACTCACATAATAATGAATATAATTATGTTGCTCAAGGACCGCCGCGTTATAATAATAATGCACGTAATAATAGTAGAAATGATATAGGTTTTAATAGAGGTCGTAGTAAAGACAATAGTCGCGAGAGATATCAGTATATCAGGAACGAGAATCAAACGCGCGACCCGGATAGAGAACGGAATTCGAACGCAAAGATAAATGAGAATAATCAAGGTAATAAAATAAACGAGCCTTTAAACTCGCAGGATGTCCGCCGCAATCCTCAGGCGCCGGGCAGGAATTAATTAATAATAATCAGAACATATTAAATAATAGTGAAAAGCATGTAAAAATTAGGCACACAATAAATATGAAACTCGCGTGCGCAGGGCGTAATCCGCCTATTGTCAAACTGGAAAGTCGGAATTTAAAAGAAAATAGTGCAAGATTTTATGTTGATTCAGGAGCAGATATTTCCGTAATAAAGGCCAAATGTATAAATGAAAATACGAGTATAGATAGGCAGCATATTTTAGAGATTACAGGCGTCGTACCAGGGGAAATGTATACGTTAGGAAGAGCAGATATGACTCTTCAAGGACTATAGTGTGAGGTCCATATTGTCCCAGATAGCTTTTCTGTGAAAACAGATGGGCTACTAGGCTGGGAAACTATTAGTGAGCACAACGGACACATAAATGCCGTACATAAGTGCATTGATTTTATAAAATTATCGATTCCCTTTGAGCGGGTGGAAACAGTGGAAATTCCCGCAAGAATAAGACGCGTTATTGCTGCAAAAGTTATTAATAATGATGTAGAAGTAGGCTGGATGCCACTTCAAAATTTAGGGTCTGGAATATTATTTGGAAATTTTATTACAGAAAATAAAAATGGTAGAGCGTATGCAGTATGTATAAATACGAATCATAAGAATATTGAAATTCCGACTCCAGAAATAGAAATTTTTCCATACGAGGTTATAAAAAAAGATAATGATTTTTATGCCGGTGAGGACGGCAACAAGGAAACGAAGTTTCCGATTGCAAAAAGATTAGACGCGCAATGTCGGAGTACGCGCAACAAAATTCAGAGAAAAAAAGTGCTGATGCTGAAATAAAATATGTAGACAGATGCATGGCAAATAAAACTCCATGTGAAATAAAAGAAAGAGTTGAAAAAATAATGGAAATGTTAGACTTAGAAGAATTAAATAAAGAAGAAAAAGAGCATGTTCGAAGCTTGATATCCGAGAACCCCTTCGTTTTCGGTCTAGACGATGAGTTGCTCCCAGCAACAAATATTTTAACACATAAAATAAAAACGACTCATGAGGAGCCAATACGTGTGAAACCATACAGATATCCGATAGCATTAAAAAATATTATGCAGCAAGAAATAGAGAAGTTACTGAAAAAAGATATTATAGAACCATCTATGTCGAGTTATAGTAGCCCAGCATGGATAGTTAACAAGAAACCTGATCCTCAGGGCAGGAAACGCTGGCGTTTGGTGACAGATTTTTGCCAACTAAATGAAATCACGGTGGGAAGTTGCTATCCACTGCCACTAACTTGTGACATCTTAGAAAATTTAGCGTCAGCAAATTATATTACCGCCGTAGACCTTAAGGACGACTATTATCAGGTAAAGATTGATTCAAAAGACGCGCATAAAACTGCGATTTCAGGGCCATCGGGTACATATCAATACAAGCGTATGGCTATGGGGTTATGTGAAGCACCCATGACCTTTAGCAGGGCAATGGCTCTAGCTTTGCAGAGCTTGCAAGGTTCAGAGCTTGAGATTTATTTAGATGAAGTGATTATACACGCCGAAAATTTAGAACAGCACGCGCTTCGTTTTAAAAGATTTTTAAAACGCATTGAGAAAGCTAATCTAACAATAGAACCAAAGAAATGTCAATTTTTAAGACGCGAGGCGAAGGTATTAGGACACATAGTAGGAAAAGGGCAAATTAAAACAGACCCTAAAAAGATAGAAGCAGCGCGTGATTATCCTATACCAACAAACAAAAAGAAAGTAAAGCAATTTTTAGGCTTTGTGGGTTATTATCGTCGATTCATAAAAGATTTTGCAAGCATAGCAAGACCGTTACATAAATTAAGTTCAAAGAAAGAGAAATTTCTGTGGCTAGAAGAACATCAAATATCATTTGACACGTTACGTGAGAAGCTATGCGAGGAGCCTGTGTTGGCCGCGCCTAACTTAAGCGAGCCATTTATAGTAACAACAGGTGCATCTGATTATGGAATAGGCGCAATATTGAGCCAAGGAAAAATCGGCGAAGATAGACCTTGTGTATATGCCTCACGATGTTTAAAAGGAAGCGAACTCAGATATACTGTATATGACAAAGAATTGTTGGCAGTAGTTTTTGGAAAAGAACAATTTAGACCTTATTTATACGGTACAAAATTCACAGTAGTTACGGATCATGAGCCGTTAAAACATTTCCATACAAGCACAAAGCCGGATTTAAGATTGAATAGATTAAAAGCAGCTTTACGAGGATATACATTTGACGTTGTGTATAGGCCAGGAAGAAAAAATAATGCAGCTGATGCACTCTCTAGAAATCCAGTAATTGCAGACGGCGAAGAAAATCCTGAATTACCACGTGCAGAAATGTATTAACTAGCAGAAAAGCAAGAAAATCAGGAACCAAACACAAGCGAATGTGGACCGCCTGCAAGAATTTTTATTACACGCGCAATAAATAAAAATGCGAATAAAACTAAAGAAGAAGATTCAAGTTCAGAAAATTCTGAAAATCCTAAGAAGAAAATCTTTATTAAAGAAACAAGTGACGAGTCAGAAATTAATAGTATAACCGGATCTGAAGAAAATTGGAATTATGCAAAAAGAAAGAAAGACCCTTGGAAAAGATCGGCGTACAAAAGGAAAAGACGAAATAAGAAAGTGTTAAAAACACGTAAAAGTCAAGCAGATAGAAAGAAAAAATTAATTCAAGCTGAAAATATAATAAGTCAAGTACAAGACGACGGTAAGCTCGCATATATGCGAAAAAGCACAAACATGCGAGAAGGAATTCTTGCAGCGAGTACACCAGTAGATAAGCCACATGCAGTGTCATCAAGAAAAGAAAAGAACACGTATGAGCCAGCGAGCAAAATATCAAAAAATAATAGTATATTGAAAAATAATAAACACAGCTGTGACGTAGAATCGCCATTAGAGACAATAAATGTAAAATCGAAAGCATCTCAACACAACGGCACCAAAATAGAAAAAGAAAAGGAGACACAGGATGATTCACAACACACTTCGCTAAGTAAAGAAAGTAGCCAAGGAAGTATGTTAGATCTGATTCCAGAAATGATAACAAAAATGCGTGCTCGATTTTTAGTTGATGTGCAAGAACAAGAGATAAATGGTAGAGAAGGTGTACAAATAAATATATAGGAAGAAACACCAGGAAAAGTAGCAGAAGCGCTAAGAGGCAATGTACCTCAAGAAATAATAAATCAAACAGATTTTAATGAGCGAGAAAAAGTTCGACCTCAAATGCCAAGAGAATACTACAAATTAGTACCAAACATAAGCTCAGAAATAGATAAAGAGAAAAAATCATTAAGAATAAGTTCTGAAGTCGAAATTATTGACAGTGAAACAGACAAAGGCTCATATTTCGAGGACGAGTTTGAGGTGCAAGATACAAGTAAAAATCAAGAGAAAGAAATTATAAGTGAGAGTGAAAGCGAGAGAGATAAGCATGACGTCAGTGAATCTGAGTCGCAAGACGAAAGCATGGAGCAGGAAGAGAATGAGAGTGACGTAGAGCTAGATAAAAATGATTTAGATGAGACTGAGTCGCAAGACCTTGAAGAAGAAAAAGCTGACGAAGAAAATGAGCATATGAATATAATAGAAACAGTACAAAACGATGACGAAAATAGACCAATAAGTTGGAGTAATTCTTTTAATGATGGTGCAGGTGTATTCGAAGTATATGATGCAAGTGATGAATGCGCACAATACTGGTTAGATTTGATAAGGGATGACAATATACTGAAAGACGGTAATTGCTTTTTTCACACAGTAATAAAAATATGTAATTTAGGAATTTCCGCAAATGAATTAAGAGATATATTATTAGACGCAATATCTTTAGGTGCATGCGGAGATCCACAAACGACAGAAGCTATCTTAACGTCACGCACAAGACACGCAGATGTAGATTGCGTATTTATATTTTCTTGTAAATTTAATCAAAACATATGCGTGCATTTTGTAACAGATTATGATGAAACACTATATTGCCATTTCAAGGCAAATAGTTCAAATAATTTTATTCATTTACATTTAAAAGGAAGGCATTTTACGCCGTACCTTTATACAAGGAAAAATAATATAGTATAAAGACATCAAAATAATAAAGAAAATGAAGGAAGTACAGCGTCGAGCGAAAACGACAACGAACAACGAGATAATAATATCAACAAACCAAGTACTCTTATTACACCTACGACAGACTTACTGGCGCAAAGAGAAAAGAGTCAATCACATAAGATAAATGATGCGCTCGAGCGTTGCCTTGTGAAGAATGCAAGGCCGCCGCGCGAGAAACCACCTTGGGCTCCGTTAGATGACGAAGTACCACAGCCATTTAGTAAATTAAAAATATTAAGAGATCACCCATTTAAATATAAAGAAAATTTAATTTATACGATTTCAACAGATTTTTACTCAAATACAGAAATAATTGAAGCACTTATAGAGCGGCAATATATAAATCCTGAAGAAACATCAAGCAGAAAATTTGCAGTCGGCGAGGTACATGTATCTAACTACAAAGATAATTTCATATTTTGTGCATTCGTTAAAGCACATATAGACGATAAAGTATTAAAAACAGATATTAAAAAATGTATTAAAAACTTGAAAAGAATAATTTTACAATATGGAATTCCTTACGTTAGCGTGGTGAGAGATTTGGCAATGCTCTCAATTACTGACTGGACATATTTCATAGAAAGCTTTAATGAAATATTTACAAATACACCCTTGATAGCAGTATTTTATCAAAATAATATTCCAGTACCACCGGTAGAAGATAGATATAGGCTGCTCAAAGAGTATCATGAAGCAGCTATAGGTGGGCACAGAGGAATAAATAAGACGTATAGCAAGATAACAGCAGATTATTATTGGAGAAACATGAGACCAGACGTGCGACAATTCGTCATAGGCTGCGAAAATTGCCAAACGAAAAAACTATTACGTGTTAAAACACGGCTGCCTATGTTGATTACAGACACACCTGCAAAAGCCTTTCAAAAATTATCTATGGATTTTTACGGGCCATTAAAGCAAACGAAGGAAGGATATAGATATGTGCTGACAGTGCAAGACTGGCTAACTAAATATTGTATCTTAATGCCGACGGTGCATGCAGACGCAGAAGAAGTAGCACACGCCCTTATACGGAAAGTATTGGCATATTTTGGGCCGCCATCGGATATTGTTACAGATCAAGGCAGGCATTTCGTAAATAATCTACTAGAAGAATTCGCAGAGATATTTAAAATAGAAAAATATTGCACAACTGCGTATCATCCTCAAAGTCAAGGAGGAATCGAACGCATGCACCATACAGTCACAGAATATTTAAAAGCATATATGGAAGAAAAGTCAGATTGGGCCGAATGGCTAGACTTATGCCAGTTAGCATATAACAGTACAAAACATGAAGCAACAGGATACAGCCCTTACGAACTAGTGTTCGGATACAAAGCGCGTATGCCATCAAGCTTTCCACCGAAAGAAAAATTACAAACATATGATGAGTATTTAAAAGAAACAGTAGAAAACCTTTCTCAATTACAAACGTTAGCGGCAATGAACCTAGTACAGGCCAAATACAGGTCGAAATATTACTACGATAAGAAATTAAACACTAAACATTTCCGAGAGGGTGAGAGCGTTTACTTATTAAAACAACCGCAGAAGGGTAAATACGACGCGCAATATGAGGGACCGTACGAAATCATAGAGATAAATAACGCGAAACATAATGTAACAATAAAAAACGCGAGTAAGATAAAAACGGTTCACGTAGACAAAATAAAGCGCGCAACTACGGTAAAGGCACCTCCTCCTTTCACAGACAAAGCAAGTAGTTAATTTTTCAATATTGAATGCAGCGAAAACTTTTCTTTTTCCGCGGCCTTCGGACGAGGAAAAAGAAAGAAAAAAACATATGATTACTGCTTATGAAAAGAAATAAATAAGAAAGTAATTAATAATTGAAATAGTAACAAATTTGAATTAATAAATGGAAAATAATGAAATATCCTTCAGGACGCGACAATGAAGTATAGGATTATGTTAAAAGGTATAAAAACAACGAATACATTGAAATGAATGAAAAAATAAATAAAATAAATATTGGTAAATAATTAAATGTACAGCGGAGCGTCAGGCAGGATAGGGCTGCGAAAATTTTCTAACTAGCCGGGATTATTTAATTAGAGAAAATGGTAACGTAATACCTAAATTATTTACAAAAGAATAGAAAACAATGTTACACAACTCAATTAGTAAAGTTTAGTATAAAGTAAATTACAATCTCGCCTAAAGTTCCTTAGGAACATCCCCGTATTCCTTAAAGAAATATTAGGCCAATGAATGAACAAAAGAATAATTAACCATACGAACCAAAAAAAGGAAAAAAAGAGAGAAAAAAAATAAAATTGCACGAAAATTATGGACGATTGAACGTCTCCATGTTGTGATAAACAACTTAATAAGTCAATCGACAAAACATGCATAGAAAAGTAAAAGAAAAGTGCAAAAATAAAATAAAGAAAATGGCTGTTTAATACAGTAAGCTATCAATGCATGTAGCATCAATTCTCTCAATTAGTGAATCGGACAATGAATGTTACCGATACACATAAATATATATATGTATATATATATATATATATATATATATATATATATATATATATATATAAATATATATATTAAGAATTAAGAAATGGCCTAATACACACAAAAAAAAGAACATTTACCTAGATCTTATCCCGAATCCATAGGAACCGAACGCGAGAGTGATTGCTACCAAAAAAAAAACAAAATGATGCGAGCATAAGAAGAAAAAAAAAGAGAATGGCATCTGCGTTCAAACATGCAGCCGTATGCTAATTGACGCAAAGTTCCTTATAAAATAATTTTCCGAAATTGTAAAGAAAAAACCAATATAGTTGAATTATAAAAAAGTCATATTTTTTTTTTTTTTTCAAAAAAATTCTAAACAAATTAGTTTATAAACATTAATTAATTTAAATTAAAGGAAATTTTCCTCATAATGTTAACGATACACAAAAAAAAGAGATAATATAGCAAAAAGAAAGGGAATTTAGTAAGTAAGGATTATTGTAAGTCGCACCCCGAAGTATATATATATATAAAAAAAATATAAGTAGGAAGCAATAATAAATAATAAATACAAAATTAAGGATAAACGATGAAAGGAGCAGAAGTAAACAACGCTAAATACATAGGTAGGGGGGGTCCCTTCTATTAATGGTTGTAAGATTGTTCACAGGTGGACGAGAACGAGGAGGAAGACCCAACGAAGATCGAATGCAAAACATAGACCAGCAACTACGGGTGGCATATGCTCCAGGCTTGATGGCTCAATGGACACCAAGACCCGTATACTGGCAACCGGCAATCGCCGGAATGCCAGCACTGCAATGGCCAACAAACCAGTACGATTAAAAGAAAAAATGAAAAATACAATATCAAATTTTTATAGACTAAGAATATCTTTTTGTAATTTTTTTTATATAATTTTTTGATAATGTTTACAATTATTATATAATGTTTAATAAAAAAAAAAAGCATAAGAGAGAGAGAGAGTACATAAAATCGTAGTCAAAATGAAGAAAAGTATTTAAAAATAAACAGTAGAATAAATTAGTACGCAAACGACACAACACTAACACAAACAAATAGGAAAAGCTAGAAATTTTTGTAAGCCAGGACAGGCATTGGCCTGTATAGGTACACAAAATTTTTTTCTCAGTTACACTTTAGGGACTTAATTTTAATAAATTTTTTTTATTGTATTCATGTGTACGTTCTTGGCTTCGGGGGCCGAAGCCTCGCGGCCTCGGACGTGCTACGTACATTATATTGTACGTATATAATAGTATAAAACATAAAATAAGGTAGAAACTCAGAGAAATGCGACTCCGAGTTTCCGGACCAAGAGTCGCACGATGCGCGAAGTGCTGATTCGGCACTTCGTCGCGGGCAACTTACATCGTCGTTTTAGACGACGACGAGCGACAGACCATCGCCGGACGCGCTAGAGTACAGTAGTAACTAATCTCTCTCTCACTGTAATTTTTGGTTATAATAAATAACAGTCAACTTCATATTAATTTCGCTGTAATTATTTTTACATCCTCACACTCCCCATAGGAGAGCGTATCAAAAATCCCACGTAACAGCTCATAGAAAAAATGTTTTTTTAAAAAAAAATAAGAATCAGAATAGGGGGGACGTTACATCATTTACTTAAGTAAAAAGGAATAGATTTGAAATATAGAAGAAAAGCAATAAAGAAAAGCTATAAATATCAAGATATCTCACAAAATGTCCTTTTTTATAGTTAAATGTATTTATAATTTTTTAAACTTTTTTATATCCACAAAAGCAACGATAACGCCGATTGTGAGTAATCTTTGTAATATATGAAAATAGTAATAATGCTAAAATAGTGATAACGAATTAAGCTAAACTAAGTAGGAAAAGTAATAACATAGATGTCATATTTTTTACTTTACATATTCAATCTACTTTAAACTCACTTGTACGTAACTGGATTTTCAACAATTAATTTTTGAATGATAAATTTTTTTAGTCTGCTATCTAAAAGGGACTTTGAATTTTTATACGTTTCTAATATTATGCGACCTTCAATGTATTCATTCAACGAATAATACAAACTATTTTTAACAAACTCAAAGTTCTCTGTAAAATTAAAAATATACAAAAAATAACTTCAGTTAAAAATAATTTCTAAAAATGGTTGATTTCAAATGGTTCTTTACTAAAAAATTTTAAATGAAAATCATTTGAAAATCAAAAAAACAATATATTTTTAGAATGTTCTTATCATTGTTTACATAATTTGTTTACATAATTCAATTTATAAATAAAAATGTAAATAAATTAAATCAATATTTTCAGTTGAATTCACTTAACAATAGAGAAATGATTTTATTTTTTTATTATAAAATAGAAAATATTTACAAAACATATGGTTTCATGTCTCAATAATGTAAGATGGATTCAACTAGAGACTTAACAGAGCATGGGAATGACTTGAGAATGGTTAAAAATGAAAATTGAAAGTTTTGGCTTTCATCGGTCTTTTAGTCTAAAAATCAAATTAGCCAATTTCAGAAATAAATTAATGATTATATTTCTAACTTATTCAAAAAAATTTTTCATTTCCAAAAGCATATAACATGAATAACTTTATATTACTAGATCAAAAATTATGGAAAAAATTCAAACTCTTTTAGTGAGATTTCTTTGACATGAAGTCATTCATGTTATATGCTTTTAAAAATGAAAAAAAAATTTGAATCAGTTGGAAGCATAATCACTTATTTATTTCTGAAATTGGATAATTTGATTTTTGGACTAAAAGACCAATGAAAGCGAAAAATTTCAATTTTCACTTTTAACCATTTGCATACTCTTCAATTTTTCAATTATTTCTCTAAACATTAAAATATTGATTTAATTTTCATTTCCATTTTTAAATCAAATCATGTAAATTATTTTCAAATGATTTACACCTGTAAGATTTTCAAGAAGGGACAATCAGAGAATTGGAAATTCTAAAATCTGACTATATATTAAAAAAACATAATAAAAAAAAATTTTTATACAATTAATTTCATAAGAAATATATTTCAAACACGATGAAGTTAAGAATAGTTTTGTTAAGTTAAATGAACACCTGGAACGTTATGAATTGAACTTTCAATTTCATTGGACATAGAAATTTCATCACTCCCAATTTCAGTATTACTATTCTCAAGTGAATAAAAATGATTATCTTTATTTAATCCCTCTATCTCCTCTTCAGTCCAGGACATATTTACATCATTATTTACAGATTGTTTTTCAATCAAATTTTGTTTCTCACTGCTGTACAGTGGTAGAAATAATGAAATATCATTCATATTATTGTTAAAAATTTTGATAATTGTTTCAATTGAAAGATTAAAAAAGTTGTCATTTTCCACATGAGCTACAAAAAATCAGATAAATAATAAATTTTTTGTTTTAACTAACGTTTTAAACATTGAGAACAAATCTGTAATTATAAATGAATTTTAGATGAAAATTCTTTTTCTCTACGAGTAATATTTTCAATACAATAGAATATACAGTTAAATCAGTATGATTGTTTCTAATAATCATGAAAATATAATATTAAAAAGCTAATATATTAAGCATGTTTACAAAAATAAGCAATACTCATCATGTTTTGATGGTTTCCAGTATAAAAATATTTTGAGGTTATTCATGAAAAGCTTACCTGAGATGAATAAATCCTTGTATTTGTGGATCACTACAGTTTTCTCAAAGAAATCTTCCATTCCTTCTATTTGCTGATTTTGTAATATAATAAAATAATTCTAAAAGAAAACTCGGCACAAGTGCAAGAAGACAACGAAATAATATTCTCTCGAATAGGCGCGCACAGGTATCACTGTATATAGATTGTTCAGATTTGAAAGACAGCCCTTATAATAACTAGGTGGCGCTACTACAATACTGATTCCGCGCTTCGGATACACTAATCGGAGTAGCTGCTACTCAGATCACAATCCTAACGTCTAACGCAACGGTTTTGAGTTTCTCATATACTTCGAGAGTAGGAGCTACTCCGAAAGTTTTTCAGTGCAGACGCAGCAGATACTGGATGGGGAGCGCAAGTCAACAATTTCAATGTATCAGGTTGCTGGACCAAATCTCAGATCACGTGGCATTCAAACAAAAAAGAAATGGATACTAATTTATGCAGCAATAAAAGAATCATCTCAAGATTTAATAAACGCTCACATTCTTGTCCAGAGCGACAATACAACTCTAGTCGCCTACATAAACAAAGAGGGTGGCACTCGCTCGATCGAGCTCCTCGATTTAACTTACCAAGTTCTTCAAATAGTAGACGACCTGAAAATAACCTTAACTGCAGCATATCTTCCAGGAAGATACAATGCTATAGCAGATCGCCTATCCAGGAACAAACCTTTACCCGAGTGGCACCTACTTCCAGCAGCACGAAAAAAGATTTTCAATGCTTGGGGTGTCCCAGAAATCGATCTATTTGCGTCAAGAAGATCTGCTATTGTGAATCATTACGTTTCTCTGGATTACAAAGATTTACAAGCCCAATTCACAGATGCTTTCAGCAGAATCTGGAATTACAAACTAGCATGGATATTTCCACCTCCGAACCTATTACCAAGAGTGCTAGCACATCTCAACAGATGCAAAGGTTGGTACGTGATAATAGCACCCAAGTGGCACCAGACATTTTGGATATCGCACCTTGCCAACAGAACCAGCATTCCTCCTTTGGAAATAAAAGATTTAACCAACAACCTGGTGGACTTAATAACAGGGCTTCCTCCCAGTCAAATAGACAAACTTATTCTACAAGCGTGGAAAATTGGGTGTGGTCAAGTTTAACGATGAATTGGTCTCCAGAGGAAAAAGATCTTGTTAAAATGAGCTGGCGAAAATCAACTCTTTTAACTTATCAAGCTCCTATTAAAAGGTGGCTACTATGGTGTGAAAAGAATCAAATTAACCCAGGAGCACCTCAAGCTAACGATTTAGCTAGATTTCTAGCTAATTTATTCACTTAAGAAAAATTAGCTTACAATACTATTTCATTGCATTTGTGCAGCTATTTCAACGTTTTGTCTGGGTGGTCCCTCTGCAAACTTATTTTCCGATGCTCCAATTCACCAAGTTCTGAAAGCAATCTCTATTGTTAAACCTCGTGAAATCAAATCAACTGTATGGGATGTGAAGATTTTATTCGACTGGCTTGCTATTCCTCCAGCTCGTTTAACAATATTTGAATTATCAAGACGCACAGCAGCAGTTCTCCTTTTAGCATCTGGTAGAAGAACTCATGATCTCACACTTTTGAAGATTGATGAGAATCATTTTGCAGATTTGGGTGATGAAATCATTTTATGGCCTACGTTTGGATCCAAAACAGATAGAGCTTCATTCAGACAGTCTGGATGGAAACTATTAAAAAATAAAAATAAATAGTTATGTCCAGTATCGTTGATCAGGGCAATGATTGATAAAACTAAAAAAAGAAGAAAGAAAATGAATGATGATCCTCTATTTATAAATGTTATAAAATCTCCTAAGACAGCTTCTAAAACAATAATATCCGGTTGGATTCGCCCTGTTCTTAAGAGGAGGTCACGTATCTCTGTCCTTTTCTAATCAAAGAAATGATTTTTTTACAAAAACTAATAACTTTATCAAAAAATAAAGAGAAAGCCGCATCTTGTACCAGAAAAAGCAATATTTTCTTTGATAAGAAAAAATTAATTTTATTGCTTCGTTCTCAAGAAAACCTTGAAAAACCAAATTGTCCACCCTAACCTTTATGATTTAAGTTTTTCAAGGTTTTCTTGAAAATGAAGCAATAAAATTAATTCTTTCTTATCGAAGAAAATATTGCTCTTTTTATTACGAGATGCGGCTTTCTCTTCATTTTTTGCTGAAGTTATTAGTTTTTGTGAAAAACTCAATTTTTTTATTAGAAAAGGACAGAGATACGTAACCTCCTCTTAAGGATGCAAATATCGACGCTTCTCCTGGCAGTGTTCGATCTGCTGCTGCTTCACGTGCTTGGCTTGACGATCTACCTGTGCAAGACATTTTAGATAGAGGAAATTGGAAATGTATTGAAACTTTTAAAAACCATTACTGCAAGAAGATAGAATACAGCAATAGAAATGTGTCAAGTTTACTTTCTAATAATTTTAAACCTGTTATGAAAAAAAAAAAAAAAAAAAAAAAAAAAATTAAAAACGTATTTTGTTTTGTATTCTAACATTAATAAAAATAAAATATATTTTCTGCTTTCCGGCCAGAAAAGTACAACTTTCTGGCCCAAAACAAAGTTGCCGCTTTCTGGCGTCGTCAGGCAGAAAAATAGCATACGACCCATGGCCAGTAAAAAAGAAAGCCTCAGATCACATGTTTGTCAACTTCGGCTTCGCCTCAGCCGACAATCACATGTGATCTGAGACATTTCTTTTTTTTTCTGGCCTTGGGTCGTAATATACTATTTTTGTTCAATAATAATAAAACTTACATTAATATGTTATATCAATATTTTTCTATTTGTATCACATAGCATTGAGTATATTATATAATCTATTATCATCCAGTAGATAACAAACACATCTCTCATAAGGATGCCGTGTTTCGGCCAATAACATAATATATGTGTTTTGAATTCCAACAAAACACTTATTATATGTGAAGCTGATACACGGCATCCTGGTAAGTATCTTACTAGATGAGAGCATATGAAGTTAGAGGGCATCGCTACACGATGACGATCTCCTGGATTGATTAAATAACAATTGGAATAAGATGAAAAATTCGAAATAAAAGTGAAAGTACCCAGTAGCTTCTCTCATAAGGATGCCGTGTATCGGCTCCGCATATAAGTGTTTTGTTGGAATTCAAAACACATATATTATGATACAAGTGTTTTAAATGGTATATTCTGGTACGGCGTATATCTACCGCCGCGCTTCGCTCGGTCGATAACGCTGTGTCAGAATATGCCATTTAAAAGACGCGTATCATATATTATTTTGTAGCACGTGTATATAAAATTCGCCACCTAATCATAAATATTCCAGATACATAAATAAAAGCGAGTTCTATGTAGAAATAAGTTATAATTCGATTAATAAACAAAACTATTTTAAATTATTAAACAGAATTAGATTCTTAAATTATATTTCAAAAATTTGCGCAGTATCATCATCACATTAAAGATGGTAACATTGAGAAATTGTATAATAAAGATAAGATCAAGTTTGTGTTATAGTTTAATCTGTTAGTTGTAGAATATACGTAACGTGGTAGCTGAATATACATATACGTATAGTATAGCACTATTACTTGTCTCTGTGCTCATCATACGTGCAGAGCCGTCTTTAGAAACGGACCTTTAGAGCACTGATCCGAGGCCCCAATAATTCAAAAGGTCTCACCCCAGCACAAAAAATTATGGTATATTTAAAATTTTTTTAACGAAAACTATTCAATTTGTATTCTAATATTGTAAATAATTTATTTCATAATTAGATTATTATACCATAATAGTATTACTATTAGAACACCTGGCAAATTTAAATCCATAAAAAATTTACAATTAAGGTAGCTTCAGCATTGGGGGCCGTAACAAACAGGGGCCCCAACAAAAAGTACATAAAAAATCGTTATAATAATTGGTTTTGTTACTCGTGATTACATAAACCACTCTTAGTCAGAATATAATAAATAAGGTCTATATTATTTTTATATTATTATTAACAATAAGATCGCATTTTAAGAAAGCGCAATATGCTTTCGTAAGATGCGATCTTGCTGTTTAAAATGCTACTGTTTTCGTCCATCTATGAAGAGTTGCCGTTGACTCGAGTTGTTGTAACCAGACTTTAGTAATAGTAGCACTTCCAAGACCATCAAAATCACTTATATTATGCAACAAATCTGGTAATATATATATAATAAAAGGTTTTAGCCGGCCGTCCGTTCTGCTGAACTACATTCAATAACGCTCTATTTTGTTGCATCAACGCACCAAAAGCCTCCATCATATGCGCCATATTAAGCTGATTAACTTGCTCTAAGTTTGCAAATCGATCATTAAGATTGCCTATATTGTCCTAATCAGTTTGTCTTTGAAGATTTAACAGAGCCTGTGCCGCTGCATCCACGTGATTATCATCGTTTTCATTCATTGTCTTTCTTTTCATTAAAAAAAAAAAATTTCGAGAAAGATTTCTTTTTCTTTTCCTATAAAGTCTGTTTCTCTTTTAAGTCTGTTTTTCTTATTTATTTCCAAGAACTTTTAATCAGACGTGTAACATAACACACACACACACACACACACACACACATACACACACACGCGCGCGTACGCACGCGCACACACACACACACACACAGACACAGACGTACGCACCCACTCACGCACGCATACACCCACGCACCCACACACACACACGCACACACAGCTTTTTAATAGAAAAAAATGTTTCGTTCACTAAAGTTTTAACTATTTTCAACTTTTTATTAACATAAAACCGTTTTCAACACCTCATCAGCAACCTTACAATGAAATCATGCAACCGATTCAACCGTCATTTTCTTTGTTCCATGACCTATCAAAGTTTTCAAATTTCAATGAACTGTTTTTCTTATTCAAATCTTTATCTAAATATCACTTGAATTCACTAATGTCACTGTCCTATATATCTACCAATCCATGAATCCATGTATAATCCATGCATTATCTATGTATGATCGATGTATGATCCCACTTCTGAATTGTTATAATAGTTGGTTTTATTACTCGTAATTAAATAAACCACTCTTAGTCAGGATGTAATGAATAAAGTCTTTATTATTATATTAAACAAAATAAGAGTACAAGGTATATAAACGAACGACGTGTCCGATAACGAAACTATTATATAAATTAATAAACGATCCGTTAACCAAGTACAAAATTCTACGGCTATCCAGTCCGCACTATATTAGATATTGAGCAAATCTTTCTTATACGGTCCAACGACCAATCTCGAGTCTTAGACCGCACGTGACGACGTCTAAACTCTTTCTCTGCTGTTTCACGCTCGCTCGCGCATTTTATACGACGCTATTGCCAACCTGACTATCTAAATTTCTGATTGTTCCAATAAAATTTTTTTTCTTTTAAATAAATTTTATGAAAAATGTTTTCAATCTATTACTATTTGGATTATATTGAACTATTTAGTGACATTCACGCCGGATAGCGTTCTAATCGTATCAATTTTAATAAAATTTTTTAATAATTTTTTTATTTTATCGTTAACACGGCATATTTTTAATTAATTTAGGTCCATAAAAAATAAATCTATAATTTTATTTTTGATTTGTAAAAATTGATCATTTTATTAGGGAGTTATAAGCATAAATGCTGTTTTTTCCATAAGAGCCCCAATGTCTAATATTTGAATATCTGTAATTTTTTTCTTATTAATTTAGTCTTTAATTTTTTTTACTTAATATTTTATCATCTCTCTATATTATTAAAAATATATCGCCGCTGTCGGCGTCAAAAATATGCCCCTCATTTTTGACTCCTCATTTTTTAACCTTCATTTAGCTAAAATTTAGCTATAATGCAGCCAAAATTCAGCTAAAATTTAGCTAAAATCAGCTAAAAGTCAGCTAAAATTTAGATGAATTTAGCTATAATTTAGCTGAAAGCAAGCTAAAAGTCAGCAAAATGTTATCCATAAGTTAGTTAGAAGTTGGCTGAAAATTTTTTAAGAGTTAGCTAAAATTTAGATATATTCAGCTGTAATTTAGCTAAAAGCTAGCTGTATCTCTCTATATTATAAAAAGATTTCGCCGCCGTCGCTGCCGCTGTATATAAGAATTCGATTTGTCCTTAGTTAGCTAGAATCTAACAAAAATTTAGCTAAAAATTAGCTAAAAGTTAGCTAAAAGTTAGCTTGAAGTTAGCTAAAAGTTAGCTTGAAGTTAGCTGAAGTCAGATAAAATTACATAAAAGTTAGCTATATTAAATCAAAAGTTAGCTAAATTTAATATTAAAATTAGCTAACATTATGCAAAATTTAGATGGAAATTAGCTGAAATCTAGCTAAAAGTTAGCTAAAATTTATAGTAATTTTAAGCAATTTTAGGTAAATATTGATTTAATTTCAAGTGAATTTTAGCTGCATTTTAGATCTATTTATATTATATTCTCTATATAATATTGAAAGTATATCGCTGCTGTCATCGCTGTTATCGTCAGAAATGTGCCCCTCATTTTTAGACCTACATTACACCGTTAAATTTAGCTGGATTTAAGCTTGTAATTAGCTAGAAAATAACTAAATTAAGCTAAATTTGAGCTTTGAAATAGCTGAAAATTAGCCGAATTTAAGCTTGTAGTCAACTTGGTAATAGCTAATTTTAAGTTTTGTATATAACGATATATGATAACATATAAGTTTAAGATTTACAATAGATGAAAAATAGGTAACAATATTTTTTTTACAATTAGCTAATTATCCTGTAATCATCGTGAAGTTTAATCATATAAATAATTATTAATTTTACGATTTTATTTAAAGTATAGGGTTGAAAATATCATTTTAAAAAAGCTAAATTGAAGTTTAATAATCAAATGATTGAATTTAAATTTTGTTAAATCAAAATCGAAATCAAACACTTAAATATAGTCTTAATAAATTTAATTTAATTTTTATTTAATTTTGTAAAAAAACACCGACATCACAGTTTTCCAAATTTTTAATTCTTAATTCAAAAATGTTTCAAATATCTCTTTATTACTGCCTTCCATTTATAGTTACCTACTTAGCTGAATCATAGTAAGATTATTACAATTATATTTCTATATATTTCTTTCAAAATTCAAGTATATTTAGTCGTGACAGCGATTCAAATCAATTAAAATTGGTAAATGGTTCTACCACTATACTAACATTTGATAAAACGTTTATAAATAAATTACTAACTTTATTCTTTATTTAATATTATAATAAAACATATACACGTAGCCCTCATAATACACAACATTTAATTATTAATTCTGTCCTGGTGTAAAGTCAAGACTTCACAGATGATTAGATTTATTAAAAGATCATTGAAGATTTACCTGAAGAAAACTTTTGAATAATTAAAATTATTTAGTATTTTAAATAAAAGTTATTAAAAAAATTGCAAATTCTTGGATATTTTTTTAAAGTTATAAAAGCAAGATGGGGGTTGGCGCGCTTGCGCGCAGGAAGCTTGCCCCCTAGTTTTATTAAAAGTCGCTGAAGCTACACCAACTAGGAGAGGACCCTTTGTTTGGGTCACGGATCTTCCTGTAACTTGTGGATATGTTTTTATACATAAAATCATAAAAAAAGCCGCAAGCATTCAGTCTAACGCTGGATCATTCCAAAATTATGAGCTATTTTGTTCAATTTCTTTAAAAAATCATTGTTTATAATATTGAATATTACCCCCCAATGAGACCTTCTAGATTCATTCTGCAAAATTCTAGTAAAAGTTGAGATTAAATCGTTTTGATTAAAAAAAAAACGTGTTCGATAAGCTCAACCCATTCAAAAGTTATGGAAAAATAATAATTGTCTCAAAAATTGTTATAAAAATTAGCATAAAATTGTACTTGAATTTCCATAAAATTATTGAGTTAAATTTTTCATGTTTTTCATTTTGCTATAACTTTTGAACGAGTTGAGCTTTTTGAACACGTTTTTTTTTTTAATCAAAAGGATTTAATCTCAACTTTTACTAGAATTTTGCAGGATGAACCTAGAAGGTCCCATTGGGGAGTAATATTCAATATTATAAACAATGATTTTTTAAAGAAATTGAACAAAATAGCTCATAATCTTGGAATGATCGAGCGTTAGACCGAATGCTCGCAGCTTTTTTCATGATTTTATGTATAAAAACATATCCGCAAGTTACAGCAAAATCTGTGACCCAAACAAAGGGTCCTCTCCTAGTAAATGTTACATGATTGCAAAAAACATCTCTTATTGATATTTCGTGAAAAATTATTTCTAAAGTTTTAAAATTAAAAAAATTTTTTATAATTAATGTACAAATATATTTAATTTATGAAATGAAGTTATATATTTTTAATTATATATGTTTACATACATTTTTTTCATATTTATAAGTAGCTTACAAAATAATCTCCTTTTAGGGGCCCCGTTGCATTTTGGCCCGAAGTCTCAATAACTTTAAAGACGGCCCTACATACGTGTCTTAACGTGTATTAACTGTCTATAGTATAATATTAAATGCGCGTGCACTACTTATATAAAGATATACTAAACAGTTGAGTAAAGCATGCTAGAATAAGCTACTTGTGCCTCGTATAAGCGTGCGTAGCAAGCAGATTTCAGACACGCAGTGTTATAATAGTATATTATGATACAAATGTTTCAAATGGTATATTCTGGCACGGCGTAGTTACCACCGTGCCAGAATATGTCATTTAAAAGACGAGTATCATATACTATTTTGTAGCACGTGTGTATGAAATCCGCCACCTGAGCATGAATACTTAAGATGTATAAATAAAAGTGAGTTCTACTTAAAATAAGTTATAATTCAATCGAGAAGATCCCTGGTAGAAAATGAAACGCTTTTTCTACCATTTTATGGCCATTTCTTTAAAGTGAAGAGCAGAAAATGGGAATGTTTTATGGCCATTATTTGAACTAATATGAAACGTTTTTTTCAACCTTCATAGTGCTAAAAAATGCTAATAAAATGTTGAGTCTGATCCACTATTATTTGAATATAGATAGTTAACAGTAGAGTCTATCAAATTGTGCTCTAATTGATTACTATTAAGAATCATTTAAGGTTTTTTCTTGAAAGTTATCATTAATCATTAATAGAATCACTTTTGTTAATATATTCGCGCGTATATTTTGAGTTGTGATCGGATTGTTAGAGGTTATTTTTAAACGATTAATAAAATTTTCCATTTATTATTTTAAAAACGATATTTTTATACTCGTTTCGTACTGCGTTTCATATTTTTATTTTAATAAAATTTAATATTATTTTTATTTTTATAAATTCCAATTAAAATAAACATTGACGAAGGAATGTGAATAAATACTAATCTATATTTTCTCGCCACGTGGCAAAAGTGAGGTTATGATTTTACCTATGATCTGAAAAATTAAGGACTCATTACTAAAAAGTTATATAACTAGTCAAAAAAAGTTGTCCACAGTTTACCTAATTTTTAGATAGCTGTTACTGATTTTTTCTCTCCGTTTACTTAAAATGCGTATTTTTTTGGCTAAATACAAAAATTTTGAACAACATTTTTATATTAGCATTTTTTGCCTATAAGATGCTAACCAATATACCAAAAAATTTGAGCTCTGCAGATTCAGCAAAAAATTGCCATTTATTCGCCAATATTGACATGACAAAATATTACTATTAAAAATGGTCATAAATTGTTGTTTACACCATTTTTAATGTTCAAATTTCTACCAGGGATGTAAAACAGATACTACACTTGTACTCATAAATATTAACTTTCCATTTTATTACTTAATTTCCAGAGAAGAAACGCATTAACTTGTAGTATGTACTGTGATGATTATTTAGATACATTTTCAAATTAATTCATTCATTATTTTTTCAGGTATTTGGATTTCTGCTATGAAATCGAAAAATTTTAATAAATAAAACTGAAACCCGAAATTCTCAATTACTAATGAATGAATTTATTTGAAAATTTGACTGAATAATCTTCACGGTACATACTATGTAAACTAAAGCATTTTTTTACTGAAAATTTTAATAAAATCAAAAGATAGGCAATCAATAAAATGAAAATTTTATTGATTGAATTGCATGAAATTCGGAGACGGGAGTTACATAAACAACGAGAACCACCTAATTTACTAAATAAAAGAGCATATTGTCATACCATTAATAATAATAATGATTCGCAAAACTCAAGGTGTTATAAATGTGGCAAATCAGGCCATTATTCCCGAGATCGTAGGGATAAGCGAGATAATCGTGACCTATATTATTGTAACTATTGTAAGAGTTAAGGACATTCGTTTAAATTTTGCAAATCACGTAAAAATAATATTAATTATAGTAATGATAAAGAAAGAAACTCTCCTAGTTCTCTAAACTCGAATCGCTTCTGTCATCAGGACACCATGATGAAGCGACAGAATCAGCCAAGAGTGTCCGTCATCGCGCAATCATCGCAATCGGACAGGCCAGTATATCGAACTGTCCAGTTGTAATCATGACAAGTACGAATTTTATAAATTTAATAAGAGTAAGGGTTCTTCAAGACGGTACGATAATAAATCGTGATAAATTATACGGGATATCTGGAATTACAACGGAGCTAGTTGAAACCTTAGGTTGAGTTTGTATTAAACTAGAAGAAATTACCTGTAAATTTAACGTAGTACCGCAGAATTTTCCGATAAATTATGATGGAATATTGGGAGTAGAATTTCTAAAAGAAAAGCAAGCTTTACTTTCGTTCTCGGAAAATAAATTAATTTTAGGACGATATTCTGAAAAAAATATACCCTTTGAAATTCTTGATAAGTTTTATCTACCGGCTCGAACGAAAACACTATATAAAATAAAAATAGAACCGAAGGATATTTACCGAAAATAAATGCGGAACCCGAGATTTATATGGGTGAGTGTCTGATAAAAAATAAGGACAGACATGCATACTTACTTATAATTAACGTCACGGCCAAAAATATAAATTTGATAGTGACTCTAGAGGGGTTCGATAATACAACGGTACCCGTTCGTAATATTAAGGCTATACACTGAGAGAAATCCTATAATAAATATAACTATAGATTGTATTAAAAATTACTACATTATATAGTACGAGTGGGACATTTCTGCGTTATAATAAAAATTACTATATTACATAGTAAAATTTGTAAAAACAGATACGTAGAAAAAAATTTTTTTTTTTTTTTTCATCCGAAATTTGATATTGTAAATTTTTTAAATGTATTTAATTTATTAATTTAATTTTTAAAAACAAATTACCTTAAAAAATAACGGACCTGGAGTGGAGTTGAACCCGGGTACCTCGAGAACGGAAAGCGTGAACGTTACCGAATGCGCCATCATGCCCGACAAGAAAAATATTAAGGATGCCCTACAATATTGTAAGGACCCCACAGGGCATCCTGACAGGGGCGCTACTTGGCTTGTAATGGGGCGCTTCTGAGGTCCCGATAGGGCAGCCTCATTTTCCTAAATATTCTATTATTACCCGTCCACTGCCCGATAATTGCCTGACTATTGATATTCAAAACCTTTTAAAGTAAAACATAACCTCTTCTGACATTCTCGCCAGTAAATTAAATTTTGTTTTTCTTATAAGATACGAATTAGTTTGCAAAAGATAAATGTATTGATATTTTTATAAAATAATATGAATGAATGATTCTTCAACTCAATTTTATATATTATGCATTTATTTTGTTCTACGAAAATTCAATGTTGATTGCTATTAAAACACACACACATACACCACACTAGTAAATAAGAACATGGCTGTATCTAAAATTAAAATAATTCTTCTTTTTGTGTTGAATATTATTTATATTGAAACTATTTTAGAGTTAAATTTACAAGAAAAATAGTTTTTTTCACACCGCTTAAACACGTGCATCAGATGAGGTTATGTTATCACTTCGAATGTTTTCAACATCGATTGTCAGGCAACTGTCAGGTGATAAACGGGTAACAATAGGGCACATCTGAAAATGAGTCTGCCCTATCGGGACCTTAAAATCGCCCCATTACACGCCATCTAGGAACCCTTTAGGGCACCCTACAGGGACCTTATAATAATCTTAGGGTACCTTATAGGGACCTCATTTTCACCCGAAATTCGTTTCTAGTCGGGATGACATGTTACTTATAAAATTTCGAATCGTCTACATATGTTACAGAACTATACTTTCAATTTGGTAGAAAATTTTGAGGTTAGAAATAAATTTACAGATCATCGACTCGACATTATTATTTGAAATAGTAAAATTTATTATATGCATAATAAAATTTGTTATATGCATAATAAAATTTGTTTTATGCATGATAAAATTTGTTATATGCATAATAAAATTTATTATTTTTATAACATTAATTCCAACATGAAATATCAAATATTTTTACTCTGTCATAACAAATTTTACTATAGCATAATTTTTACTATGTAATATAGCAATTTTTATAATAAGATATGGTTTCATTTCTTAAAAGATGTTGCCAACGTTATCAAATTTTATAGTAATATTTGTTATAAATATAATAAAAATTGTCATAATGCAGAAATGTCCCAGCTGACTTATAAAATATAGTAATTTTTATTACTATCTATAACTAAAGTTATTATTTATTTTTCTCAGTGTAGACAAAGAGGACGCGAATAGAGAACGAATTCAGAGAGTAGAAAATGTCATAAATAATTTAGATTTAAACGAATTAAATCTCGAAGAAATAGAGAATGTAGTTGGATTAGTAACTAAATTTCCCAACCAATTTTATTTAAAGGGCGATAAATTAAGCAGTACGTCTGTCATCGCACGTAAAATTCTCACAACTAACGATATTTCAGTAAATCTACGAGCATATCGACATCCACCTCATCCACGCGATGAAATTAAACGGCAAGTAGACGATTTACTAGCAAATGACATCATAGAAGATTCTGAATCGCCGTATAATTCGTCCCTTTGGATCGTGCCCAAGAAACCTGATTCTTAAGGTAATAAAAGATGAAGTCTAGTAGTAGATTTTCGGGCGTTAAACGAGAAGACAATAGCTTCTGCCTATCCGCTTTCTAATATAACCGACATTTTAGATCAGTTAGGTAGGAGTAAATATTTTACAACTCTTGACTTAGCCCAAGGATTTTATCGAGTCGCGTTCGATCCAGCTGATGCTGAAGAAACGGCCTTCTTGACTCCGTATCGGCATTTACAATATAAAAGAATGGCTATGAGGTAGAAGGGGGCGCCATCTACGTTTTAATTTTTAATGGACAAGGTACTTACTAGGAGAGTATCACAACTCCGGATCATGGATTTTGCACAAATTTCAGGATAAGTTTTCAAATGTCAAAATATAAAAGTAAACAGAATTTTAGACACCAATGCTCAATATTTCTCTAGTTATATAGTCCAGTCATTGGAGGCGAAAATAGGGTATAACCTGGAAATTCTTTCGGTTAGCACCGATTTCCATAAAACTTTAGGATTAAGCTTATATTACCCTACAGATCAAAAGTTATATATCGGCGAGGTGCGCTTTTTGCTTTAAAGGGGTAAAAACTACCCTTAAAGTTTAAAAATAGTAAAAATGCCGATTTACGCTTATAAATAATTAAAATAATCTTGGAATGTCTAAAATAAGTATTGTTTAATATTGTGGAACATAATTAATGATATTAAGCATTTTTACAACCCTTAAAAACCACCCCTTGGACTTAATAAAAAAAGCATATATAGTTTTTAACATTAAAAAATATTTTTATGATATAATTGTGGAAAAATATTAGCGTTTTAAGTTTATGATATAATTTTTAATTTATTACATTATTTCAACCCTTAAAAACTACCCCTTATGATGAAAAATAGAAAAAAATAATTTTGAACATGTAAATTATTTTGTAATGACATATTTATATTAAATTAGACATTTTTTCACAGTTTATAATGATTTTTATTTTATTGTAACATTTCAACCCTTAAAAACAACCCTTGATGATAAAATGCCAAAAAAAACGAGTCTTTAGTACTTTTAATAATTTAATAACTTTTATTCTATTAATAATATATTTTTTATGTCTTATTATAGAATTTAGAATATATTTAAGTATTTTGCATTTAAAAATGACTATTTATGGTTAAGAGGAGGCCGAACTATCTGTCTCTGTCGTATAGTGTTTTTCATCTTTTATATGAACACCACCAGTTTTAATAAGAAAAAAATAGTAGCCCCCGCTAAATATTAATATAATAAGTAAATTTTATAATCATAACGAAATAATTTTATTGCGTAATTTTTGAGTATGATTTGACCTACGAAATGTCGTAAATACAATCTGTCTTCTTTTATAAAACTTTGGTAGGTCAAATCATACTCAAAAATTACGCTATAAAATTAAATCGTTATGATTATAAAATTTACTCATTATATTAATATCTAGCGGGGGCTGCTATTTTTTTCCTGTTAAAACCGATGGTTTTTATATAAAAGATGGAAAACACTATTAGACAAAGACAGAGAGTTAGGCCTGCCCTTAAAATTATAAGACTATCATAACTTAAAAATTATTATTATTATTATAAGAACAAAATAAAAAAATACAAATATTTCACTTAAATTTTAAACAAATTTTTTTAAATTCTATTCATGGTCAATTTCGACTTTTTCTTCTTCTCCTGGATCTGTAATCGGAGGACAGTTTAGACAATTGTCACCGGAGCATGTTCCACATGTCGAGTTACAAAATAATCCTAATTTTCTGCAACTGCAAATAGCACCGCAAGTAGTCTTACAGTTGCAAAAAATCATTCTTAGAAGCTGTTCTGGTGCAGGAAGGTTTAGCATTCTTGTAGGCTGTAAAAAACCATCTTTATGGATCTATCCCCAAACTGTATATTCGTGATTAAAAGTATTTCATACAAAAATTTTAACACTCTTATTTAATCTCATTAAAACAATCAATGTCAAAAAATTATCTGTTACATTTTGAATGCACTAACACTTTAAAAAAAATCAGAAACATCACAATATTGACTATTTTATTAATATTATCAAAACAGAATGTGTTTACACTTTCAATTTTGGAAAGATACTGACGTTCGGCAAAATAGATTTACGTTACATGTACAATACATTCAAATATAAAAACACACACACACACTCACACACACACACACACACACACACACACACACACACACACACACACACACACACACACACACACACACACACACACACACACACACACGCGCATAAAGACAGGTAAGAAAAAGAAGAGAAAAGGTATAGAACTCTTATTTGTATAGACGTATATATCGCACACGGCAGCTGTTTCAAATCGGCAAGCTACATAGTCTCATTTCTTTTCTTCTACCTGAGTTTATACTTATATGATATATATATATATATATATATATATATATATATGTGTCCACTTACAAAATATACATATAGGAACTGAAAAGAATAGAAGCTACATACCGTACAGACTCAAAGAAGCTGTAAAATATTTATATGTATCTGAAATACTCGAAAATAAACGAATTTATGCGCTCCGAAAATTTTACCGAAAAAGTACAATTGGTTTTTTTATGATAACTGCGCTAATTTTTAAGCTTTTTAATTGCTCCAAAATGGATTTTATAGGTAATTGTATCATCTGCAAGTCATGTAAATATCAATTTTTAAAAAGTTTTATTTTTTGAGATTTTTTAGTTTGAAGGGCCAAAAATAGGTGGTACTTGGCTCTGATTACAGAATTCTAACACTAATATCTCAGTTGACTTTTATCGGACAAAAATAAAAAAAAAGCAAAATATTCATGAAAAAAAAGCTATATTTTTTAACTTTAGTACTTTTTACGTACATCTGTTAATTATTGAGATATTTTAAAAAAAGGATAAATTTTTGAAAAATAAAAAAAAAATTTTTTTTATATAAACTTGATTTTTTTTAAAAATAAGCATCCTAAATTGCTGAAACTTCTAGAACACATAGTTGGTACCTAAATAAGATAAATCCTAAAAGGATTTCTTTATATTTCAAAACCTGTCTTAAGAGTCAGCTGTATACCGACACAGTTACCTGTTTTACCGAATCTATTTAAAATTTATTTTTTATAAAAACTAATAGCTTCAGGCAGAAATAAAGAGATGGTTTCGGTTCGTGTAATAGAAAGCAATATTTTCTCTGGTAAGAATAATTTAATTCCACCGCTTAATTTTCAAGAAAAGTTGGAATAACTTGAAAATCCCATCATTTGACACTAATTTCTAATTTTTTAAGTTATTCCAACTTTTCTTAAAAACGAAGCAATAAAATTAATTCATACTAATCAAAGAAAATATTACATCAAGAGGCGCGGCAGCGCCTCGACGGCGAGTTAAGGTACGAATACGAACACGTCGAGGCGCTCCTCTTATACTTTGAATTAGAGTGTCGAAAATTTTAAAATAGAATCTTTTCAAAATGCATTCATATATTTTATAAATACGAATTGATAATTAAAGATTTTTATTTTATCTTTAATTTAAAAAAAGTTTTATGACGATCGGTTTACTCAATCTCGAGAAAACGTAATCTAAAATTTTAAAGTGTCAATTTCGCGTTATGAAAATTCTTCTTCGTCATCAGCCCTTCAATTTTTGTTTCCAGCCTGTGACGTCACACTTTAATATTGTAGGAGAGCTATGTGCACATTTTTTATGTTTTTCGGCTATAGTATAGTAGTTAGTATGGTGCATGCGGTTTGTATTCGAGTTAGTATATCATGCTATAGTATATATATATCGACGGCGAGTCAGGGTACGAATACGGAAATTATTTATACTTATAATTAAAGTAATATTTTCGTATAAACGTATTCTATAATTCTAACATAGTATGATTTTTTTATTATCAACTAAACACTTTCTTGTGAATGATGTTCCGTCGACCCGGAGGTCCTCCGACTTACCTAAACATCATCTACAGGAAATGACAAAAATGTATATATTTCCAATTATAATACTAGATGTGTTTCCTCGTGGATGATGTTTCGTGATCCTGGCCACCTGACCATCATCTCCAAGAAATGACAAAAAATTTTAAATTATAATACCAGATTCACTTCCTCGAGAATGATGTTTCGTCGACCTGGAGGTCGTCCAGGTCACCTGAACATCATCTCCAAGAAGTGACAAGAAATTTATATATTTCCAATGATAATACTAGATGTGTTTCCTTGTGAATGATGTTTCGTGATCCTGGAGGTCGTCCAGGTCACCTGGACATCATCTCCAAGAAGTGACAAAAAATTTTCAATTATAATACTAGATTCACTTTCTCGAGAATGATGTTTTGTCGACCTGGAGGTTATCTAGGTCACCTGGACATCATCTCCAAGAAGTGACAAAAAATTTATATATTTCCAATGATAATACTAGATGTGTTTCCTCGTGGATGATGATTCGTGATCCTGGAGGCCATCCTGGCCACCTGGACATCATCTCCAGGAAGTGACAAAAAATTTTTTAATTTCAATTATAATACTAGATGCACTTTCTGAATGATGTTTCGTCGACCTAGAGGTTGTCCAGGTCACCTGGACATCATCTTCAGGAAGTGACAAAAATGTACGTTAATTTGTAATTAATGTATTCAAGCGTCTACTGAAAAATCGTGTTACGATTAATTAAACATAAATGTTTAATTTAATTAAACATTTCATCAAAATTTGTTCACTTTCTAATTTTTTTTGTTTTGAATATTTAATTGTCTATAATTTCTTTATAAATTTTAAAAAGATTTTTTGTTATATTTTGTATCTAGTTTTATAGAGTTATAAAAAAGTTATATATAATCATTTTCAGATACAAACTATATCCAGTAAACTATATCGAGTACTTCCGTATTTAATTCATTCTTTTTTATATGAAGTTCGTAATCTTTCAAACTATTAAATAAATATACAATTTTGGCTAAAGAAAGTTTAGAAATCAATCAAGTAATCATCGAGTATTACTGTATTCAATTCATTCTTTTTTATAAAAACGAATGAAATTGACATTGATTAATAAGCTCTTCTGTTTCAACTTTTTTAAATAATATAAAATTCATAAAAATACCATTAAACTATTTTTTTATTTTATAATTTTATCAAATTTCTTGAAATTTTTTGAATATTATAACTGTTATTTTTTGTTTTTAATCATTGTTCAAATTGATAAATACTATTTAATCTTTATTATAACTTTTAAAAAAGTATATTTTAGGCGAGTTTAGGTATTGAATAGTATAGTATTCTTTAGAACATTTTTTCTAAATATTTTATTTTACCCAATACATAATATTTTTTTTATTTCAGCTTTCGAAAGTACTGAAATATCATCATCAAGTTTATACTTTTTATTTGATTTATCTTTAGTTTTTGCTTAAGAAAGTTTTGAAATCAATCAAGCAATCGTCGAGTGCTTCCGTATTAATTCATTCTTTTTAATATGAAGTTCATAATATGAATAATAAGAAATTCATAAAATGTTTACAGTTTTGGCTAAAGAAAGTTTCGAAATCAATCAAGCAATCGTCGAGTACTTCTGTATTCAATTCATTTTTTTAAAGCTTTTTTTAGAGCTTTAAAACATATTAAATTTTACTAAATATCTACAAAATAACTTGCCAGGCCCGTAGATTAATAGTTCATGGTGTAGTTGATAATTTTAAAGTTTTTATAGTAAAAATAAGCGAAAGAAAACTAAGAATATTGAATTCTCTGCGTTACATAACATCACATATAAAAAAAATAATTTTTGAGCACAAAATAGATTTTTATTTATTGTAATAGGATGTATTTTTGTTCTTTATCTTTGAATGTATATGTATTTATTAAATTCATATTTTAAACTGTTATTTAACACACGTGAATTAGCAAACAATTAAATTATAAACCAGTACACATTAACGTTGAGCATTTCACCAACAAAATATTAATCTACGGGCCTGGCAAGTTATTTTGTAAATATTTAGTAAAATTTAATATGTTTTAAAGCTCTAAAAAAAGCTTTAAAAAAATGAATTGAATACAGAAGTACTCGACGATTGCTTGATTGATTTCGAAACTTTCTTTAGCCAAAACTGTAAACATTTTATGAATTTCTTATTATTCATATTATGAACTTCATATTAAAAAGAATGAATTAATACGGAATTTTATTAAACACATCGAAACCATCTCTTTATTTTTGCCTCTTGTTGCTAATTTTGGGAAAAAAGTCAATTTTTTAATTAGAAAAGGACAGAGATACAGCGGACTCTTAATGACAGTGGTTTTAATATTGAAATGTTATTGTCAAACTATATAAAATAATTTTATTTTCCTTGTAACTCCTATAATTTTTATACTATTGACTTGAAACAAAATTGATTTAAAAGGTGATCTCAATACCTTCAAAAAATATTATATACATTTTCCTCAAAAAGTATGCCATTTTTCTGTTATTTAACGTTAAATATTGCTCTTAAAGTTTCAAGCGTAACAGTATTAATATTCAATAATTTATAATGCGTTATGTATTGTATATAAAATAATGATTGAAAATGAAATCGTTTTGTTTTTTCACAAGCTTTATTTTTGTTCCTTATGAGTTTTTTGATAAAATTGAAACTTTTCAAGTTATTTCATGAAAAACCGTCAGAAAACATGCTTTTTTACACTAAAAATCTATGTTTTCAATCACCTATAACTCGAAAAGTATTCATTTAACAAAAAAACTCATTGAAAACTTTTTGCTTTAAATTGATTTTTACATAAACATAGAGACGTAGCGCAAGCGTGGAACCCTCTGGTTAAAAACCTTATAACTCGATTACTAATTGATATTTTTTAAAGTTCAACATGTGTTTGAAAAATGTCAGAGTCTCAGCTTTAATGATAAATTGTTATATATTACTTTCAAATGTTGATAAATAAGCTAGAATGATTTGGATCAGAAAAAATTTTCAATTTTTCAGAATTTTGTTTGTTTATAACGAAATAATATAGGTTAGCGAACAAAATATTTCTATATTTTTGATATGGAATGATAGGAAATTTCATCTAGTTTAAGAATCTGTCCGGTTCTTGAAATTTAAGCAAGTAGAACCTGAGATATCGCAAATTTAAGCTGTAGCGGCAACTCTTTGCAATGCGACATATGTGTGCAATATAGCGATCGCTTTCCTTATTAAAAATTCTTTTATTATAAGATAAGTAATCTTATTCTTTTCTAATAAAATTACTTTTAACTCTATTTTATATACTTTGTCATAATATTAATGATGTATAATACATTTAGATGAAGTAGTAAATATTGCATCATAAGTCGCGATCATTTTTAAGAGGGTATAGACTATACCGATTGGGATATATGGGTAAGGTGCGCGGTATTCTCGTATAATACTTCGATTCATTCCGCTTACGGTCTCACCCCTCATCAGTTGATTTCTGAGCAAAAAGTGAGACTTCCTTCTGAATTCGAAACAAAGACGATCGAAAAAACCTATGATATGTACCTTGACGATTTAGTTGCTAAATTAAGTCATACGCAATCGAGCGCCAAACAAAAATTAATAGAAGCTAAAGATATAAGAAATATTACGATCAAAAATTAAATTTAAAAGACTTCGAGGTTGGTGAAGAAGTATATCTTTTAAAGAAACCAAAAATAGGAAAATTTGATGACCAAAATTCGGGAAGGTACAAAATTCTAAAATTAATAGGCGATAGGAATGCGGAAATTGATTTAGAAAGGGGAAAAACAAAAATTGTACATTTGGATAAGCTTAAACACGCATTTCTAAGACCATAAAAAAAATGTGTGGATTCGAGTTTGTAGGGTATCATAATGCTCCTTCATAAAACATAGTAGAGTACTGAAAAATTTCCTTAACGTTATTGCGGAATTTCTTAATGAGTATTATGAAATACTATAGAACTCATAAAATATTGTAATATTTCTCAACCTTTGTAAAACGAATATTGTGAATTATTGTAGGATCCCTTAGTAATCAATGTGAAATATGGTAGAATCTGTAAAATATTGTAACACTTCTTAAACGCTGTAAGTCACAAATATGTAAATAAATAAATAAATAAATAAAAGGAGAATTGTTGTTAAGGGGCCAAGGAGAGATGAGCGAGCTTCAGGGATGTCCTGGAAATAACGTCCGAGGGGAAATTTCCATCGGCATACCCTAGCGAAAGACAAAAGGAAGCATCTCACGAATGAGAGCGAAGGAGGGGCTCTCGTTCCCCCTAAATAACAAAATTAATTATGAATTAACAGAAGTAACAAAAAAAAAACACATTTTATTTGAGACATTATATTTAGAACGTTTCTTTTACTCTCCAATTGCACCTTCTTTTGATCATACTGGTTTTCCGTAACTAGATATAACTTTCGAGTCTTAGATTACGAAATTCAAATAATTAATCTTAAATTCTGTGCTGTCTAAATTTTACAGGCCGAAATTTTTGTTTCATAGTTCTCCAACCACGGTAGTGATGAGAAAATGTTCATATAAATGAATGAAATAGATTAAAAATTCAAATAAGCATTTGATCTTTAAACTGACTTGTTTTTTTTACCGCATTTTAATAATCAATATTTCAATAGTATAGGTGATAATGTATATATTAATGCATATATTTTTTTGTTTAACATTATATATATATCTTCCTATATTATATAGACGTAAGCCTCAAAAAATAGCATTCTTGCGTCCTCCCCCCTCCTCCCCCAGCCTCACATTTTTAAATTTTTTTAACGTAAATATAGGTTTTTTTTTCAGCTTCTGTGAGATGCCTCCCCCCTCCTCCCCCCTCCTCGACCCACCTCTGACATCGCCTCAATGTTTGTCGCCTCATATTACCTCATAGGTCTCCTCAAAGACTCCTCAGAGACGCCTTAGGTAAGCCTTAGGAATTCCTCGAAACGCCTCAAGTTTGTGAGAGTGATATTTTTTAAAATTTTCAAAAATAACGTAAAAATAGTTACCGACGCCTCAGTGCTTCCTCATCCCCTCCTTTTACAACGCCTCAGGGTACGCCTCAGAAATGAGGCATTTTTTTGTATGCCTCTTGTCCTACCTTATACATCGCCTTAGAAACGCTTCAAGAACGCAAGGTAACCATGGTTTTATTTTGAATAATTTTATAAAAAAAAGGAATAATTTTAATTAATTTTAACATGTCTTAAAATAACTTAAAATTATTATAATTGATTTTATATAATTATTAAAAATAAAACAAAAAAAAACCAACGCGCCATAATATTATACATTTTTCATTATTTAATTTATATTATAAATTATTAATTGTAAGGTATTATTGACAGTACCTCTTCGGGTGGTGTGGAAATCTGTCTGAGCAATTATATAATTAATATTAATTTTTTTAATACTTTTGGTCAGTACAAATTTCATTACTGGCTGACATAATGTAAATATAAACGGGGGTTGACAAGCAGCGCGAGCAGGGGGGAACCCCCCTAGTATATGTATAAGAAATAAATAAATAAATAAATATATATGTATATATATATATATATATATATATATATATATATATATATATATATATATAAGATTTTACCATACTGTAATTTTACTTTTAGTTCATTTAAATAATTGACAAACTACCTGTTCTTATTCAATACGATTATAATAATAGGTAGTAGTTTCTTTTTACGAACATGAAATATGTATATTAATAATAATAAAAAAAAATAATAATATATTTTACAAAAGGCCATATAGCAATGAATACGTGTATATGTGTGTATGTATATGTATATGTTTATTGGAGTAGTGTAACTCTCGGAATTTTAGACTAAAGTGAGGTCTGACATATTGAAATTTTATGCATTGAAGGGATTTTGCAATTTTAAATATACCAATTTTCAAGAAATATAATTAAAAAGAAAAAAAGGAGAAAAATGTAATGACCTTCGGTATGATACCGTATAAAACAGGCAATTTTCAAAAGCCTGGCTTATTTTAATATTTAGTCTCAATTCTACAACTGTTGAGAATAAGATCGCAAAACGTACAATAAACTTATCAAGCGTTGAAGGAAATGATAACATAATTTGATCTTAATAAAACGATCCAAGTAAACACTATAAAATACGATTTATTTACGTTCGATTAATTTCAAAAATAATAATAGTAAAAACAATCAAATAAACCTAATGGGCTTAAAATATTGCAAGATTTATTATTAAAAAAAAAAAATCAATACTTATTGTCACCAACTCGGATAGTTGATTAAAACTATCAAAATATTTCTTAAAGGTTTTCCTTCCCAAGGCAAATCCTTTTGCGCTCTATAAGAAATTTCCTGTTTCTTCTTTCAATTATAGGTGAAGCTTAGAAACATTTTTTTTTTATCATCCCTTTTATAGAGTAATATCGCAGATTCGATACATTATTTTGTTCTAACGTGCTACAAGAAAAGAAATCCCTTAAAAAAAAAAATTCCATTTCGAATATTTTTATTTTTCAAAGGGATAGGCGTGGTGTTAATAGGATAGGTTACTTAAATTTGTTATTTTCCCTATATACGAAAATCAAAAATAAATTACCTTGATAAACGATTATTAAATAAACCGTATTTTTCCATTACTGTTACTCAATACCTACTTGTTTATTCATGACGCGTTTAATAAATGAGGTATATTGGAAATAAAATTGGCTAAAAAGAAAACTATATGGTTTTCACGTTGAGGTGGCATCTTTTGCAATTTTGAACTACGTAGGAGCTCTACTTGGGCGGAAATAAATCGTATTTAACGCTACAAATAAAAAAAACGAAAAGTATAGGCAAAGCTAAATTATGATATACCCATTTACAGATTCATCATAATGACGAATCTATTTCGTTTTTTTCCCTCAAAAACTAAGAATCTAAATAATGTATTTGTAGCCACGAAAGTCGTACACGGAAAAAGGAAAATACCTGAAAAGAATGTACTAATTTGAGTCAGTACTAGAAAGAATATTACTAGTCGTTTTTTAATTGATACTCAGTATATATTTTAAAACGACCTATATAAGTACATTTTTTAACGCGACTCGTCCCAAGAATTGTGTGGTATAGTACCGAATTTTTCCGTACTACGGGACTACATTATCTTTTACTAACATAGTACCTATACAATATTTACTGCGGCGCTGTCGAATATGAAACTTCAATACAGCTAATTTATCATAATGTAAAAACCATTAAATTGTATATAAATTTTTAGCAATCAATAAATATAATATCGATCATATAATATGTAAAAATTTCAAACTACTAATTATTAATTTTAAACTTGAGTTGATTATTATAAACGGGAAAAAGCAGATGAATTTTTTTGCTACAATAAAGAAATTTGTAAGATTAAGCTTGAGTGCGGACAACTCATGAAATCCACCGAGATGCTATACATAAAAAGTTATATACAAACTTACGATGTATAGTATTTCGAGGTTAGGTTTGTCAAGCTTGATCTAACTTTCAATCTAAGTTTATAAAAGAAATAAATTCAAATGACTTTTTATTTTAACAAAAATGATTGTACTAACATAGCTATAGTGCGGATAAGTTAGAATATTTGTTTGATTAATGAATTTAAAAAGATGTCAACAAAATAAAAAAAGCAAAAATCGATTCTAACAGCTCTGACATCCTGTTAAGTTGAAAATTAATTATTAGTAATTTAAAAGGGTTGTATATTATAAAAATGATTTTAGAATCATCAATTTTTAATTCTAGTATGGGAAAATCAGTTCTATATATAGCAATTATATTCTCTGCAAAATTTTACCCCTGGATCGGATAGGTGAAATATCAGTCCTAGTACCGAAAAAATAGGTACTACGTAGCGGAAATTCATGCACTCAGTTCGTAATATAGTTATGCCAGCATTAGTAGTTAAAATTTGAAGTATAGTATTGATTAAAATTATACTATTACATTTTTTTTCAATACTTTATCACAGAAATAATACATACTACGTGTAGTATTGATTTTAATGGTATTTACCTTTTTCCGTGTAAATAAAGGAAATTTTTAGATGTATATATGTATATATATACACTGGGGGGGTACCCCCCTGCTTGCTCCGCTCGCCAACCTCCCCGAAACATGGTATACATACAATACAATAATAATTTTAAATTTTTTATTTTATAAAAAATAAAAAGACTGATTTTTCAACTGTCCTTTTTTTTATTATTAATTAAAACATTTTTTTTATTAACAATTAAAAAAATTTATAAAAATATGTCTGTTCTTTTTAACGACAATTAACAAAATAATTTTGTTAGAAAAGACAATTTAAAAATAGGTCTGCTAATAGCGACACTTAAAAATTACGTATCCTTTTTTCAACGGTACTTTAATTATTTTTTTTTTAGCAACAGCTGAAAAATCGGTCTTTTATCAATGACAGTCAAAAAATGTTTGCTTTTTTTAGCGACAGTTAAAAAAATTTGTTTGTTCTTTTTAGCGACAATTAATAAAATTTATCTGCTACCAGCGACAGTTAAAAAATACGTCTGCTTATTTAGCGACATTTCAAGTAATTTGTCTACTTTTTTTAGGAATTGTAAAAAAATTAGTCAGCTAAAAGCGACAATTATAAAAATTTTTCTTATTTTGCTTTCTCACAGAGAAAGCATTGTATCGATAAAAAAAAATTTTTGTATTTTTTCATTAATTTGTACATATTTGAACTCGGTGAGTCGAAAAAAGTGGTTTCCAGAAAATGTGTGTGTGTGTGTGTGTGTGTGTGTGTGTGTGTGTGTGTGTGTGTGTGTGTGTGTGTGTGTGTGTGTGTGTGTGTGTGTGTGTGTGTGTGTGTGTGTGTGTGTGTGTGTGTGTGTGTGTGTGTGTGTGTGTGTGTGTGTGTGTGTGTGTGTGTGTGTGTGTGTGTGTGTGTGGATGTATGATTTCAGTTAGTAAATTGTATCTCGAGAACTACTCGATGGATTGGCTTCTAATTTTGTATGATATTTAGTTTTTTGACTAACTTGCTGGGAAGTTATTGATAATTGGTTCTTCTAGCGTAGTTTTCATTTTAAAGTTGTTAAAAAAAAAAAAACGCTGCCAAGTGCTTTGGCAGAATGCTTTCTCATAGAGTTCTTTGAGTTTCATTAATTTTTTGCTTTCTCATAGAGAAAGCATTGTATCGGTAAAAAAATTTTTTTCTATTTTTTCATTAATTTGTACATATTTGAACTCGGTGAGTCGAAAAAAGTGGTTTCCAGAAAATGTCTGTATGTATGTGTGTGTGTGTGTGTGTGTGTGTGGATGTATGAATTCAGTTAGTAAACTGTATCTCGAGAACTACTCGATGGATTTGCTTCTAATTTTGCATGGAATTTAGTTTTGTGACTAACTTGCTGGGAAGCTATTGATAATTTGGTTCTTCCAGCTTAGTTTTCATTTTAAAGTTTTTAAAAAAAAAAAAATTCGATTTTTCGTTTTTTGGTTTTTTTTTGTTTACTACTCGATGAATTTGCTTCAAAATTTGCATGGAATTTATTTCTGATTGCCCGGATAAAATAAATTTTTAAAAACTGATTTTCTTAGCTCAGTTTTAATTTTAGAGCATTTTGAAATTTTTGAAAAAAATGTTTCTATTTATTAAGCCAATAAAATCTTAAAAACTACTTGATGGATTTACTTCAAATTTTTCATACAATTCAATTTTTTGATGAACTGGTGCGGAAGCTATTGGGAATTGGTTTTCTTAGCGCAGTTTTTTTTTTAGAATCATTTTAAGAATTTTTAAAAAATTTCGATTTTTCATTTTTTTTGTATTTTACGTAAACTACTCGAAGAATTTGTTCGAAAATTTGTATGGAACTTTATTTCGACTGTCAAAATTATTAAAAATTTTGTAAACTAATTTTCTTAGCGCACTTTTAATTTTAGAGCATTTATAAAATTTTTTTAAAAATTTTTATTTTTAATTTTTTTCTATTTCACGAAAACCATTTGATAGATTTGCTCCAAAATTTGTATGCAATTTATTCGCTACTGTCTGAAGAACACAAGCTTTGGAATACTAATTTTCTCAGTGCAGTTTTAATTTTAGAGCACTTTGAAAATTTTCAAAAAAATTTTTATTTTTCATTTATTTTTTTTTTTGCGTTAACCATACTATAAATTTTCTCCAAAATTTTCATACAATTAATTCGCTATTGTCTGAAAAAATAAGCTTTTGGAAACTAATTTTCTTAGTGTGGTTACAATTTTAGAGAATTTTAAAGATTTAAAAAAAATTTTGATTCTTCTTCTTTCTTTTTTTTGTTTATTCTACGTAAAGTACTCGATAGATTTGTTCTAAAAATTGCAGGGAAATTATTTGCGACTGCCAAAAGAAGGGAAATTTTCAAAAATTGATTTTCATAGCGTAGTTTTAATTTTAGAGCATTTTTAAAATTTTAAAAAAGAAATTTTGAAAAGAAAATGTTATTTATTTAACCAGTTAGATCTCGAAAATTACTCTATGGATTTGCTTCAAATTTTGTATACCATCTATGTTTTTGTATAACTAGGCGGGAAGCTATAGAAAATTTGTATTCATAGTGTATTTTTTTTTATTATAGAGCCGTTTTAAGAATTTGAAAAAATTTTCGATTTTTAATTTTTTTTTTGTATTTTACGTAAGTTAATTGATGAGTTTGCTTTGAGATTTCCATGGGAATAATTTGCATCTGCCAAAAGAAGGATAACTTATATAAACCGATCTTTTTAGCGTAGTTTTCTTTTTAGAAAATTTTAAAAATTTTCTTAAAAAATTTTCATATTTCAGTATTTTTCCATTTTACGTAAAGTACTTGATAGAATTACTCTAAAATTTGTATACAAGTTATTTGCTACTGTCTTTATAAACCAAGTTTTAAATAAATAATTTTATTAGCGTAGCTTTTTGATCACTTCTCTTGTTTTCTGAGTTACTCTTGAAAATTTATAATAGTACTACTGAATTTAATTACCGTTACTAAAATTGACTACTTGGATTTACCAAGCTTAGTCGTGATAAAAAGATATCCACAAGATAACAAAAATAATAAATTCGAGCCTATGTATAAGGCTAGCTAAAGTCAACAAAATTAAACACTTTAAAAGCTAATATTTAACCCAAACAAAATGTTGAAAAGGCAATCAACTAGCATATATATTCAAAATTTATAAAGTACAAAATGAATAAATATTAATGATGGACAATTTTTTTATATTAAAATCACATTTAAATAAATATAAAAAAATAATGAAACTCAAAGAGCTCTATGAGAAAGCATTCCGCCAAAGCACTTGGCAGCGTTTTTATATTTATTTAAATGTGATTTTAATATTAAAAAATTGTCTAACATTAATATTTACTCATATTGTACTTTATAAATTTCGAACATATATGCTAGCTGTTTGCTTTTTCAACATTTATAATTTATTTTAAATCATCAAGTAATACAAAAAAATTTGTTCTTTTGAAAAAATGATATAATGTAGTAATAAAAAGAATGATGACAACAAAATTTCTAATCTTTATAAAATGCAATCATATTTATATATAAATACAGTTCATGTTTATGGCTCTATAAAAAAAACTACTCTATGAATACCAATTTTCAATAGCTTCCCGTCTAGTTATACAAAAACATAGATGGTATACAAAATTTGAAGCAAATCCATCGAGTAATTTTCGAGATCTAACTGGTTAAATAAATAACATTTTCTTTTCAAAATTTCTTTTCAAAATTTTAAAAATGCTCTAAAATTAAAACTACGCTATGAAAATCAATTTTTGAAAATTTCCCTTCTTTTGGCAGTCGCAAATAATTTCCCTGCAATTTTTAGAACAAATCTATCGAGTACTTTACGTAGAATAAACAAAAATAAGAAAAGAAGAATCAAAATTTTTTTTTAAATCTTTAAAATTCTCTAAAATTGTAACCACACTAAGAAAATTAGTTTCCAAAAGCTTATTTTTTTCAGACAATAGCGAATTAATTGTATGAAAATTTTGGAGAAAATTTATAGTATGGTTAACGCAAAAAAAAAAATAAATGAAAAATAAAAATTTTTTTGAAAATTTTCAAAGTGCTCTAAAATTAAAACTGCACTGAGAAAATTAGTATTCCAAAGCTTGTGTTCTTCAGACAGTAGCGAATAAATTGCATACAAATTTTGGAGCAAATCTATCAAATGGTTTTCGTGAAATAGAAAAAAATTAAAAATAAAAATTTTTAAAAAAATTTTATAAATGCTCTAAAATTAAAAGTGCGCTAAGAAAATTAGTTTACAAAATTTTTAATAATTTTGACAGTCGAAATAAAGTTCCATACAAATTTTCGAACAAATTCTTCGAGTAGTTTACGTAAAATACAAAAAAAATGAAAAATCGAAATTTTTTAAAAATTCTTAAAATGATTCTAAAAAAAAAACTGCGCTAAGAAAACCAATTCCCAATAGCTTCCGCACCAGTTCATCAAAAAATTGAATTGTATGGAAAATTTGAAGTAAATCCATCGAGTAGTTTTTAAGATTTTATTGGCTTAATAAATAGAAACATTTTTTTCATAAATTTCAAAATGCTCCAAAATTAAAACTGAGCTAAGAAAATCAGTTTTTAAAAATTTATTTTATCTGGGCAATCAGAAATAAATTCCATGCAAATTTTGAAGCAAATTCATCGAGTAGTAAACAAAAAAAAACCAAAAAACGAAAAATCGAATTTTTTTTTTTTTTTTAAAAACTTTAAAATGAAAACTACGCTGGAAGAACCAAATTATCAATAGCTTCCCAGCAAGTTAGTCACAAAACTAAATTTCATGCAAAATTAGAAGCAAATCCATCGAGTAGTTCTCGAGATACAGTTTACTAACTGAATTCATACATCCACACACATACACACACACACATACATACAGACATTTTCTGGAAACCACTTTTTTCGACTCACCGAGTTCAAATATGTACAAATTAATGAAAAAATAGAAAAAAATTTTTTTACCGATACAATGCTTTCTCTATGAGAAAGCAAAAATGTCGATTTTTCAATTTTTTGTTTTTTTTTTTGTTTACTACTCGATTAATTTGATTCAAAATTTGCACGGAAATTATTTGTGATTGCCCAAATAAAATAAATTTTAAAAAACTAATTTTCTCAGCTAAGTTTTAATTTTAGAGCATTTCGAAATTTTTGAAAAAAGGTTTCTATTTATTAGGCCAATAAAATCTTAAATACTACTCGATGGATTTACTTCAAATTTTCCATGCAATTCAATTTTTCGATCAACTGGTGCGGAAGCTATTGAGAATTGGTTTTCTTAGCGAAGTTTTTTTTTAGAGTCATTTTAAGAATTTTAAAAAACTTTCGATTTTTCATTTTTTTTGTATTTTACGTAAACTACTCGAAGAATTTGTTTGAAAATTCGTATGAAACTTAATTTCGACTACCAAAATTAGAAAAACTTTTAAAAACTGATTTTCTTAGAGCACTTTTAATTTTAGAGCATTTTTAAAATTTTTTTAAAAATTTTTATTTTTTTTTATTTTACGAAAACCATTTGATAGATTTGCTCCAAAATTTAAATGCAAGTTATTCGCTACTGTCTGAAAAAAAACAAGCTTTGGAAAACATATTTTCTCAGAACAGTTTTAATTTTAGAGCATTTTTAAAATAAAAAAAAAATTTTTATTTTTCATTTATCTTCTATTTTGCGTAAACCATACTATAAATTTTCTCCAAAATTTTTGCATAATCAATTCGATATTGTCTGAAAAAAATTAGCTTTTAAAAACTAATTTTCTTAGAGTGGTTACGATTTTAGAGAATTTTAAAGATTTGAAAAAAAAATTTCGATTTTTTTTTTCTAATTTTTTTTTATTTCACGTAAAATACTCGATAAATTTGTTCTAAAATTTGCAGAAAAATCATTTACAACTGCCGAAAGAAGGGAATTTTTCAAAAATTGATTTTCATAGGGTAGTTTTAATTTTAGAGCATTTTTAAAATTTTGAAAAAGAAATTTTGAAAAGAAAATGTTATTTATTCAGCCAATTAGATCTCGAAAATTACTCGATGGATTTGCTTCAAATTTCGCATACTATCTATGTTTTTGTATAAGTAGACGGAAAACTATTGAAAATTGGTATTCATAGAGTAGTTTTTTTTATAGAGCCATAAACATGAACTGTATTTATATATAAATATGATTGCATTTTATAAAGATTAGAAATTTTGTTGTCATCATTCTTTTTATTACTACATTACATCATTTTTTCAATAGAACAAATTTTTTTGTATTACTTGATGATTTAAAATAAATCATAAATGTTGAAAAAGCAAACAGCTAGCATATATGTTCGAAATTAATAATTTATGAGTAAATATTAATGTTAGACAATTTTTTAATATTAAAATCACATTTAAACAAATGTAAAAAAATTAATGAAACTCAAAGAGCTCTATGGGAAAGCATTCCGCCAAAGCATTTGGCAGCGTTTTTTTATTATTAATTAAAAGAATTTCTTTCTTAGCAACAATTAAAAAAATTTATAAAAATGTCTGCTCTTTTTAGCGACAATTAACAAAATAATTTTGTTAGAAAAAACAATTAAAAAATAGGTCTGCTAATAGCGACACTTAAAAATTACGTATCCTTTTTTTAACGGTACTTTATTTTTTTTTTTTGGTGACAGTTGAAAAATTGGTCTTTTATCAATGACAGTCAAAAAATGTCTGCTTTATTTAGTGAAAATTAAGAAAATTTGTTTGTTCTTTTTAGCGACAGTTATTAAAATTGATCTGCTGGAAGCGACAATTAAAAAATACGTTTGCTTATTTAGCGACACTTCAAGTGATTTGTCTGTTTTTTTTTTTAAATATAAAAAAATTTTTATTTTGTATGTTAATATTTTATAGATATATTTGATATGTATATATTATTATTATTTTCCTTTTTGTGAACGTGTGACTGTATGTTCTTCTTCATTTTGTAATCCTGAGTTAAGCCTTTTGAGAAGTTTTTTAATACGGTTTTTAAGTTTGATGTCCAGTATTTTGGCTTCTACTACATACAGCCACTCTACTAGGGCAGGAGTGTCCTGCGTGAATTCCTTACCAATGTTAAGGACCTCACGTTGATATTTGACTTTCTTAAGAAATTTAACTAGTTGGTCGTATTGAAGAACATTGTTAAAATCAGCATTTTTGTACATATCTATGACTGGAGCTAACTGAGGAGTTATATTCTCGTCAATATCTTTGGATTGACTTTGGTCACTATTTTCATCACTATTTACTTCTACAATTTTTGTTTTTTTCTTGGCTGGTTTTAAGGTTTTATTTGTCTGTGAAGGGTTTTTGAACTTTTGCTTTTTTCATTGTTTACTGAAAGTTCTGAGTTGATGCTTCCACTAGTGGTAGAAGGAGCAGACCTTTTAAGACCATAGAACTGTGCGTCCATTATTTCATGAGAAGAGTTCTCAGCGATACTTGACGAGGAGTTGTTTTTATCATTTAGAGGATTTTCCATGTTAAGACCGTCTGCTTGAGTGTTATCTATAGTAAAATGCGTGCGGGCATCGTTCTTATTTGATTGATCAAGTTTTTGAGATTCAAGAGAGTCGCCATCTTTCGGAGGTGGTGAAGAACCAACGCTATTGTGGGTAACGATTTCTTTATCAGACTGTTGGCTTATCATGTGAGTGATGGCGCCGTCAGTATTAGAGGCTTCATTCTCCTTGAGTACCGGACAAAATTTAGCAATGTGTCCTTGATTTTTGCAATAGTGGCATTTTATATTTTCCGCACCAAAGAAAATCCAATAACTAATATTTTTATAGTTAATTTTAAGTTTATTTGGGACTCTTTCAAAGTCCTCTTCCTTAACATAAAACTGCCTCCTATGGGAAAATATGTGACTTCGAGATTCATTTGCTGTGGAGGATCTGATGTTAGTTATACCCCTTTTTGTAATTATGTTGATTGACTTTAAATAATCAATAACTATATCGTTGGGTATTTGTGGCAAGATATTAGAAATAATAACTCTACGATAATTTTGTACAGATCTTCCTGGCACGTATGAAGCGAACGTGTAAGCGCTATTGTTAACTGTTATTGTTTTGCCTATAATTTCATTAGCCGCTTCCTCTGAATTTAGAGTGAAACAGACCCTATTCTCGGAAATTTTTGAAAAGTAAATCAAATTTTTGATGTTCATGATTTTTTCAAAATGATCCATATATTGGTCGTTGGTGTAACCCTCTATAGCATTTAACACGACAGTTTGTTCAAATGTAGGTAGTGAGCTCCTACTGATAGCATTTGCATAAGAGAGCTTATCTCTGTTACTTGACGTTTCAACGGCTTGAACGCCAGAATTAGAATTCTTTTCGTTTGTAACTAATTGAGTGAGAGCAGACCCATTGTCGCCACCGACAACCGAGCCCGATCCACGACTATGCACAGCGTCGAAGGCTGCTTGAGAACCTTCTAGACTTTGCGACGCCCCATTGCCGACACCGGTAACCGGAGCATCCGCACCATCCGTACCACCAAACATACGCAAAAAGTGCACTTCTAGCCCCTAAACGCAGCTCGAAGGCACACCCGCACAAAAAACCACCAGCACAAAATACAGCGTGCAAAACAGGTAGCAAACTAAACGAGGCGATAGAGCGCCACTGCCCGTCTACACTGTACGACGTCTTGCGCGCGACTGTTCATATCATTATGTATCATATTATATTGATTTTTTTAATATTAATGAATAATATTAAAAATTATTTATTATTAAATAAATAATCGATAATTTTAAGAAAAACAAACATGAAAATACATTCTATTAATTTTGTAAAAATTATTTTAATATATCTTTTTTAATATTAGCAAGAAAGTCAAGGATATTAAAAAACAATATAGATATATATTTTATACATCCAAAAGACTTAAAAATAAAATTAAGATATATTAAAAATAAAATTAAAATAATTAATAAATAAGGAAAAATTATATTATTTAATTTTATCGTTTTATTTATGAAATATATTAATTAATAATATTATGATTATCATAATGATATTGAAATTTATTGTAAAATATGTACTTTGAATAAAACTAATATTTAAAAAAAAAGGAAATATATTAATTTCGAGTATATAAATTAAAGATATTAAATATTATAAAAAAATAATAATAATTAATATTTAAATATAAGAAACAATTGAAAAATTTTTAATAATAATATTAAAAAACATAGAATTTAATCAGATATTAAACTTTAAATTTAGAATAATTATAATAAAAAAAATTTCTGTTTTATATTATTGTAAGACATGTTACAATAATATTTAATTGAAAAATATCAAGTTATAATAATTATTCTAATAAACATACTTAAACAAAGATTTAAAAGAGATAAATATCAATTGGAAAATTGTTATATAACAATAATATAATAACAAATTGTACAAATAATAAAATGACTTTTAAAACTTTGTTTAAATATGTAATACTGATGGTGGAGGATGGATTGTAAATAGAGTCTATGGTATAAAGAGGAAGGAATATAGACTCTCATGGTTGTGTAGAGCTACAGGCGAAGGGAACCATGGTTTTATTTTAAATAATTGTATAACAAAAGGAATAATTTTAATTAATTTTAACATATCTTAAATTAACTTAAAATTATTATTATTGATTTTATATAATTATTTAAAATAAAACAAAAAAAACCAACGCGCCGTAATACCATACATTTTTTATTATTTAATTTATATTATAAATTATTAATTGTATGGTATTATTGAAAGTACCTCTTCGGGTGGTGTGGAAATCTGTCTGAGCAAATATATAATTAATATTAATTTTATTAATAATTTTTGTCAGTACAAATTTCATTACTGACTGATATTTTCATTAGTGTAAATATGGACGGGGGTTGGCGAACAGCACGAGCAGGGGGGTACCCCCCTAGTATATATATACTTATAAAAAATCTTTTAACCACTTGCGTAGTTAAGGAAAATTTGCACCCTCCTTTAAGAGAAGAAGGGAACCCTGAAGGTGTAAAATAAAAATAGAGTGTTAAAATCAGTATTAAAATCGTATCTAGAGCCACGGTGGCTCAGGGGCTAGAACATCCCGACAAGAAAAATATTAAGGATGCCCTACAAAATTGTAAGGACCCCACAGGGCATCCTGACAGGGGCGCTACTTGGCTTGTAATGGGGTGCTTCTGAGGTCTCGATAGGGCAGCCTCATTTTCCTAAATATTCTATTATTACCCGTCCACTGTCCGATAATTGCCTGACTATTGATATTCAAAACCTTTTAAAGTAAAACATAAACTTCTGACATTCTCGCCAGTAAATTAAATTTTATTTTTCTTATAAAATACGAATTAGTTTGCAAAAGATAAATGTATTAATATTTTTATAAAATAATATGAATGAATCATTCTTCAACTCAATTTTATATATTATGCATTTATTTTGTTCTACGAAAATTTAATGTTGATTGCTATTAAAACACACGCACATACACCACACTAGTAAATAAAAACATGGCTGTATCTAAAATTAAAATAATTCTTCTTTTCGTGTTGAATATTATTTATATTGAAACTATTTTAGAGTTAAATTTACAAGAAAAATAGTTTTTTCACACCAAATAAACACGTGCATCAGATGAGGTTATGTTATCACTTCGAATTTTTTCAACATCGATTGTCAAAATAATTCTTCTTTTCGTGTGGCTATTATTTATATTGAAACTATTTTAGAGTTAAATTTGAAAGAAAAATAGTTTTTTTCACACCAAATAAACACGTGCATCAGATGAGGTTATGTTATCACTTCAAATTTTTTCAACATCGATTGTCAGGCAACTGTCAGGTGATAAACGGGTAACAATAGGGACATCTGAAAATGAGTCTGCCCTATCGGGACCTTAAAATCGCCCCATTACACGCCATCTAGGAACCCTTTAGGGCACCCTACAGGGACCTTATAATAATCTTAGGGTACCTTATAGGGACCTCATTTTCACACGAAATTCGTTTCTAGTCGGGATCCGACTATCACCCAGAGGGCCGGGGTTCGAGTCCCGGTGAGGGCGGGATTTTTTCCATTTTTAATTGAAAGTGGAGAATTTTTCGGACTCATTGACACCGTGGTGGACCACCCCCGAATGATTTTCCGCGGTTTTAACAAAAACCGCAGATAATTATTCGAGGGCCGGTAAGGCAAAATGCGACTGCTCCACTAACTATAGTTGAGCCGGAACGTTCTGCTGGGTTGGTGTGAGCTCTCGATGCGCTAAAAAGGATAGGTAGAGTGAGTCTCCCCGCCTGAGTAGGCCTGTACGGGTACGCGAACACCTTCCGGGGTAAAAAGGGATGGTTTCGAACGCGAAAACACCGGAACACACAGGTGGTCGAGGTGTCCCGTAAACAGATGTAAAAAATCTATACGGGGTAAGGAAAGCAATAAAACATATTAAAATCGTATCTTCCTCAACCCGGAGTCATGAGACTAAATTCGAATCTCAGGCTCAAGCGAGAACGAGTTCATATTTTTGCTAGACTCTTTCAGAATCAGACATGGGGGTAAGTACAGAGAATATTTACATACGTATTTAATCGTCTATTACTTTATTTACCTGAATATTAAAACATATTTATCTTACTTATTAATAAAAAACGGGAGAGAGACGAATTGTGAACAATAAACGTCACCAATGGCTTGTTCCAGGACATTGCCGAAAATTTTGAACTTACGCAAGCATTACCAATGGCAGTTGCTGGCAATGCACTGCCACCACCATTCGTTTTCCTCACGCCCAGTGAGGGTAATAATCCTCTCCTGGCACCAGTACTTGCTAATAACCACCCTTGAAGCAGGAAATTAAGGGACGCATTAAAAGGAAAATTCGGCGGAGGACTAGGAGGCCTAACGCAGCAAAGCAGCCATTTGCGCAGTCAATTCTTCGAGAGTCCAGATAAACTCACCTGGTGGTGCATTGACTGTTTCCCGAATGTAGCGGAGGAAGGTTGAAGATTCAAATTCACCCATTGTGTAGGATTGACGACGTCCTTAAGAACTCCGCCACGTCCAGCATGTGTTAGCAACGTCTCAGAGGCATGTCCTCTAAAAAAGTGCAAGGATTGCTGCTTAGTTTTTTATTCACTCACCGAACTGATAAAAAACGGTAATGTAATGAAATCTATCGCCATACAGCAAAAAGAAAAAAAACGCAACGTGTTATGGTATGAATACCTTGTAAAACATCCAAGTTTCATAATAAAAAGAAAAACATAAAAAATGTTCTCTCTTCTTATTTTTCTTTCTTCTTTTCTCAAAAATAATATATATATATATATATATATATATACTAGGGGGGGTTCCCCCCTGCTCGCGCTGCTCGCCAACCCCCGTTTATATTTACAATATGTCAGCCAGTAATGAAATTTGTACTGACAAAAATTATTTATAAAATTTATATTAATTATATATTTGCTCAGACAGATTTCCACACCACCCGAAGAGGTACTGTCAATAATACCTTACAATTAATAGTTTATAATATAAATTAAATAAAAAATGTATGGTATTACGGCGCGTTGGTTTTTTTTTGTTTTATTTTTAATAATTATATAAAATCAATTATAATAATTTTAAGTTATTTTAAGACATGTTAAAATTAATTAGAATTATTCATTTTTTTTAATAAAATTATTCAAAATAAAACCATGGTTACCTTCGCCTGTAGCCCTACACAACCATGAGAGTCTATATTCCTTCCTCCTTATACCATAGACTCTATTTACAATCCATCCTCCACCTTCAGTATTACATATTTAAACAAAGTTTTAAAATCATTTTATTATTTGTACAATTGTTGTTATATAACAATTGTTCAATTAATATTCATCTCTTTTAAATCTTTGTTTAAGTATGTTTATTAGAATAATTATTATAATTTGATATTTTTCAATTAAATATTATTGTAACATGTCTTACAATAATATAGAACCGAAATTTTTTTTATTATAATTATTCTAAATTTAAAATTTAATACTTTATTGAATTCTATGTTTTTTAATATTATTATTATTAAAAATTTTATAATTATTTCTTATATTTGAATATTAATTATTATTATTTTTTTTTATAACATCTAGTATCTTTAATTTTTATACTTGAAATTAATATATTTTCTTTTTTTTAAATATTAGTTTTATTCAAAGTATATATTTTACAATAAATTTCAATATCATTATGATAATTATAATATTATTAATTAATATATTTCATAAATAAAACGATAAAATTAAATAATATAATTTTTCCTTATTTATTAATTATTTTAATTTTATTTTTAATATATCTTAATTTTATTTTTAAGTCTTTTGGATGTATAAAATATATATCTCTATTTTTTCAATATCCTTGACTTTTTTGCTAGTATTAAAAAAGATATATTAAAATAATTTTTACAAAATTAATAGAATGTATTTTCATGTTTGTTTTTTTTTTAAATTATCGATTATTTATTTATTAATAAATAATTTTTAATATTATTTATTAATTAAAAAAATCAATATAATATAATACATAATGATATGAATTTTATTAATTTTTTTTGTTTTATAAAATAATTTTTTATTTATCCTTTAAACATTTTATTATATTTAAATTCAATTATAAATGTTTAAGTTATAATAGGATTTTATTTGATTTATTTAACGTTTAATGTCTGTATCATAATTACAATAATATTAATACAATTAATTACTAATTCATGTATGTTATAAATAAAATTATAAAGTGAGTATTTTATTAAATTTTATTTATTTTTTTTAAATATATTTTAATGCAATTAAGTCTTTTTGATGTATGAAATATATTTTAAATTACTGTTTTAATATATTTAATTAATTTTTGGTTTTTATAAAAGATATATTTATTATTTTTATTAATTTATTACTTAAATATATTTTATATTATATTTTATAATATAAAAAAAATTATATTAGCAATACGTAATAAATGTTTATAATATATTGTATTATGAGTTGTGATATAATATTCCATTATTGGATCATGTATTTCTAACTTATATTGAATGATTTTATTTGTCATATATTTATAATAATATGCTACATTGTTCCAATTTTCAAAATGAAGTTTTTCATTTTCAATATCGATATAGTTATTAATTGCATTATTTAATATAGATAAATCTGTATTTTCATTCAAATTTTCCATATATTCTTCGTACTGCTCTTGAAACCGTTCAAATTCGTTTATTTGGTTATTTGAATCATCTAATTCTTCTTGATGTTGTAAGTTTTCTACAACAATGTATTCATTTGAAACTGGATCCCATTCCATTTTATAATTCGATTATTATTAGTATTACTAAATTATATTTTAAATAACTTTGTTATTATTTTTTTTTATAAAATATTTGAAGTTTGTTTTTATTTTCTTTTTTATTATTTTAAATTAATTTTAGAAAATTTAAAGTATGTTTTTATTTTTTGTTTTATTATGTTATATCTGAAAAAAACAAAGGTTTTATTAGTATGTAAGAAATATAAATATATTTTTAATATTAAAAAAATTAAAGTTTTTTTTTTTATTATTTTTCTAGTACTTCTTTCCATACTATATTGGTTAATTCATTTTTATTTTCTAATTCATTTTGAATATGTATTTTAGAAGCATTTTTACTTCTAGAAAGAGCAACATATAATTGTCCATGTGAAAATAAAGGTTTTTTTATGAATATTCTTACGTTTTCAAAACTTTGACCTTGTGATTTATTTATAGTTATAACAAAAGCTAATACAATAGGGAATTGTTTTCTATATAAAATAAATGGTAAAGACGATGATTCATTTGTGCTTAATGTTATACGCGGTATAAAAACTTTATTTCCTTTATTTTCGCCTGTAATTACTTCAGCTTCTATATTGTATTTAAATAATCTCGTTATCTTTAATCGTGTTCCATTGCATAATCCATCTTTTATACTTAAATTTCTAATTAGCATTATTATGGCATTTATTTTTAAATTAAGTTCATGTGGAGGTAATCCTTCTCTTATATAATTTAACATTTCTATTGGATAATTTAAATGAATATTATCATCTGTTTGATCAACACCCTTATATGTTGCATAATCAATACTATAATATGTCATTGTTTCATTATTAATTAAATTCAGTATTTTATTATTTAAAATATTCACATCTTCATTATATGTACTTAAAATAACATTTTTCGAAAAACTATAATTATTGTTAATGTTTTGATAAATTTTATTGCAAACATTATTAGTTTTCCATTTTTCTGGTATAATAAATGTATCAACTTTTCCTTCTCCGATATCTAATAAAAATGATGAAAAATTTTCATCATTAGATCTTATATTTTTTTTTAATTTAAAAATATGAAACATGGGCCATAGGATTGAATATTTTATAGTTTGTTCTATAATTGTATTTTTATTTCCATTTTTTAATACAGGTAAAATTTGACGAAAATCTCCACCTAAAATAATAATTTTTCCTCCAAAAATTTCATTATTATTACAGACATCTTTTAATGTTTTGTCAACTATTTCTAAAGCTTTTTTAGGAATCATTGATGCTTCGTCCCATATAATTACATTTGCTTCTCTTAATTTTTTCTTATCTGAATCAAATTTTAAAAATGCACTTTCAATATTGTTTAAGTCTAATGGTAATCTAAAAGTTCGGTGACTGGTTAAACCTTTTGGTAGTAAAATTGAAGCAATACCTGTCCAAGCCATTGATAAGAATTTTTTTTTTATTGTTATAAAATAATATATTAATGTTTTATATAAAAATGTTTTTCCAGAACCTCCTGGTCCATCTATGAAAAAAATTTTATGATTATTATTTATTATTTGTTCAAAAATATGTTTTTGATCGTCATTCAATTGTTTATACATTTTATCAAATTTTTTTTTGCTAAAAATTATAATTTCGTCATTAATTTCTTCGTTTTCCTCGTTATAGTTTTCATTTGGTTCAGGTAAACCAAAATTTTCACATGACATTTGTTCTGAATTTAATATTTGATTAATATGGGATAAAGCTTTATTTTCTTTATTTTCTTTAAAATCTTCAATAAAAAATTTTTTATATTTTTCCCAAATAATGTTACCTTGAATATTTTCACATAATAAAAAACATGCAAAAAATTTACGTAATTGTACTGGTAACATAACTTGGCATGCTTCTTCAAAAATATAATAAATTTGTTTTTCGTGTTCTATTAAATTCATTGCAAGAGCAGTTTCTTTATAAGTATTATAAGTTACATTTTCATAAGTTCGTAAATCTTTAAAAGATGTTGGACCTTTTACACTGTTTAATATTAATTTCAAAAAAAAAACGTTCACTATCTTTTGGTGATACTACATTTAATCTACCAATTGCTATATTTTTTCTAAGTTGTGATCTTTTAATCCAAGATTTAGTCTTAGAATTAAAAATATAATATTGTGGAATATTAACATATTTAATTTTTTTAGCAAAATCATCTTTTTTATTCAATTTAAACCATGCAGTCAATGTTGTTTCGCATTTGTTTAATGCTGAATGTATATTATTTTCATCAAAAATTATTTTTTGTTGATTTTCTGTATGGATATTTAATCTTATTACTGTATGACTTCTACCGCATAGAGGAAATGCTTGTAATCTCCATGCAGCCTCCATTGGACTTAAATATCTTCCATCTATGTATTGAGTTATTTCATCATAAATATCATCATTATTATTTTCTTCATTTTTATCTTGTTTTATTTTACAGTAAGCTTTATCTACACCTTTATAAATATAATCATAAATATATTTTATACTTTGTATTGACATACAAAGTTCAGTATTGATATGAGCATTATATTTTGCTAACAAAAAACTGTTGTAAGGAACTACCATAGAATTATCAACTTGTAAAATTTTTTTATTATGTTTTAAATTATATGTATGATTATCTAAAATATTATTTCTTCTTTTGTATTGTGGATATTTGTTTTCTTCAACTATTGTACTTTCATTAAATGATTTTGGAAATTTTTTTTACATTTACTTTATTTTTTTTCGTAAAAAGGTGATTTATCTGTATGTGGTCCATGTAACATGTGTTTAATTACTAATTTTTGTAAATATTTATTTTCTGATGAAGGTATTTCTGCTGAAATATATTTATCAATATTTTCTGGAGTTAATATTTTATGATTATGATGTAATGTTATAATAATATGCGCGTGAGGTAACCCTCTTTTTTGAAATTCAATCGAAAATACATAAGCTATGACAGGACCAAAAATTTCGTTTTTTATAATATCATTCAATAACATTTTAAATTTTATATAAAATAATCTTACTGTGATATTTGGTATGTCATTGGGAGTTGTTGCTTCTGGAAAATTTTTTAAAATTTCTTTTAATTCTTTCCATTTAGGATTACACGTCATTGTTATAAATAAGTCTGGCTTTCCTACTGTTCTCATTATTGCCATGGCATCTTGATAATATTGCTGCATGTATCTTGGACTACCAATATATGATGAGGGTAAAATAAAAAGATTTCCAATTCTTTCTTTGTTTTCAAAATTTGTTGAAACATTTGATAAACTCAAGACAACAAGAAAACAAATTTAAGCTAACCTAAAAGAAGATGTAGGAAATTTTTTAATAAGTTTTTCTGACCAAGACAATCAAGACAAAGTAAAATGTGCTTTACTTTTAGGCAAATACAGCTTGGACCCAAAAAAAAGTAAGCTTAAATGTTGAAAGTAGAAGTTTTTTATTTTTTTTTGTCTCAGTATGGGTGGTGTGGAAAGTTGTCTAACGAACGTAGTTATTATTTGATAGTTAAAAAATAATTATATCAATAATCTATAATAATATTAACTATGTATTAAATATATATTCCATTATATAGCCTTAAGCAAGTATTTCATAAATATATTATTAAAAAACTTTTTTCTTAATAGTTTATATTTCAAATAAATAATTGACGTAAAAATAAAATAAAGAAATAATATATTTAAGATAATTAAATACCAATATTTTTCATAACCAAATTTGGTCTCTAAAGTATTAGAGTCATCAAACAAGAAGGTTTTTTAAAAAAATATTGGTAAAATTTAAATATTTAATTAACGATATAAAAATAAACACTAAATGATTATGAATAGTGATTAGGGATATGAGGGGTAGCAAGAGGGGTGACTTGTTTAATGAGGGGGTGATTTGTGGACTGAGGGGTGGACTTGGGAAGGAGAGGGGTGACTGGGGTTGAGGGGGAATCTTTTTTTTTTTTTTTTTAAAAAAAAGACATTTCTAGAGACATTTTTACGTTATTTTGAGGGGGAACTTTTAATTTTTTTGGAGGGGGAAAAAAAATGAGCGGCAGAAGAAGGGGTAGGAGGAGGGGTAGTAATTGGAAGGGTAATAGTAGTGGTGTAAAGAACGAGTAACAAATATAAATCGATAAAATAAGGTAAATTTAGCTAAATTATCTGAGGGGGGGTGAGTGACGTACGAGGGGTAGCAAAAGGGGTGACTTGGGTAGCAGAGGGGTGACTTGGGTAGTAAAGGGGTGTCTTTTTTTTTTCTCAAAAAAGATCATTTCTAGACAGATTTTTACGTTATTTTGAGGGGTGGATTGTGATGTTTTAAGCATAAAAAAGAGGGGGAGGAAAAATGAGGGGCAGCTGAGGAGGTTTTTTTTTTTTTTAACTATATAATATAGGGAGATATATATATACACAGCCGTTCAATCGCTTTTGCCCACCCTAGAGTAAAATTTATTAAAATAAAAAGTTTTATATCTTCGGAACTAATGATCGCATCTTCAAAATCCAGACGATGTTTGAAAGATTGGTAAAAAATCTTTGAAATAAAGTAAGTCCGGTATGAAAAAAGTCATTTCCTAATTGCTTATACCAATATGAAAAAAAATTTTTTTTACTAATTCTTTTTGCCCACATAAAAGTGAATGCAATACTTATGGAAATTATGATATCGAAATAAACCAAATGGGTTTTAAAACTCTAATAGTCCTCTTTAAAATGAGCTAAGTGAAATGTTTCTATGACTCTTTTAACTACAGTTATGATGATTTTTCGAAAAAAAGACCTATTTTTTCAATCATGATTATCTCATAAACTAAGAAAGATAAAAAATTTTATATAAAAGAAAAAATGTTTCATTTTTAGTCTAGAATATATATATTTAGTAACCAATAAGTTTCAGGGAGAACATCTTTTTTTACTTATTTTTTTAGGGAAAATTCATGAAAAATTAGTAAAAATTTTTAATAAAATGAGTGAAAAAAAAATTTTTTTTTCGAAACTCATTGGTTGCTAAATATATATATTCTAGACTAAAAAATAATAAATTTTTTTATCTTTCTTAGTTTATTAGATAATCATGATTGAAAAAATAGGTTTTTTTTCGAAAAATCGTCATAACTGTGGTTAAAAGTGTCATAGAAACATTTTACTCGGCTCATTTTAAAGAGGACTATTAGAGTTTTAGAACCCATTTGATTTTTTTTCAATATCATAATTTCCATAAAAATGGCATTCACTTTTGTGAGCAAAAAAAATTAGTAAAAAAAATTTTTTTTTACATTAATATAAGCAATTAGAAAATGACTTTTTTCATACCGGACTTACTTTATTTCAAAGATTTTTGACCAATCTTTCAAACATCGTCTGGATTTTGAAGATGCGATCATTAGTTCCGGAGATATAAAACTTTTTATTTTAACAAATTTTACTGTAGGGTGGACAAAAGTAATTGAACGGCAGTGTATATATATATAATATTGTATAACAAATTACAAATTTATCATGCTCATAATATTATTAAAAAAAAAATAATATCAACCAACGTTTTTTTTTAAATTAAAAAATATTAATTTTTCACATATATTACAAACAGTTATTATTGATTATTGTTATTTCTAATCGAGTTTAGTAGATGAGCTATGCCGGTTCTGGCTCGGACCGATTCTAATTCACCTGAATTAGAACTGAACTGAGCCACAATTGAATTGAGTCAGAAACGACATAGAGTGGGGGAACCCAAGCGATATTTTACGTGGTATTAGACGATGAAACAGCTGATTGACCTAGAGTGGGGGGACTTTTTCTAACCAAGAGGTGGGCAAAAGTAATTGAACGGCAGTGTATATAAATATATTGCGCACGCTAATATCTTCTACGTATGTTCTTTCGCTTTCGATAATGTTATCGCTAAGTACAATTTTAATTTTGTACTTAGCGATATATTTATTAATCATTTAAAACATCTTTTCGTTCATGACAAGATCAACGTATCGTTGTTGAGCATTTATAATGAAAAAATTATATTAACTTAGCTAAAAACATCAGCTGTGCGCATGCGCAATCGATGCACACTATACTGTATCGTCGATATGGTATACATATCGCGACATACGTGTATCACATATAGAATAAGGCCCCTGCTCCCAGGTTTTCTTAATACTGGATCTCGAGAGAATATTTTTCTGAATGTAACTTTTTTAAGTTGACTATTATGATTCATTACTATTTAACCAGATGTTTGTATAACACGGCTTTGAAAATTTTAAATTAATAATCATTTTCACCATGAGTCTCTATCATGTTTCAAAATCATTAAGTTGATGACTAATTTTAAAATAATGTCATAAAATTGAACCTTGCTTTTACTATAACCATATATTCTATCATTATAGTTTTTTCTTAAATTACAAAAATTTTCTTATTGTCTCTACATGTATGATTTATAATAATTTAATAAATTGAAACTCAGTAGATGAGCTATGCCGGTTCTGGCTCAGGCCGATTCTTATTCACCTGAATTAGAACTGAGCTGAGCCAGAATTTACTTGAGCCAGAAACGACATAGAATAGGGGAACCCAAGCGATATTTTACGTGGTATTAGACGATGAAACAGCTGATCGATCTAGAGTGGGGGAACTTTTTCTAACCCAAGCAATGTTTTACGTGGTATTACACGATGAAACAGCTGATTGAGCGAGAAACGACCTTGAGTGTGGGAACGAGTTCTAATTCACTCAAGCTATTTTACGTGATATTGGACGATTAAAGAAACAGCTGATTGATCCAGAAATGATAACAGCTGATCGAGCGGCGAGGACTTGGCCGCTGGGTACTTACTAAGCTGCTGAATAATTTTTAAAGTTTTATAATTTTTACTTTTTAATATTTTTTTCTATTTATTTATTCATTATAAATCAAATAAAAATTATTTAAGCATTAAAAAATATGTTTGACTCTGGTCGGGATCGAACTCACGACCCTTAGGACGCGAGACAAGCGCGTATTTTTTTTTTTTTTTATTTATTTGTTTATTGAGAGATAAAACATTACATACAAATTTATTACACCAAACAAATTAACGTGTACATAATAATTTTTTTGATTTAGAGTTCATTCTGTTGACTTTCTAAGCTGTAAGTACTCGCAGTATGTAAGTTGACTGATGTTTTTTATTTAAAAGTTCATTTTATTTATGAGCCTGGTTTCTATATGAAAGATGATAGGCAAAAGAAAAATTTGGATTCTAAGAAGTTGGAAAAGTTCTGAAAAAACCAACTAAAACTTTTGTTTAAAGAGCTTAAAAACTAGTAGTTAGTGCTATTTACATATTTACAAAAAAGTTTTACAGATGTACAATATCTGTTATTCTAAATCGTTTAATTTTTAGTGTTGATCTTGCTTTTAAACATTTGATAGGAAAGAGGTGAAGGATTTTTTATTTTTTTTTTTTTACATATTACTTTTCATGTGTGAGTACCAAGCATTGGTGTACAATTTCTTTGTTTCCTTAGAAGTACGTGTTTTTACATTTATTTTGTAGTTATGGAGATACATATTTTCATTACGCTGGAACTTTTTTTACAATAATTGCTATTTTTTAAATTGATCGAAAAAGTTGTTTAATTCATTAATAAATGATATATAATTATTGCTTGGAGCGTAGGCACAGACAATGATTAAATTTTTTTGTGTTACTGTAATGTATTTTTATGGCAGTAATTTCTAGTGAATTATTTTCAAAGATTGGTTTGTAATTCATTTTTTTGTACGGAATGCATTTTCTTATTAATATACCTGTTCCACCTCCTTGAGTTGGATTAGGTCTGTCGGTGCGGATTAAAAAGAAATCTTTAAAGGAAGTTTTGTGCTGACAGTTTAGCTTTGTCTTATTTAACAACACAATATGTGGCTTTACATTTTCTATGAATTTAAGCAGATTATGTCTGCGTGAATTAGTGATTAAAGAATTTACATTGATTGATATTATGTTAAGATTTTCAATTATTCTATCCATTGTAGGTCAAGTTTGTTAAATAATACTTTGATTTTTGAATTTTGATTGTTTAACTGATTTTGTAAAGCCGCATTATGATATGTTATAGTAGCTATGATCTCCTGTTTAAAATTTAGTAAGAGGTTTTCAATAGTATTGGTTAATGATTCATTATTAGTTTCTAGGTTAGATGTAATTACATTAATATTTTGATTTGGAGTGGCGCTCCTTATGTTGTTGTTACCTTGTGCTTGCGTAGCTTTGGCGTAAGATAGGTTAGGTCGTATAGTTCGAATCGGACGTTGCGTATCAGTTGGCGCCTGTTTGGCCGAGTTGACTATAGATTGTGCGTAGCGTAGATATAAGCATCCGCGGTAGTTTGCGGTGTGGCCAAATTCCTTACAGTTGACGCAGAAAGGTTTTTCTTCATTTGATGCTTCCTTTTGTCGTTTACACTTACCAGGCTCGTGGCTTTCATTACATTTGACACATCGATAGCCAAGGTTGCAATTGATGCTGGCATGACCCACTCGCTGACAGTTGTGGCATTGATATACTTTGTTTTTGCGGTATGGTTCCCATGTGACTTTTAAATTTGCTAAGTGCTTTATTTTTGTGATATTTCTAATCGTGCTATCGCTGCTGAATTGGATTAACAGGATATTTTTATGTGCACTTGCTTCTTTGGTTTTTAGCTTTTCTACTTTTAAAATTTGGACGCTGGGTACATTGAGATTGAAGATTTCTGTTTTTATGTCTTCAGTTGTAAAATCATTGTTGATTCCTTTTAGAATGAGAATTTTATTTTTTTCGCCAGATGGCGTATAAGTGTAGAACGGTATGTTATCAGACTTAAGTTTCTCCTTGATTTTTTTGAATGTTTCAATGTTATTTGTCATAATTTTTTGTTCTTGATTTCTACAATCTTTTAAATGGAAATTTGTTTTATCTACAGCAGAGGCGAGAATGCAAATGAGTTCCTTTGCTGATGTGTGCCGGCAATAAATTGGTGGCGTCTTTTTCTCTTTTGCGGTACGCATTGAGATTTTTGTTTCGTCGCTGTTGTCGTTTTGCATAATCTGTGAGGATTGCTTTTGAAGAGGCATAAATCGATTTTGCGTTGAAATATTTTTACTGGCGTTGTTTATAAAATTTCCCCCTGATGGGTATTTGTTAGATTTTTTAGGTGTTTCCCAGTCTTTGTCTTCATTGAGGTTAAGCGTTGAACTACTGCTACTAGCTTCGGCGTCCATATTGTCATCTGTTGTCATGCTCACACTGTTTTCATTTTCCTGATATATGCTATCGGTGTTTTTTAGAGTTTCAAATTGGTGATTTTTTGATGAATTAGCATTTTGTGCATCAGAATTTCTTGCTTTTGCGACATTTAGGTTTGGTTGTAAGGCGCACTGCTTACGCAAGCCCAACTCTTTGAGCGCTTTTTCGAAATCTCTGTCAATTTTACTAATATTTAGGTTTGGCTTTTTAACCTTTGTCTGTATATTCGCCTCAGTGTTATCACTGTCATTACCATTGCTGAAAGTTTTTCTTTTACCGAGAGCATTAGAGCTCTCTTCCCCAAACTCCGCCATTACCTCGCAGTAGCGTGGGTAAGGTTATGTGATATTATGCATTATTATATTCAATCTGATAGAATGTAAAAGACACTAATTGTATCAATAATTTTTTTGTAAGATGATGTTTTAAATGGCACAGTTTATTGTTTAACGTAGCAATCCAGCTATAGTATCATATTGAAGGAATATAACGGTAATAACTGGTGCGGGCGGCACGAGCACGTCCGTTCGCTATCAACGCTCAACCGCGACTCCGAGACAAGCGCGTATACCATTACGCCACAGAGCCACCGTACTCGAAGAAATTTTAAAACTTGTATAATAGCAGTTTTTCCAGATTTCATATTATTTCTACATATTTTAACATAAGTTATTGCTAGTAATTAATAATCATTTTTATTGTAAAAATTATATATCTGTATACGCTTATAGATTAAAAAATAAGGTATATAAAAAAATATTAAGTACAATTTATTAGTATTATCCGAGTGCATAATATAGTTATAGCTCAAAATAAAATAATAGCGATCTACTTTATTTACACGATGCATATAGGTTAACACTCGAGAGTGTAGCGAATTAAAACTAGTATGAGTAACATGTCAGTTGTGCCCTCTGCGAAAGAAACTTACTGACTAAAATTTTCATAGTCTCATTCTGTATTCCATATTCGCGTTCCTTATGTTATCGTTTCTATGAAAGTGATACCTTTTTAATGGGAACGCTCATATTAAAATTCCTTATTCAAATGAATATTCGCGGGAACAATAACTCGCTGATCATATGATTTACTACAGCACCATATTTGATTTTTTAAATCGTCAAATACGAAGACAAAGGCCACGGGTAAGGTGCTGTGTTATCAAAGTCTTTTTTAAAAAAAAATATCTCAACAGCAAAATGGAACGAAAGTAAGTATTATTTAATATTGTATTATTACTAATATTATTTGAAAAATGAAAAATATTTATAATAATTTTTTTTCTAGAATCCCATCAGGTCCTAGATCAATAATGATTTACCAATTTTTTCAAGCGGCAAAGGAGGAATTCGACTGCCTAATTTCCTTTGCGAATTATCTAATTAGAACATTAGACGACATCGATGAAATAGAAAATTCTTTTTTGTGAAATGGGCTAGCAAGATTTTTCCCTCGTATGCAGCATTAATGCATGCAATTATAAAAAGGATTGCTGCAGAAGAAGCGAAGAATGAACTTCAAAGATTTGCAGCTTTCGCTAAAATCATTGCGTGACGCTCAAATGCAGACATATTGTTTCAAATTACAGACTCACTAATTAATGAATAAAAAAATAAAAGTTTTGGTGTGTTTTTAAAAAATATTTTTAGTGTGTTTATATATTTTTTTAATGTGCTTATTTTCAGTGTGTTTTATTTTTATTTCAATGCATTTTTCAATATATTTTTCAATATATTTTTCCAATGTATTTTGATTAATAAAGTGTTTTTTTTATAATTTGATTTCTTAATTATTTCAATAAATATTTAAGTTAATCCTTTGAATAAATATTTTTAAATATAATAGTTTAATCATATGTTAGTAAAATAGATTTAGGTTATGTTTTAAAAAGTAGTTCAATTTAGTTATTTATATTCAAATATATACATTGAAAATTTTTTTTTATTGCAAAACATATTCTTAATGTTTTCTTATGAATATATTTTAAAAAAGGTTGTCTGTGGAGAATGTGTGTATGAGTGTGTAAGTGAATAAATATCTTAGACGCTTGGAATAACTTTTGTAACGTTTGGCTTTTCATACGTTGTTGTGTTGTAGACAACTCGTTGACGTCAGTGGCATCAGACTTTTACTTTTACCTGAGGGTTGATGCCGGAAGATGGTCGGTCGGTGGTTCGAATAAACCAAAGTTAAAACTTATAAACTAAATGATTTTACTGAATTTAATAATAGAAATAAAAGTGAGTTTAATAATGAAAAGTGCATAAACGTTAAACGGTAATTGATATTAATAAAAAGGTAAAAAAGAATTAACTATTGCATTTAAATACTAATTAAATAAATGTAATAAGCAAGCTTAAAATTAAAGTGGTAACGACGGAGCGGATTTACAGGAAAAGGTTTAACGGAACTGGTAAATGAGTATGAGTCGTGCAATTTTATATTTTTCACAATAAATATTCTTTGCATTTATTGAGTTGATTTAAAACTAATACAAGGTTAAATTAAGCAAAGTAATAATCTCGGAATGATGGCCGAAGACGGCGGCATGTAAAATATGAATGATCCAAATAATACGAAGATTAAATTATATCTTAAGGCGGTCGGTATTATTTTTACCGGTGACGCGGTTTAACAAAAATTATACTTATAAATAATTCCGATCGGTATCGGTTACAAACTAGAGTGAAAGAAAAATAAACTATTTACAGGTCTTGGTATTATCGACGGCAGTTACGGTCGGAATCTACTTTACCGGCGGTAGATAATACGAGTAGTGTCTCGATGACACCCGGTATAGACTGGAAGTAAGTCAGTGTCGCAGGAAGACATGATATGTTACCTCCAAGCCTCAGGGTAGACAAGGAGAGAATGAGCTAGTCGTGGAAACTCCATCGACTGGCGGAGCAACTACCGCGACCAAAAAAGGTGGAGGTAAGTGATAGGAAACTGTATAGGAAACCCCCTTATACACAGTTGCTGGGAAGAGATGGAAAACTTAGTCAAGCTAAGCCCAGAGGGGCTATTCAATTGGCTATACGTATGTACGTATCGCGCCCGTACGTACGTACGAACGGACGTAAGTTGGTAGCCCTACAAAGACGAGTTCGCGCGCGCAACGAACGGCTGCTCCAACAATCCAAACCTTAAGGCTACGTTTTCATGTAAATAAAACTATGCCCAAATGATTTTACTGCGCGTAGTGTTATTTTAAAGATAGGCATTATTATTATTATTATTATAATTATTAATATTATTATTATTATCATAATAATTATTAGCAGTTATTCAACAAATTTAAAATTTTTCAAAAGTTAACACAACAAATAAGTTTTTTTAATTACCTTTATAATATTCAGTTTTAGAAAAATTAAAATTATAATTAACATAAAACATAGATGAAATGATGTGCACATTTGATCAAAAGTTATAGAAAGACATATGGTTATACATTTTTTTCAGAATTTTTACAAATTATTTTTAATGAGTTGGACATTTCTTCAAAAGTTGTAAATATTTCAGAACATATGCTAAACATGTCAGTCGCACTATCTTGTATTTTGTTATCTGAAAATAAAATTCACACTCCCATGAGTTTCGTGATAAAAAATATAACAAAGATTAAAATAATTAATTATCATACGTACTTTCATCAGTTTCTTTAACACCCACTTCAGGTCTTAAAGCTAACCCATTTCTATGTTTTCGTCCCATAATATCGACTACCCTTTCTAATCTGGTATTTCTTTGAAATATATTTGCATTCAAGCAAGCAATATTTCCAGTTTGACGATAGTGTCTATTTTGTTGCGCATAATAACTTCTGGCTTCCTTTTTAATTGATGTCCAATACTGAAATTAAAATTAATTTTAGGAATATTTGTAATTTAATTTCTTTTCAATAATTGAATGTACCTTTTGCCACCATTTAACTGTTTTCTCTGGTCCTAGTGCATTCAATATGGATTGCAATCTTAACCATTGTTCTTTTCGCTGTCGTTTGCCATTCAAGCCAAGAAATGTATTTGCAGCAAAAAGACTATGGTTTTCCATATACACAAGAAAAGCATCTTTTTGGTCTTCATTTATAGAATGACAGCTAACAAAATATGAAATGTCCAAATCAAGAATAATTGAACAAGGAAATATGATAATTTTAGGTTATGTTTGTATACTCGTATTTTAAACGCCTGTAATAATAATAAAGTAAATGATGATTTTTTCTTACCTATTTGGGTTCTGCATCATATTTCTTTGAATGAAATTTTAAAATGTGTTTATTAAAATTATTCCCAAAGTAAATATTTCGTACTTGGATATCTTTTCAATGAGTATCAAAAGACTACTGAGAAGCAGAACTATAGATCATACAAAATTAAGAGTGCTCTGTGTGCCTATCAGAACGCAGCCGCTAGAAAAATCGTTTTTCTGTTAATACTTAAATATTCAGGTATTTTAAACTCCTTTAACATGTTTCCCCACCTATAATAAATTCATCATTTTATTTAGAAAGAAAATTAATATTAAAATTCAATAAATAAATAATGTTTGAATTTTCTGTACAACTCATTTCTTTATCTTTATTCATTTATTAATGAAATCTAACTGAAAATAATCTTTATCGCTCATTGTACATCGGAAAACTCAAATTACACTTATTCAAGCATATGTAATTAATTTTTCCATACAAAGTAAGAATTGAAAATTATTTAGTATAAAATTTTATAAATTAATTAAGATAACCGAATAAGTTATAGAAAATATTGAAACGTAGAGTGGCTATTGAATAGAATATTTTTTTTTTATAAACCACAGCTTTCTTTATTTAATTCTAATAATGAACTTATTTAGCAAATTTTAAATGTTATATAAGTTGATACAACAAATAAGATTTATTCAATTACATTATTGGGTTTAATTACGATCTTATATTCTAAAAAATAAAACTTTTTCAATAATAAAATAAATTTTATTTATCAGTACAATAATAAATTATTATTTTTTCTGCTCTTGCATTAATCTTATAGCCCTCAAATCGGCAGCCATATTTTTCATGATAGGTAGCATTTGCTCTAACAAATTTATAAGTATTTTCTGATCGTTAGATTCTGTTTTTTTAACTAAATCTTGAACTGTTTCATTTAACCGAATGACTGAAGAATTTAATGTTTCTAATAGTGTATTTTGTTGTATCATGGATGATACAGCTACACTGCTTTTATTATTCGAATAATGTTTATTCGACAATAAATTTGAAATATTGAAGCTAACCGCAGCCCCTTTTGCAATACTTTCAGTGCCAGCTAATTCTGACCTATTAGAATCTTGAAGTGTTTTAGTTATAGACGAAGCTGTAAATAATTCAAATTAATTAATTAAGACTAAGTAGCAATTAAAATTTTTTTTGCAATAGAGCAAATGCTTTAAAAACTTACGTTCATTTTCTACAATATTTTTTAACAGACTGTTCGTTACATTATCTTCAATATTTTTGTTTTGGTTCAAATTATCTGAACTGGGATCAGTCTCCAACGCAACACTTAAGTTACTATCTGATTCAAAACTTTTCTGAAGTTGAGGCGAATTACTTATAGATAAAGCTGCAATAATTCAAATTCAATTATTAATGCTGATTGACAATTAAGATTTTCTTTAAAACAGAATATATACATTTGTAAACTTACATTCATTTTCTACAATATTGTTTAAACTATTTCTAGTAACATTTTTAGCTTCAGTATTTTTTTTTATGTTTGTTTCGGTTATTTTTTCATTATTATTTTTTAAAATGTAACCACAATACAGAACTTCGTCATCATAATTTACAAAATCATCCTCTATTTTCATTTTTTTTGGTTGTATTTCGGGTGGTGGAGAATCTACACGAGGAAGTGACTCTTCAACTAAAAAAATCAAAATTTATTAGAATATTGTTTATAATATAGAATATCTTCATTAAAATGACTAAATTATTTATTTCTGAAAAAAAAATTTAATTTTAACAAACCTTTTATAATTTTTGGATGCAATAAGTTTCTAGGTAATCTATTATTATCTAAAGTGATTGTTTTTGTTGATAGCGAATTTTCTTTTCGATTTGAATAACTTGCATTCGATTCATCAGAAGCTATAATTTGAACAAATATGAGTTACATATATGAGTGTGTAACATACACATATGAGTTTTGTAATTTAATATTTTTATATTTAGTATTCTCACCAAGAATATTGCTACATGGGCTGTTCGTGATATTTGATGACCCTAAAATATTATATAAACTTACATAATTGAATATTATTTAATAAAAAAATTATTAACAAATCATTTTTGAATTATAAATAATTATTATACAAAAATTAAATAAAGAAATTAACACATTGATAATATGTAATTTATATATAAATTTTTTTAATGTTATAAATTATTAACAATTTTCATATTCATTCACAAATTCTATATGTAATTTTTGCGTAATTTACATTAACTTTAATAATGATTTATTGTTGATAATTATTAAAATGTATATAAAAATTGTAAATAAATAAACAATTAATTTTAAATTTATGAATAAAAATTTTTTGTTTAATATTTTCATTAATTTTTTAAGAGTTACAAATGGAAAAATATATAAATTATTACAAAAATATGCACTTCCAATTATAAAAACTGATATTCATAGTATGAACAAAATAAGAGCATTTAAAATCAATAATTTCGAAATATATATCTCAAAAAATCTAAGTTATGTTCTTCTTACATTCGTGTATATATTATAATTTATTTCTTGGTATACATAATTATTTATAAACCTTACTTCTTTTTAGAAAACGTATTTATATAAAAAATCAAGGTTAAATAATTTTTTGTTTAATTTATATTATTTATAAGTTCAATTTTCGTTGAATAATGTAAACAATTATAGTAACTGTAATTAAAAGTATTTTAATAGTTTAATCCTTTCAGTCACGAATTATTTTCGCAAAAACACGTATTTTCTATCATACATTAATTTTTTAGATTTATTTACAATCATATATTCAAAATATATCATATGATACTTATAAAATGAACACTCATTTATATGAAAATGCAAAAAGAATCAAGATTAAACTTAAAGTGCGAATTAAACAATAAAAAAAAGAGAATGAGAAAGGATGCCACTATAGTGGCTCCTGTGACTGAAAGGGTTAAAGAAAAATATTTCAAATAGTGATTATTTGTTCTCTTCCAAAGAGATAAGATAAATATAAACTGTAGATAATTACTCATTTCTTAAAAAATATATTTCTTTTAAGTTTTTTTAATTCAAATACTTTTATGTTGAAATGAAACAATTGTCAGTTTGATTTAATCGAATAATAATTTTTCCTTATACAACATACATTAATATTTTTGAATGTCTACACTCTCTGACAGAAATAGAACTTATAAATTTATTACACTTGTACGCAGTGAACAAGTAATTACTTTCTAAACTATTAGAAAACTATTAAATCTAAATAATATTTAAGTTGAAACATTTGCAAGAAATGTACTATTTCAGAAATTAATAAGTATTTAAAGTTGATAGTTCTCTAATATTTTACAAAGTAATTATTTGTTCTCTGCGTACAACTGTAATATGATTTTTTGTTTAAGAGGGCCAGATACTATTAGAAGCTGAAATATATTGCTGAGATATATTGATATAAATTGCTGATGTTTAAAAATAACTAATTTCATATAAAAATACATTCAATTTCAAACATTTTTTGGTTTAAAACATTTTCTATATCTTGAGAATTGAAGTGGTGATGCTCCCCTACTAAAAAATGTCAGGTGAAAAATCACCTGATTTTTCACTTGATTTCTCACCTGATTTCTCATGCCAAAATCTCATGTGACTATGAGCGTAAAAAAACTAAGTTCCAAACCTATCGAAAAATTCTAAGTTTTTATCACGGAAAACAACATTGAGAAGTATGATTCTTTTTTCATTTTTCATAATTTGAAATTGATTTTTTATACGTAGAATTTCAATTTTTTAATTTCATTTTTCTGGTCATAGAAATAAATTTCAAACCACTCTAAAAATTATAAGTCCCGATCTTATAATTTTTAACACAAGCCTCTTTTATTTACGTGAGAGAGAGAGAGAGAGAGAAAAACATCAAAAACACATGCACAAGAAGCCTCTTTTATTCTTTTATACACTATATTTATGAGTTGAATCGAAATGGAAAAAAGAGTGTGTACGCTTCTGATAAAACTACACTATTTATAAGTTAAGATTTTAAAGTTTTTATTGTCGTAACCACGTGCGTCCGTTGTTCCTTTACACTAGAAAAAGCAACACATTTAGCTATAGCTGAAACGGCTCATGCGCCTCCTGTCGGCACCTCTCGTGCCTCAAGCGAAAATATCTCTCGACAACAGACCTAACGCAAACTATTGCTAAAAGAAATAATACGCTCGTATTTATGAACTATTGTATTCTGTCTATGTCTCTCTCATAACAAGAAAGAAAAGACAAGCGATACTGTGCACGTTACGTTTGTATAAATTTGTGCGAATTGTATTTTAAAAAGTACGATGAGAGATGTATTATATTGAGACAATGCTCAGGAACATTTTACTAAATGTGTTGCTTTTTCTAGTGTAAAGGGACAACGAACGCACATGGTCACGACAATAAAAACTTTAAAATCTTAACTTATAAATAGTGTAGTTTTATCAGAAGCGTACACACTCTTTTTTCCATTTCGATTCAACTCATAAATATAGTGTATAAAAGAATAAAAGAGGCTTCTTGTGCATGTGTTTTTGATGTTTTTCTCTCTCTCTCTCTCTCTCACGTAAATAAAAGAGGCTTGTGTTAAAAATTATAAGATCGGGACTTATAATTTTTAGAGTGGTTTGAAATTTATTTCTATGACCAGAAAAATGAAATTAAAAAATTGAAATTCTACGTATAAAAAATCAATTTCAAATTATGAAAAATGAAAAAAGAATCATACTTCTCAATGTTGTTTTCCGTGATAAAAACTTAGAATTTTTCGATAGGTTTGGAACTTAGTTTTTTTACGCTCATAGTCACATGAGATTTTGGCATGAGAAATCAGGTGAGAAATCAAGTGAAAAATCAGGTGATTTTTCACCTGACATTTTTTAGTAGGGTCGTTGAAATTCTGGAACAAAAAACACTTTACCGCAAGGTTTCTTTATGAGTTTTCATTGGATTCACTTGAAATTTTATGGAGATATTCAAAATTATAGTAGAATCCACATAAGTGGAGCATATTTTAAATTAATTTATTTCTATTTATTTATTAACTTATTATATATAATAATTAATAAGAAAAATTTTTTTTAAATTGTTTTTTTTTCAAAAAATTTTTATTTATTTAAATTTTTCATGAATGTTTTACACTTATATGGATTCTACTATAATTTTGAATATCTCCATAAAATTTCAAGTAAATCCAATGAAAACTCATGAATAAACCTTGCCATAAAGGATTTTTTGTTCCAGACTTTTAACGAGCACCATCACTTCAATTCTCAAGATATAGAAAATGTTTTAAACCAAAAAATGTTTGACATTCAATGTATTTTTATATGAAATTAGTTATTTTTAAACATCAACAATTTATATCAATGTATTTCAGCTTTTAATAATATCTGGCCCCCTTAAGTTATCTTATTTATAAGTTCTATTTTTGTCGAAGAGTGTAGACATTCAAAAATATTTATGTATGATACATAAGGAAAAGCTGTTATTTGTTTAAAGCCAATTCAGAATTGTAATATTTCAAAATAAAAGTATTTAAATGAAAACATTAACAAAAAAATGTATCATTTCAGAAATTAATAATTATTTAAAGTTAATAGCTATCTAATATTTTACAAAATAATAATTTGTTCTCTGTGTACAACTGTACTATGATTTTTTGTTCAAGTAATGTTATTTATAAATTCTATTTTTATCGTAGAGAGCAGACATTCAAAAATATTAATGTATGATACATAAGGGTAAGCTGTTATTCGTTTAAAGTCTATTTAGAATTGTAGTATTTTGAAATAAAGGTATTTTAATTATAACATTTTCAAGAAATGTTTTTTTTCAGAAATTAATTCTGGATTTGCTTTAAACGAATAAGACATTTTCCTTACATATCATACATTAATATTTTTGAATGTCCTTTCTTTTTGACAAAAATAGAACTTATAAATAACATTACTTAAACAAAACATATTACAGTTGTACGTAGAGAAGAAATAATTACTTTTTGAAATATTAGAGAACTATTAACTTAGAATAATTATTAATTTCATATTTCGGATCAGGTTTTTTAAAATTATTGATATATGAAAGTGATATATAATATGTTTTGTTAATTAATATTATCAAATAAAAAATTTATCATCATAGTAACATTTGATTTTGTTTTTTTTAATTTGAACACTGTCCCCATAGCTTAAACGAATAACATCTTTTTCTTATTTATTATATATTAATGTTTTTGAATGTCTACACTCCCTGAATAGAAATCATAAATAATTTTTCTTAAATAGAAAATTATATCCCCATTCTCATAAATTTGATTTTATAAAATTAATATTGATGTTATAAAATTTATAAAGAATCAAAATGATACTCTACCTTTCTGGAATATGCCATTTGTAGATGCACCAGTAAAACTTTCTTTTTCAACAGGTCTCTTTAATAAATTGTGCAACAATACGTATTTTTCTTGATCCTTGAAACACTGCATTACGAAAGAATAATTTTAATATGATTATATGTACTTAAATGATTCTTAATTTTTAAAATATTATTCATTTACTCGTTGCCACTGTTTAATGGTTTTTGTTGTTCCAAGTGCATCTAACTGATCCTTCCATACAATCCATTGTTCTTCGGGAATGTTTATTGATTTTTCACCCCATTTATCAGGATTTTCTCTCATTATCATACGCACTAAATCAAGTTGTGAATTTGAAGCTCTGCTTTTTGTCGACTTTGAACTAGAAGAACTGTAATATTAAAGTTGTAACTTGAATATTTTAATACATTGATTAATTACTGTTCACACCAAATTATTACTTACTTATCCATTTTGTATTTTAAAGAATATTACAAACAGATATCAAATCGTACTATTGTAATGAAGTGAAGCAATTTGAAAAAGAGGTTATAAAAGTTGTAACTAATCCGAACGATATAATTCGTGTATGAACAGATAGTAAACAAAGAACTTTTGTTGATCCTCTCTCTCTCTCTCTCTCTCTCTCTCTCTCTCTCTCTCTCTCTCTCTCTCTCTCTCAATTATATAGCTGATCGTCTTAATTCTGTGGGTAACTCTTCTAATCGCTGGAACATTCTTCACAAGATTGGTCTGGCTTCAAGGATATTGCCTTCACCGTTACAGTATTTCTCCTCAAATGTTCTTCTCTCTCACTACACTACAATTTCTTCTGCCACTCCAGCTTTGTCTGAGGGTGAGTTGAGAGAAGTGCTTGCAGTACCACTACGTATTGACTTGCCTGTCTTTAATTTTGCCCCAGTTAATTGTCCTCTTGTCAAGTCTTTTGTGCGCCTTGGTACTTCCAGGACTTTTGGTCCTGATGGCATTATGGCTCAGATGCTTAAAATGACGAGTCAATCCTCTGTTGATCTCATTACTTCCATCATAAATTGCTCGCTCGCATCTGCTGTTTTTCCGACTGATTGGAAGAGGGCCTTTCTGCTTCCATTGGCAAAGACAAATAAGATAGATTCACCTTCACAAACTCGGCCCATTGCCAAACTTTCCGAAGTTTCCAAAATCCTGGAGAGAGTAGTGCATTCTCAGTTTAGCTCCTTTATTGAATCAAATTCTCTGTTCGATAGTCTACAGACAGGCTTCCGTAAATCTAATAGTACCCAGACTGCGCTCTTGAAGCTTCTTGAAGATGCACGCCTGGCTATTGATAAAAGAATGATTACTACTCTATTGCTCTTTGATTTTTCCAAGGCTTTCGACACAGTGTCACATATTCGTCTGCTGTTCAAACTTCGTCGATTCAATTGCTCAGATACTGTTATACGATGGTTTGCGTCGTATCTCAGCAAGAGATCCTATGCTATTACGGACTTGGAGGGTCATGTCGGTGAGTGGGTCACCTGCACGGCAGGTGTTCCTCAGGGCAGTGTCTTGGGTCCGCTGCTTTTCTCTGTTTTCATCAATGATTTATCTTCTGTTTTAACCAGATCGTCTCATATACTGTTTGCTGATGACTTGCAGGTGTACCTGCATGACTTTCTAAATCATGAAGTTGCTGCAGTTGTTAAGTGGGCTGTTGACAATGGTCTTGCCTTAAACCCATCCAAAATGCAAGCAATGTTCATTGGTAGCGAGCAATTCATCTCAAGAATTGATCTCTTTTCTTGCCCTAAAATTCTCGTAAATGATAAGGTGGTGCCGTATACTAGTTCGGTCAAAAATTTGGGTATCTGGATAACTAGTACTTTAAACTGGAACAAGCAAGTGGGTTCGGTGGTTGGACGTATCTTTGGTACCCTTCATTCATTAAAGTTCCATAGACATGCTCTGTCTAGGCAGGTCAGGAAAAACCTTGTCGAAGCTCTTATCTTTCCTATAATAGACTACTGTTGTGTAGTCTATGATGACTTACCTCAGACGTTAAACATTAAACTTCATCGGGCACTTAATGCCTGCGTTAGATTTGTCTGTGGAAATATAGGAAGACAAGAAAGGGTTACGCCCTTTCGCCTGCAGTTGGGCTGGTTGTCGGTGAGCCACAGGCGTTTATATTTCAAGTCAGCTCTTGCTCACTCTATTGTTTCGTATCAAAAGCCAAGCTATCTGGCTGCTAAATTCGATAGGGTAAACATTGATACAGTTGTTCGAACTTCGACTAGACTACCAACTAGACTTCTCATTTGCCCCGTTGTTCGAACTGCTGCTATGCTACATTCTTTCGTCTACACGGCATCTAGCTTTATTAATGTTAATACCTCCTTATTCGCTAGTTTTGAACTAGGACAAACACAGTCCATTAAGGCTAAGCTGTACAACAAATTCTTGCTTGAGGAGCGCACTGAGTGGTTGGGCGAGACAGAGGGTCAATGAGTGTATTTGCATATTATGGTACACTTTACTACACACTTTGTTCTGTAGACCTCCAACGGTTTAATCATTGTGTAACTTGTTGATCAGATGAGTGCAGTTTTAATAAAGTGTAACAAATTTATACTTTTAAAATCATAATTTTTAATTGTACTTTTATCACAGAGAGAGAAATCTCAATTGAATATAATCAAATTTATTACTATTGTTCTTGCTTGATATATTTGCATTTTATGTTATTTTGTAATCAACATTATGTATTACTTTTGGGTCATACGGGGTTGAACCCCATGATCTGTAATAAATATGAATCAATCAATCAATCAATCTCTCTCTCTTCGCTTAAAAACGAACGTGTATATACAGGCGAGTACACGTACACGCTTTATGTGTGTATATATATAATTTTCGAAAATCCCACACTTACTATACTACTTTTATACCCAGTCCCACTGTTATATCATTTTTTTTATCGGAAAGTGAAACAACAGATTTTTTTAGATTTGTTTATAAAATGATGGCATTAGTAGCTGATGAAGTTCTATTACAAGAAAGAATACGTATTCGAAATGAACAAATGATAAAAAAAAGAATGTTAAGAGATATAAATGATCCATTTGACGTTGGTGATGAAATTTTCTTCCAACATTACAGGTAATTTATTTTTATTTGTCAAATGTATGAAGATTATTATGTTATAAAAAAACATACATACGTATATATTTATGTATAATAATATAATGTATAATAAGTAAGGGTGCCTAAGTTGATTTCTAAAAATGAAAAAAAAACCACACTTTTGGCGTGTTTACAAACGCATTTTTTTCCAAGTGTTTGTAATATATATTACGTTGAGATTATATTATATTAATTATTTTAAACTCACGATTAATTATTTTTCTTATTAAAATGAATGTACTAGAATATTATAAAACGTTGTTTTCCCATAACTATTATATTTCATTTACAAACAATGTTAATAAAAAAAATTTTATTTTTTTATAGATTATTTAATTTCCTTTATCATTTTCACATTTTGCTCAGTAAAAACAAATGATGAAAATAGTATATTTCATACCAGTTGCAACCCGTATTTTTTGCCATGAAAGCCAAGAAAGAGCAACAAAGTTGCGATTTTGAGGTTAGAATGGCAAAAAAAAATATTCAAGACATCTGAATTAAATTTTAAAATATTGCTAAAAATATTCTTATATTTAAATATATATATATATATATATATATATATATATATATATATATATATATATTAATTTTTAATAATATTTAAAGTCTTTGAAATGATTTCCAAGAATTGTAAATTTATTCTAGAAAGATCTATTGCAGTATATTAGCTTAAATTATTTGGCATTGATAAATAAAACTTCTATAAAGCTCTTTTATGATAAAGAAATTGCGCAGTTATTTATCAATTGTTTACACCAATCACCGGATGTTATTGTTTACTTTTCAAATGAAAAAAAGGTTTCACTGCGCAATATTTCTTAGAATTACATCATAAAATGAAATTTTTAGAATTTTCTATACGTTTGTAAACGTGCTAGCTTGCTATAAAGACGGTAAAGAGCATGTTCTAGATCAGTTTACTGGAAGCAGCACTTAGAGAAACATCTCTGATTCTATGATATTAAATAAATAAAAAATTATTAAAAAATACAGCACTAAGGTACATATTGAGAATTTCTTATTTATTTCGTATTAAAAAAATATATATATATATATATATATATATATATATATATATATATATATATATATATATATATATTATTATCATTCCAGATGGATCTTGAAAAATTGAATAAAATTTCGCTAAATAAATTCCTACCAACAAAAAAAATAATTGATATAGAGGATAATACCATATTTCTGATCACCCGACTAAAAAAGGTTAACACAAGATACGGTGAAAAAATTATTGTTGGCTTAGAAGACGATTTTCAAATTTTTATACCCAATCGGGTATCAAAAACTTTAATTGAAAATGAAGATTTTTTAAACGATGTTATGGATAAGGTGAATAAACGAAAATTATTGTTATTAATCAAAAATCAAAATATTGAATTCGTACAATAATATTTTTTCTATTATATATATTAAGTATACATTGTATTTATTGTTGGAAAAAAAAACAGGAGTGGCAGTCGTGGGGACTGGCCGACAGAAGCTATGCTTCCAGTATATATATAGAAACTAGGAAGTTAAAAAATTATAGGTTATTTTTTAATGAAAACTGATTATTTTTCATTCAATGTATTATGTATTTAAAAATATATTAATAATATAGTTTATTAATATCAATTATTAAAAAATTAAGAAAGAAATGTTTATACGCAGCTTATAAAGTTTCATTGATATAAAAAAACGAAGCAGTAAAACTTTCTAGTTTCTCAAATAAAATATATAGAAATGTACAATACCAAAATTTACGAAAAATTTTTCGTAAAAAAATAATTTTTCAAATAGAAACATAGAATAAAAAATTAAAAAAGAAATTAAAATAAAGATAAAATACCAATTTTGTTTTGTGCTGTAAAATTTTTCTGTCATTTTTTTCTATTTTTTTTACCGTATTAAATAGTTTTTAAATTTGTGGAATTTTTTTAACTTTTTTCAATTATTTATAACTATTTAAGAAATAAAGATATGTAAGAAGACTAGGGAAAAAAAAAATATTTTTTTTATTAGAATTATATTTTTTTAACTGAGCAAATAATATATATATATATATATATATATTTATACAGTAAGATTACGAGGAAAGTACCTATACGAAATCAGTAGGTGCAAGTGAGAGGGTATAGGGAAGCCTCGTTAACATAAAAACATATTTAGAAAAAGAGAAACACTACCCGCTTTGTGTTTACCTATAACGTTCTAGTATATATAGATACTTTCCTCAAAATTTTACTGTGTATACACACACACACACACTACAAGCATCAATCGTAGTACATTCAACGCGCTCATCCACTTGTGTATATACACGCATATTCTTAAGCGGAATGGGAGAGAGGGAAAGAAAGAAAGAGAAAAAAGAATTTAAGAGTTTGTATGTTGATAGAATTATGGCACCCTGTGCCATATTCGTACATTCACGCTGGGTGACCTTTGGGACTGTCGATTTTTATACATTTAGTGCCCCTGCCGTAACGTCGCGTAAGAAGCATAGCTTCAAAAAATGCAAATAAATAAAAGATCTTTATATGTATATTATGTTTATTTATTTCAAGAACTTTACCATTAAATTAATTATATGAAATAGATGTTAAAGTATATACATAAATATATAAAAAATGTCCGCCATTTTGGAATTTTTTTCTTCTTAATTTTACTTTTTATATATATATATATATATATATATATTAGCTCAAATTATTATACGTTGAGAATAAAACTGCTAGAAAGCTCTTTACGTTGAGAATAAAACTTCTAGAAAGCTCTTTAATGATGAATACATTGCGCAGTTATTTTACCAAGGTCACTCATGACTTAGTTATTCATCAATTGTTTACATTAATCACCCCATGTAATTGTTTACTCACATATAAATTTTTTTTTTTTTTTCATTCAAACCTTATGATACTAAGAATTGTAAATTTATTCTAGAAAGATCTATTGCAGTCTACAAAGTATTAGCTTAAATTATTGTACGTTGAGAATAAAACTTCTAGAAAGCTCTTTCTTTTATGATGAATACATTGCGCAGTTATTTTACCAAGGTCACTCATGACCAAGTTATTTATCAATTGTCAATGCAACCTGATCCTTTATCTCCGATCAGGGATTCCCCGATGCGTATATGAAATTGCGCAGTTATTTTACCAAGGTCACTCATGACCAAGTTATTTATCAATTGTCAATGCAACCTGATCCTTTCTGTGACCCAACCTCTCGCTCAGCTTTGACTCTAGGATCGGGGATCGGGGAGTCGGCAGCTGCGCGCGCATCGGCACAGGTGGGTGATGACGTCATAATTCACACCTGTGGGTGGTGATGTCAGCTGTGGGTGGTGGGTGGTGGGTGGGCTGCGGGTTGTGACGTCATAAGTGCTGAGTCACGATTTGCACCTGTCCGCTAGTCGCACAAGTGAGTCGAGGGAGTGGTGGTGGGGGGGTCCAGAACTCTCATAGCCTACCTACTATAATAATTTCGTTAATTAACGTTTTTCAGAAAATCACTAGTTCTAAAAATAATTTTAGAAAATTTTCTAAAAACATTTGTATTAAAAAAGAAATAAGAATTCTTAAAAATGAATTTTAAAAAAGTTTTAAGAAATTTATTCGAAATTCTATATAAACTTGACTGTATAAGAAAAAAAAATTTGTTTATAATATTAAGTTAACAATCCATTCAAACAAAATTCTAAAAAACTTTCGCCAAATTTCATACGAATTTTGTTTTATGAAATATTTAAAATTTTCATAAAATCAAGTTCATATAAAATTTGGCAAAAGCTTTTTTAGAATTTCGTTTTAATTTATTAAAAATTTATTGTACAGTTAAGTGGAGTAGTGGCTAAGGTGATCGATTCCCCATCTGGTCGCTTTTTCGCTGTCTCTGTCGTGGGCTGAGACCACGTTAAATAATACGTCAAACTGTGTTGTATAAAATGAATTTTCTATGAGTTAAAAAATGCCCGTGAATATAGTAGAAAAAAAAGGAAAAAAAAAATTTTTATTCAAACGTAAAAAATATATCTTTAAGTTACGTAAAACTTAAGCTAAACATTTATGAATTGTCCAAATAAAAATATTCCCTTAAAAAATTCAGAATACAGTACTGAAAATTTTTTTCAAAACTTATGTTAAACGTCTTAATAAAACAATTGTCTTACAAATTTATTCACGAAAAGCTTTATAAAACTATAGTGAAATTGCTATTGAACTTGTATAATAATCATTTTAACAAGTTTGGAATCGTCTTATTTCCCAAACTTGGTTTAAATTTTAAATTAATAAACAAAAATTTGTTACAACTTTTTCTAAGCATTTTTTACGCGGACAGAATTAACTTTTTTTGTAATCAACACTTTGAATATTTTTACTCTGGGTAACTTAGTTATCTTCGATAAATCGGCAGATGAGAAATCAGATGAGATCTCAGTTGCGATTTTGGCACGGGATCTCAGATGAGAAATCAAGTGAGATCTCATCAGACTTTTTTCAGTAGGGAACAGCAATATGATGTTATTTCATTATTTTTTGAAGTGTTTATACAATTCGTACTTATTATAAAAAAGTTGGACACTTTTGCATGCCATTAACCAGATGAATGTAAAAAATTGTTGAGACTATTATTTTTTTTAATAAAAATGAATCAAATAAATGTAATGACTTATTAATTTAATCTATTCAATATATTTTTATAAAACGTATTTATCATATTCATTATAAAAAAATATAGCTTCATTTAAATTATTATGAATGTTAAGATTGCTAAGATGAAATGGATTGTAATAATGTATTGCTGACCAATGTGTAATAGGTGAGTTTGTTTCTTAAGATTTGTTTATTTACACATAATAAAAAGATCATTTTAATCAAATACACGATCACTCAAAATAAATATTTATTAGCTTCAATACAACATAACTCGTCATTTAATTAAATATTTAGTCAATTGAACCAATTTTTATTTGAATCAAATAAATATTAGTTTGAATTACAAGGATAGAAGTCGCAATTTAATGACAGTTATTTCTTAAAAAAATATTTATTAGATTTCAATAAATTGTACAATTTAAATAACAAAATATGATTGTAATTCAAATAAAACTTTGTTGGTTTTTAAATATCGAAATCTTCAGCGTAATAAATTATTAGATTCATTGAAATAAACATTTTTTGCCCTAGGCCGCAAAATGACCATTTTGCGTCCTACGGAAAAACTTTAAATGTCTCGGCCTTTGGACAAGAAAATAGTATATTAGACCATGGATGCATATTGATCATCCTAGCTCGTACAACTTTCAAGGCCTCACTACGCTCGGCCCCAAAAGTTCGCACTCGCCGAGAATGATCAATATGCATCCTTGGTCAATAATGTACTATTATTCCTTTTGAGAAAATTAGAAACCAGTTTCAATGAAATGTTTAATTAATGAAAATAAAAAGTTGATCGAAACAAATAAATCTTAATTTTTTTCGACAAAATTTTGTGTTTTGATCGAATAAAATATCTTTTTGATTTAAATTAATATTTGTTCGTTTTAAAAAAATTGTATTGTCAATGAAATAAAATATTTAGTTCCTTGAAACATATATTTCATTGATTTCAACAAATCCTTAAGTTAAATCTATGAAATATTTATTGAATTTAAAAAAATATTTGTTTGTTTTAAAAGAATGGGATTGGCAATTTGATGAAATATTTAATTTCTTGAAAAAAATATTTAGTTGATTTGAATAAATTATCAAGTTAAATCTATTAAATATTTATCAAATTCAACTAAATATTTGGATTAGCAATTTAACGAAATATGTAGTTCGTTGAAACAAATATTTAGTTGATTTGAATAAAATTAATTGAATATTTATTTGATTAGAATTAATATTTGTTTATTTTAAAATAATGGGATTGGCAATTTGATGAAATATGTAGTTAATCGAAAAAAACATTTAGTTGATTTAAATAAATATCAGCTTGTTTTGAAAGAATGAGTTTTGCAATTTTATTAAATATTTAGTTGGTTGAAACAAATATTTAGTTGATTTGAACAAATTATAAAGTTAAATTCACTAAATATTTATTTGATTAAAATAAATATTTATTTGTTTTAAGAGCGTGACAAATTTATTTTAATGAAATATTCAATTGCTTAAATTAAAAATTTTATTTGAAGTAATGAAATATTTAGTTTATTCAACAAAATATTGTGTTTTGATTCAAATAAATATTTCTTAGGGAGTATTAGAACAAACCATTAAATTAAACCAAATAAATTTTTGTTTAAATTACAAAATTTTTTTTTCAGTGGAGTTTGTACAAAAAAGAATGATAGCATAATTTGAAGGGGAGGGACATTGAGGAGGGGCGAAGGGGCCGGGTAAAGGGGAGGTCTGTTGAATTCAGGGCTAACAACTAAATGTAGATGAATATAAGAGGATTCATGTCAACTCGGATAGTCACCGAGTAAAAATCGCAAAAAGTCTTGCATTAGGTCCTATTAGGTATACACTCTCAAAATATAATTCACTGAAATCCTAGTGAATCAACAGTGAGAATCACTGCTCTCAAAGATCAGGTGAAATTGCCATGAAATTTCAGAGAACAATTCAGGATTTAAAATCAGTGGGGAAATTACACTTAATAATAAGAAAATATTGTAATGAACTAAGTGAATATATGGATATTTCAGTAGATATTTGACTATTTCGTTAAGTACAATGTCATAGAACCACAGTACAGCGATTTTAACTTTAATTCACAATATTCAAATAACTACAATTCCTTAAAAATTAGAAAAAAAGACTATGAATACATAATAAAATCACAGCAAAAGTTCAGATACCGTTAACGACCGATTTTATTAATTATACTCGCTTAAAGTTTATCTTGTTACTATAAGATACAAAACACGCGGACTTCGAGTGAACACAATAAAATCAGTCGAAGGCTACTTGGAAATGAACGGTGATTTTTTTATAGGTATAAATGCACTTTATTCAAAATGTAGAGGAATTATCAAAACCTTCAATAATTTAATAAACAATGAACTGTAGATATCGGACAACCGTCCTTAAACTTATCTGACCGATGGAATAGTATAATGAACAAAAAAAAATGTTTACAGAGGTTCCATATATTAATTAAGAGGTCTTTCTTAATTTTTGTTATGTAAAAAATTATAGGCCTCAGCAGAAAATGTCGAAAAATGTTAAAGTTTAAGAATAGTCAACGATATATTAAAAATTAATTTAAAAATAATATTTAAATAATTATTTTATTACAATTTAAAATATTGTAAACAATATATATATAATTTTCAAAATCTTTTTTGTTAAATATTCAGAATATGCTCTTATTAATATTAATATTTTATTATGTCAATATTCGCTATTAAATAGTTCATTTTTGCCGAATCTGCAGAGCTTCTATTTTTTATATAGACCAAAAATGATAATAGAAATGTTGTGCTTAAAGTGGGCATTTTAAGTGACTAGTAGTATTTGAACCTATAAATGTTATACATCTTTTCATTCACGTTTTAATTATTTAATAAAAAAAAAAGGAACAAATAATTCGTCTCAGACAGAAATAATCATAGAGATTGAATTATGTGTATTTTTTGTTTCTAAGATTCATATTTTCATCATAAAATATGCGTGTAATATTTTAGTAGTATATAGGTAAAAAAACGTTTAATGTTGATGAAAATAATGGCCATTAAATATGCCTATTTTCAGATTTCATTTGAAAGCAATGGTCATTAATGTTAAAAAAAAGCGTTTCATTTTAATAATTTTAAAAAATTAAAATATATTGTACACACGATTTCAAAGACATAGATTAATTTTGTCAAAAACAAAATAGTTTTCCAAGAAAAAAATTAAAACATTTGTAAATAAATTAAAAATGTTTGTCTTACTTGTCGATATAAAATGGAACGTATTCCGATACTAATAGCGAATTTAATGTTTTTACTCGCGAGTTAACGTTAAATGTTCAATATGTATTGTAATGAATAATTAAAATAAATGTTTTGTTAAGTAAATGTATAAATGAAATTTATGATTTTCGTAATATAAAACATTTATTTAAAAATTATCATTAATAAAAATATTATTATTACCAAAAATAGACGGGATCTGCAATAATCGGCGAAAAAACAAAACTTATGTCACTGTGAAATACTAACAAGCGATGTTCACTGCTAGGCTGTCACTCCAACAATGTGCGCGACTTTTCACAGTTGCAATTTGTAGACCCGATTCCAAGAATTAGAAAAAAAAATATATTGAATTAGCACTTAATATAGCGCTTAGGCGGAAAATTCAAATTTCAAATACATGTTTGCTTTATCCTCGTATAGAAAGCATTGTTTTTGAAAAAAAAAATTTTTTCCATTTCTTAATAAATTTGTACATATTTATAATGAGAAAGTAGAAAAAAGTGGTTTCCATAGAATGTCTGTATGTATGTGTGTGTGTGTTCGATAAGTAAATTAGATCTCGAGAAATACTCGATGGATTTGCTTCAAATTTTGCACACAATATTTTTTTTTTAACTCGTACGGAAGCTATTCAGAATGGAATTTTTTTGTATTTTTTTTAGTTATTAAAAAAAAATTGCGACTTTTCAATTTTTTGGTATTCAACGTAAAGAGGTATATGGATTTGTTTCAAAATTTGAATAAAAATAATTTTGGACTTCCAAAAAAATTTTAAATAATTGTCTTAATTTAAAAAATAAATTATGTTTATTATTGAACAAACAAATAAAATACTTTGATTTAAAAAAAATTTTATGAACAACTGTTACTTACTTTATATTTTTTTATACTTACTTTATATGACTTTGTTAGTTACTTCCTTTATATTATCACCAGAACTATTGTTTTTTATAATATTATTGGTAATAAAGCTGTTATATACACTAAAAAATGTGAAAAGTATTATACGCTTTTTAAAAATCAATTTGAAAAATAAATGAGACATGAAATAATTCTAATTTAATTCATAAAATTTCAAAAAACTATATGAAATAATGCAATATTTGAAAAAATTACAATGATGATGCTTAATAGAACTTACAAATACTGAAAGTGTTTTTAAAATTCAAATAGAATCCCTAAATTAATTAGTAATTAAAATATCTCATAAAAACTTGACATAAATTTATTGAATCTTTTAAGAAATTAGAAGATTCCTGAAAATATCATAGTTTAAGATTGTTTAAAAAAAAATATAAAAATAAATCTCATAATTCTTTCTTTGATTAATTTAAAATAAACATGTATAAAAAGAAATAATGTCTAATATGTACTCCTAGATTAGTAAAATTTTTATTAATAGTACATTACGATACAAGTGACCTAAGTGGCACTTTATTACACGATAACGTAGAGCCGTGTAATAAAGTTCCACTAAGGTCACGAGTATCGTATACTATTTTGTAGCACGTGGGACATAAATCCGCCAAATTAAATCTGTACTCTTCAAAATCAGTAATAAGCAAAAACTATGCACTCCACGAATTATAATTCAAAAAATAAAAGCGAAAACTATAAAAAACCAAACACTACGCATCCTGTGAATGATAAATCGAAAAAAAGAAAAGAAAACTCTAAATAAACTAAAACTAAACACTCCATGAATAATAGATCGAAAAAGAAAAAAAAGAATATAATTTCAAAAATATACTCAAAATGTGTAATAATAATTAATTTTTATCAATATTATTGATATTATGTGAAATTGTTTGTTGAAATCATCTTCTATAAAGGCATAAATTGAAATTTTGTTTCACGTATGAATTAGCGTCGTAGGAGCGGTGAGGAGATAACATGTTTAGTATAGCAATCCTGTGTAGTAATAGGGGGTTCCCCGTAGCATTTTATAATACAACGCTGAAATGACTATACCTCTTCGCTTTACATGTTACGCTACTATCAATTTTAGTTTTACTCGTATCTTACTTGCTTATAATTGTTATTTAATTTGAAGAATGTTAATATAAAAGAGTTTCAATATACTACAGCTTATTGTTATTTATGAAAATACTTTAAAAAATAATTTTTTGCCATCCCCTGCCCAAAAGTACCACTTCTCCTCCCAGCTCAAAATCGATGAAGTGGCACTTTTGGTCTAGGTATGACAAAAAATAGCATATTCACCATGGGAGTTAATTAAAAATGCCTTAAATCGTATGTTTGTCACCTTCGCCTTCGGCTCGGGTGACAATTACATACGATTTAAGACATTTTTGAAATTAACTCCCTAGGTGAATAATATACTATACATATAAAATTATTTCTTATTATATACGTACGTTACCTAAGTAAATTCATTATTGTACCGTGTAAAAAAGTGCCGCCTAGGTAACAGAAAAGTGTTACCTAAGTGCGGATTTAGGTCCCGCAGTGCTATAATAGTACATTACGATACAAGTGACTTAAGTGGCACTTTATTACACGGCCGGAGTTATCGCCCGAGCGCAGCGAGGGCGATAACGTAGTGCCGTGTAATAAAGTTCCACTAAGGTCACGAGTATCGTATACTATTTTGTAGCACGTGGGACATAAATCCGCCAAATTAAATCTGTACTCTTCAAAATCAGTAATAAACAAAAACTATGCACTCCACGAATTATAATTCAAAAAATAAAAGCGAAAACTATAAAAAATCAAACACTACGCATTCTGTGAATGATAAATCGAAAAAAAGAAAAAAAACTATAAATAAACTAAAACTAAACACTCCATAAATAATAGATCGAAAAAGAAAAAAAGAATATAATTTCAAAAATATACTCAAAATGTGTAATAATAATTAATTTTTATCAATATTATTGATATTATGTGAAATTGTTTGTTGAAATCATCTTCTATGAAGTCATAAATTGAAATTTTGTTTCACTTATGAATTAGCGTCGTAGGAGCGGTGAGGAGGTAACATATTTAGTATAGCAATAGCAATTGTGTGTAGTAATAGGGGGTTCCCCGTAGCATTTTATAATACAACGCTGAAATGACTATACTTCTTCGCTTTACATGTTACGCTACTATCAATTTTCGTTTTACTCGTATCTTACTTGCTTATAATTGTTATTTAATTTGAAGAATGTTAATGTAAAAGAGTTTCAATATACTACAGCTTATTGTTATTTATGAAAATACTTTAAAAAATAATTTACATATAAAATTATTTCTTATTATATACGTAGGTTACCTAAGTAAATTCATTATTGTACCGTGTAAAAAAGTGCCACCTAGGTAACAGAAAAGTGTTACCTAAGTGCGGATTTAGGTCCCGCAGTGCTATAAAATTAATAAACAACATTAAAGGCGTAATCTTTCTGTTGCTGAATTCTATTCAGAATTCAATACAGTTTTATTACAATTTAATAAGTATTTATATATGTAGTCATATGTCGTTGATTCTGCCAAACGAACAATTATTAAACTTTCCCTGTCTGTCTATCAATATTAGCCCGCTGAAAACACCTATAAGTGTAAGTATTAGTGAAAAGGATGTACTGAAAAATAATAGCTTACAAAATCTTTGTGGTTTGAGTATGATTTTTAATTGTTCAAATATGGAAAAAAATTGATATGATTAACAGAGATTTCTTGAAAAACATAAGCTAATTCAACTAAATATAGATTTAGGTAAATTAAAATAAGCTGCTAAAAGTTCTGTTGCTAAAGCTAATAAATCTACTACATTATTATCATTGGATATTTCTAATAATAGTTCGCTTCATTTTTTTTCATTCATTAAAAGAAATATACTGAAGATCGTTGTCCAAATTGATTCAACAAAGCCCCAGATGGTAAAAGTAACGGTTCAAGCATTTCTAGAATTAGTTCTTTTTCTTCTTTATCTTGAAGGTATTCTTTGAGAAAAATTTTTTTCAAGGGTTTTATAAGTAATTTAATTGTTGAGAAAATTCACCAAAAGTTGAGGTATAGTATAATTTTTTTCTTGTTCTTCTTTTTATTCAGAAATGAGCTGGAAAAGTTTCTTCAATGCATCTGGATAATCTTCAAGACAACTTTGAACATGATAAAGGTCATAATTGTGACTTGTTAAAGATATAAGTATAGTTAAAGTTGTTGGTACCAGCTTTAGAGAACATTTAAATATACTTGCAAGAATTGAAATTGATGCTGCTATAATAGTTATTAAACGAGTAAAGGTTCTGTACTTGGAACAGAGTGAGCTAATTATTTTTAAAGCGAATGTTCAGTTTCTTGTACTATACTAAGTTTATAATAACAAAGAGTTTGTAAAAAATCTAAAAGTTCTCTTTGAACATTAGCATCATTCGTATTTCTTAATGTTGTACACATAATTTATATTAGAGGTAGGTATTTTTTATCCGATTTCACTTGTGCTCTAGCTGCTGATCTAGTTAAAGTTAGATTATTTGAATCTACTGTTATCAATAATGGTAGATATCTTTCAAAAAGTTATAGACTAAAAGTTTGTAAAGATATATGTGATGTAATATTTAAATTCTCAATTCCTAAAATAATCGTTTAAAATATTCTCTGTGTTAAATGCATTAAATGAGAATGTGTTGGTTATTCAGGAGGTAAAGTCAGTTTATTAATTAATATCCTTAACATGTTATTTGGTTAATTCTGAAAACAAATAAAGAATTGTATTAAAATATTTTTTTGTAAATTGCAAAATAAGATTTATTTTATGTCTAAAAAATGATAAAAAGAAACCTTTACATATAAAACTGGCCAACAACAGAGTATAATTGTTCCAACGCATCGATAAATCCAAAATGAAAGCTTTGTATCTTTATTTTATTCTTTTATAAGTTGAAGTGCTAATGACACAACTATGATATAATTCTATAAATCGTAAAACTCTTTTTAATATTAATGTTTTATAAATAATATAACGTTTTGTACAATAAAGTTAAATATAAATTGAACCTTCAATGCAGTTCTTCTTTTGGCAATAATCATCGCAAAACTAATAATTGATTCATTACTATTAAGAAACTCATAAATGTCAGTATCTAAGCTGAATATTTGTTTTTATTTCAGGTAAATTAATGATATATTTTTAGAGTAAATTGGTTTCGATATTACCTTTGAAATTTAATATGCTACATTTTACCCATGCCTGCAATAAACATATTTAAGACGTAAGAAAAACGTAATAATATTTAATCAAGAAACTTAAATTTTACCTGAATGAATAGAGTATTAAAATTTGACATTTCTCCTCTGAAAATCTCTACAGCCAGATCATTTTGTAAAATCAAAGTGAGATGTAATCTTGAGATTCTAAGATAAATAGAATTGGAGTTATCAATAATATATTTATTTGTTTTTGAGTATTAAGAAACAAATGTTTTACCTAACATCTTTTATGATCACTTATGTAGAAAAGTGTTGAAAAAGTAATGCAGCTGAATGCTTGATATTTTTTATCCGATTTCACTTGTGCTCTAGATGCTTGTCTACTTAAAGTTACAAGATTTGCTTTCTTTTTCATTAGTTCTTTTTCTTCTTTGTCTTCAATAACTTGTAAAGATTGTACTGATTCTGCTGCTTGACGAATTGTTGTAAATGGATGATCTTTTTTCTCCCCAGATAGTAAAGTGGACAGTTGAGGTATAGTATAATTTGTTTCTTGTTAATTTGTTTGATCAGAAATGAAATGTAAAAGTTTTTTCAATGCATCTGGATAATTTTCAAGACATAAGTATAGTCAAAGTTGTTTCTACGACCTCTACAGAATATTTAAATATACTTGCAAGAATTTCAATTAAAGCTGCTATAATAACAAGTAAAGGTTCTTTACTTGACACAGATTGAGCTAATTATTTTTTATCAAATTTAACTTGTGCTCTAGATGCTGGTCTAGTTAAAGTTAGAAGATTTGCTTCCATAGTTGCGTGTCTTGTTGAATTAGCAACTAAAGCTGATATAGGTAAATTATTTTCTTAAAGATTGGCATAGACAGTCCCATTTAGTAAACAACGACCAAGCAATAATGCCTTAGGTGCATCCAAGTAACTTTATTGTTTTCAAACATCAGAAACTGAGATAAGTAATTATTCCAACTGGCACATAGTATAACCTAAGAGTTTCTGTAAGACTGCTTGCTTGTGCTTGCGGATATGCTGACCATAATTTTCTAAAACCCAGAACACAAATTTTGTCTTGAGAAATAGTTTCTTTAGTAGTTAAAATGTATGACAATAATCTTACTAAAAGTTTTAAACCAGAAGAAAAAGTTCAAAGATTTGATGAATCCATTTTTAAAACTTCATCAAGCATTTGTGTCCATAAAGATTTTGCAACATTTCCAGAACCATCTGAATCTGTGGCTCTGTGAATACTAAAAGAGTTTTAACAATTTCATTTGATAAACAACGTGTTGCATTCGTTGCTGGTATCGCTTCTGTAAGACAGTAAACGCCAAGTAATGAGATAACTGTAGTTAAAACCTTGAATTCAATTGCCATACATTTAACTAAACGTTCAAGAATTGCCGTTGTTAATTTAACACATGATTGCAGTAATGCGATTAAAGCTAAATGTTTTTTCCCAGTAAGTACAGCAGAATGTAATAAAAGTTACTCATAAAACTGAGCAATATTTGTCATTATTGCTACAAGGGCTATTAATCTATCAGCAGCAAATAGTTGAGATACAGCATTTCTTTTTTAATTTCATATATAAAGCTCCATTGCTTTATCCAATGTGATTGTTTTATTTCCATGATATATAACAGGAAATAATTTATTTATTTTTGCTTTTGATTTAATTGTCATTTAGCAATTATTTAGAATAAATCTAAAATAAATATGAATAGATTAAATGAAATTATTAGCTATAAACTTCAAAACTATTAATTAATCAATAAACTTACTTTTATTGATTTTAAAATTTACAGGAAATTCTATACTTTTTAAGATTTTTTAATTAATATCGAGTTTATAATCAAACAGTTTCAAATGTAAAATAAGAATCATGTAATTTTCATTTACAATTAATTTTATAACCTACTTTTAATGTCAACATCGTTGTAGTCGACGTCTGCTAGCGAATTCGAAGGTTTATTTGCAATTCACAGTTGACTACAGAAAAATTTTAGTTTGCGATGTTGGTATTTTCATAAACTTTACTCCTGCATACACTGAAGTTAGCTGCGTGATGTACTTTCAGGAAGATAAGTAGGATCGATCACCAACGCTGGTTAGGCGGGAGATTTGAAATACGCGGGTATGTATACTCGTCGCAGTTTTTAAAATTTCTTAAAATTTATTATTATTAAACACACAATATTTAAAATTAATTAATTATTTAGCACAAAATATCTGACGAAAAGACATGTGCGATCTTAACGGTTCACGCATGTACTACCAACTTTGATCACATATACTATATATTCCTATAAACGCGTAAATATAGACCGCAAACGAGCCGTTGCAGTACATCCACAGCGCAGACCGGCTTACTTATGGGGCCAGTCATACAGCCTATATCAGATATGGCGTTTGGCGCCACTATAGACAGGTGAACTTTGTATCTACGCCGATGTCTTTTCAGTGTACGAATGTGTTCTATTTCACCCTAAACTAAACTCCATATGCCTTCCAGCAGCCTCGCTGACGAAGAAAATGCACCAGGAAACGGCAAAAATCTGAGACAGCTACCACGTGTATAGTCCCATAAGAAAATAAAAATGTCTATAACTTCACGAAAAATAAACGAGAAAAACCGCAAAAAGACTTAAAATCTTCGTCTCACTAAACACTACACGATTATAACTATATTTTTATTTAATAAACTCTACAAACACACGAAAAATTCGTACATATGGAGAGCAGCTGACACACGATGTATGCTACCGGATGGTCCGCGTTCCTTTTCCGGTAGATAGGGACAGTTGAATGTCATTGGTCACTGATCCAAGGACCGGGAGACTGTTGCACTTCGACCTGTCAGCCATATCGGCAGTGCTCAAGATCTTATTCGAACGCTCTACATACCCCTCAGCGAAACACCTGCAAGGAGAATCCCTGCCTCAACTAAGAGACGAGAGTTGGCCTGGAAAAATTCTCGCTCTAACTCTGTTACGAGCTCCAAGCGATTGAGTCCATCAGACTCGAATAATATATGCTCCAATTAGCCGGGTTCCTCCTCTCTGGCACACATTATGTGTGCCTCAGACATCTCGGGTATCTTTAGTTGTCTCCAGAGGGTTTGCCTTTTAAAAATTGCTTGTTCAGCAAAGGTACTAAACTCCTTAAATAGTTCTTGAGAGACCATTTCTCTTTCATTCGGGGGCCACTCTTTACCTGCACTTGTTACTTTATTTTGTAGTGCCGATCTCTCTTGTTCCACGATCGGGCACTCCTTTATAATGTGCTGCATCGTCAACCATGACCCACATGCAATCCGTTGAGTTAACTAATCTGAAGGCAAAAAGCTTCTGTTGGAAGTCTTCGTATCCTGACAACAATTGTGCAGTGATTAATGTAGATATGCTTTTATTTGCATCTTTCTCTAACATCAGGAAAATATCTGAAGGTAATTCTTCCTTTACTCTCTATTTGCCATCTGCTGTTCCATTTATCCTCTAATACAGTGCGTAGACTGTGATAAGCCATTATTTTATCCGTTTTGCTAGTAGCTTCACCCATGTAATGAAAATCTCCAAAATCAAATGGAATTCCTTTCCTTATTTTATATCTGTAGATACACCCTTCTAGTTCCAAATCCATCGGTAGTACATCAGCCATGTCCTGCAGAGCAGCAGTGGATGTTGTTCTATAAGCATTTGTTATCCTGATTAGCGCAACTCTCTGTGCCCTTTCGATTATCTTCCTGGATCTTCTATTTATTAGGTCCGCCCATCCTGAGGTGACATATGTTATTATTGCCAGAAACACACCTCTGTACAGAGTACATAGTACCTTATAATCTAAACCCCAATTGGCTCTAGCCACATATGACAGGTGGTTCATTAATTTTCTAGATTTAGCTGCAACTGCATCGACGTGCTATTTAATGTCAAGATTCTGACCGAAGATTACACCTAAGTATTTAACTGTTTTTGCGGCCCTAATATTCTAATCACTTATTTTTACTGCCAGTGGTCTTCGCATATCCAGGGTCCCCTTTACTAGGAGCGTTACAGTCTTTTTTACCGAGACCTCTAGCTTATTTATCAAACACCAGTTTGATACGTAGTTGGTGGTACGCTGGGCGTTTATTTGCAATGATACTCTTGTGCTGCCTTGAACCAATACTACCAGGTCATCCGAATAGACGACCGCTTCAATATCCTCGGCTTCGACTCCCCTCAGGAGATTGTCCATCGAAACATTCCCGAAGTCTGGACTAAGAATAGATTCCTGTGGACACCATTTCGTCACTTCTTTTTCGACTCTGCCGAATCTGCTCTGAATCTGGACATGTCTATTCCTCAAGTAATCTCTTATTAGTAAATGCAAGTTCTTCGGACAATTACGCTTGTACGCGCTCGTACAATTTGTTTCTAATGTTATATTATTGCTGTAATGTAAATCATATTTTTTATCATTCTATTATTCATTAATGTAAATTCAATTTAAAGAAAATTCATTTTTAATATTCTACTAGCAAAAAATACCTCGCTCCTAACGTCGCTTGGTTGAATTTTCATTTATTATATTACTATGCTTAAATTACTATATTATTATATATGAATTTAGTTGATGTAATAAAAATATTTAATGAAAAAATATATGTGTATAAATTAGAACTATGCCATCATTTATTTTCATGATTAGAAAAAAGTTGAGAGATCCAGTATCACTTAGGCTTGAATTTATTGTCGATATTCAACACTCAGCACTCAGTTCTCATTCCACAGAACTTAAAGTTCCATTGTTTCGTCTTCGAGAGCGCGGTGACGTAATAGATAGAGCTCTTGCCTTCAACGCGGAGGGCATGGGTTCGAATCCTGGCCAGGTACCTCTAACTTTTTTTCGTAAGAAAATTAGTGTATGTGCCATTTATATCGCGACTCTAAAAAGTCCGACCTCATTGGGCATCGGTTGATTGTTGGTCACAAAAGTGGCTGACCATCCATCGGTAGTAAGTTTTTGGTATGGTGGGTCTGACAGTCTAGTCTGATGTAATGTGTTAAACAGGAACCGGGCTGGACTCCCTCGACTTCACCATATAAAAAAGGTTAATCATATAGAGGACAATATCCTTTATATACTAATCTTTTTTTTTTAGAAAAGTAAATTGTTTCGTGTTCCCTATAAACGTAGAAATAGAGTATGGAGTGTCAACTATAAATTCGAGACTTAAGATTCTTAAAGTTCTCGTCCTGTATGTAATTAATTCATCAACTTACTCCTACCAATTGCTATTTAGATTTGCTATTGTATGTTTATAATTGACTATATAGGATTTATTCTGATAAAAATAAAAACTTTTATATCTATAATCTATAATAAAGTTAAAGTTAATAGTAAAAAATGGCAAAATTTATCAAGTATAATAAGTAATAAATTGTCTTAATCAACTAATATTGTATAGAATAAACCAAATTTAAATATAAAATCTTACCATATTTCTAACAAATTTTTATTAAAAAAATGTAATATAATTTATTTATTTATTTATTTATCAACCAGTTAATTACAAAGTAATCCTACATAGGCAAAGTATGCCTGATCGTAGGTCTGGTATAAATTACAGAAATTACTTATACAACTAACTTACAAACTAATACAAATAATAATAAAAATATAAATAGTGCACCCTTGCTATTTGTGTTTAAATATTTTTATCACATCGCTCAGTCCAACTAAAGTATTAGTAGGGTGAACGTAATTCATATATATTATATCTCTCTAACCCCCAAGTACATCTTTATATATGGCTGATTCCATTTCAAATCGAACAGTCAGTATACACTCAAGTCACCAATTACTGCGCTAATGGAGTATGTTATTCTACCCTAAAAATAAGGGTATACGTATTTTTTATTTTGCTGAAATATCAAAATTGCATCAGATATGCACTTTTGAAAATTGCATACAAAAACTAAATGTTAAAACTGAAAATGTTGAGAATAACTTTAGAGGGCTATCGTTTTACCAATTTTCAATGAATTTTGGTAAACCTTATTTTGTTTTATTATGTTTTAAGCCCTCTTTAATTCAGTGCAAGAAATTTCAAAAAAGACTAAAAAATGACTAAGATATGTGCATTTCACCAAAAAATGCACTTTTTATGCACATGCATTTTTCTCGAAAAACCCATTTTTTTTTTTGCTGAAATTTTTTGTGCTCATAGAGGACCAAATTACCTATCTAATGATACTTGGTTGATCCCGTACTTATTTGTTTGAAGCGAGAAAAAAAATTCACAAATTTTATTGGTGAAAAATTTTTGTATATACGTTTGAAAGTCTTAAGCAATGTTCATTCCAACGCTGTCGCATGCTTCGCTCATTATTTGTTTACCTTTGTATATATGTATATATCATCAATAGTGATATATATATATAAAAAAATTCGTAATATAAAAATAAATATTAAAAAATGGAAAATAATAATTCTATTCGTGTATATCTATGTTACGTATGTTTCGATGTACAGACAATAGGAGGCTCATTCGCGGACAAATACCTCGCGTAACCAAAACAGCATATTAGAATTGTTATATACAAGCTAGTTATTCTTATGTCTGTTTTGAAAGGTACTTTTCGGACTTGTGAAAAAGTAAACAAAACTCTGCAATTACGATGTCCGAAATTCACTCTTCTACAAGAATTCGATGTCCCGATGTTTTTCAAATGCAAAAGAAGATAGTTTATAAAAGCAGAAATTTACGTTTTAGACCGTTGGAAGATTTGGCCATTAATTTGGCACAGCTTTATCCAGATTTAAAGATACTGCCCTCTACTAATGTATGCAAAAATTGCCATGAACGCATATCAAAAATGATTTTAAGTGATCTTGAATCTACATCTGAAAATGAAATCACTGAACTTTTTAGCGGAAAACATGATGATTTTATCCCCAAGACACCCGAACGAATACAGGAATTAAACGAGAGTATTAATACAATTTTATCTCAATGCGTCTCGCCGCTAAAAAGAAAAACTGCAATCCCTAAAAATTTAACAGAAAATTACGTATCTAAAAAGAAAAAATCCTTAATTTCAGCTTTTTCTGCTACTGTCGGAAGTAAATTAGAAGATGCGTATGGCATTTCAGTTGAATCAATAGAATCGGACAAAAGTTCGACTGAAAACTATTGGAACGAATTTGTAGAAAATTTTAAATCGGCTTTAGAAAAATGTTCTTCTGTTTCGGAGAAAATAAAACTTCTAACTCTACTACCTTCAAAATTAAGCAAAATAAAAATTTGCTCACTATTCCCGAATATAAGCGAGTATATGATAAATAAATCAAGAAATCTCGTGAAAAATAAAGGAGTTTATTCGGAGCCAGATTCATATACTGGTCATCCTATTGATGAAAATACAAAAAATATCGCTACGGAATATTTTTTAAATGATGATTTTAATTGTAGTAAACCAAGTCCAAATAAATCTGATGTTGTTACTGTTAAAGTTAATAATATAAAAACTAAAAAAGTTAAACGGTTTCTTACTCGAAGCTTAAAAGAAACATATAGTCAATTAAGACAAGAAAATACAAACTTACAAATACGAAAATCGAAATTCTATAGTCTAAGACCAAGTTTCGTCTTAACAAGCCCTGTGAAGGAAACTTGTCTTTGTGTACATTGCGAAAATTTTGAACTGTTTCTTACAAGTTTAATTCGTTTTAGAGGCGATAATAATTCTGAATTAGATTTAATTCGTTCAGAAATAACTAACGCAATGTTGTGTTCTGAACCATCTGATTCGTGTTTCTTGCAAGAATGCAATTATTGCCCCGGTAGTGAGGGTATCACATTAAAATTGTTAAAACTGAAAGAAAATTGTGAAGATGAAATTACGTTTGCTTTGTGGGATAATGGTAATCTTATCAAACAAACAGTAAGCTTATCAGTTTTTAAAGAAAAATTTTCAATCTGCGCACTAAAAGCAAGTACTCACGTATACATAAAAAATATTCAACGTGAAGCTATAAAAAAAGAAAAAGAAGAAGGTAAAGCTGATCCTACTAAGTTAATTATCCACCTTGATTTTGCAGAAAATTGGTCTGTAATAAATAATAAAGCGGTTCAGGGAAATCATTGGGTGAATAACCAAATTTCTATTTTTACTGCAGTCTGTTACCAAGAAGAGATAACGCAAAGCTTTGCGATCGTTAGTGACGACAAAAAGCATGATACTGCATATGCGCTATTAACAATAAATAAAATTATCAATCTTATGAAAAATGATTTAGTTACTAAAGTCACTATTATATCAGATAGAGCTGCAAGCCAATTTAAAAATCGTTTTCAGCTACATGAATTCAAACATTTTTCTTATCAAATGAAATGGTTATTTTCTGCGACTGGTCATGGGAAAGGAGCCGTTGATGGAATAGGTGGGCTTCTAAAGCATTATGCTACTTCACATAACTTAAAAAGAGTTCATGAAGAATCGATACAAAATGCTGATGATTTTATAAATTGGGTTCAAAAGTACACCAGTGCAATCAAAATCATATTATTACCAATAAATGAGATTGAAAAATTTAGAAAAGAAAAAAATATTGAATGGAGTACAGTTCCTAAATATAATGGGATTCAAAAAAGTCATATGTGGTTAAAACAACTTGGGGAAATGAAATCGCATATATTTGTTGGCAGAACAGCTATACATGCACTGACTAAAGTGAAAGACAAGAAAAAAAAGTCAAACGTCGTAAGGCTACACTTAGAACTAAAAATAATAAGTGCAAAAATAAAAAAGAGTAATTATTTATAATTATATTTTTGACGCATCCCAACAGTGAGAGGCAAGGGGAACTCACTTTAAAAAAGCACCTTGAAGGGAACAGAAACCTTCTACGTCCACGTCGTTGTTCCTGGGTAATGCTAAAAGAAGGATAGTGTTTAAATCTACGTTGCTTAAAATTTCCGAACGTATATACAAAAATTATTCACCAATAAAATTAGTGAATTTTTTTTCTCGCTTCAAACAAATAAGTACGGGATCAACCAAGTATCATTAGATAGGTAATTTGGTCCTCTATGAGCACAAAAAATTTCAGCAAAAAAAAAATGGGTTTTTCGAGAAAAATGCATGTGCATAAGAAGTGCATTTTTTGGTGAAATGCACATATCTTAGTCATTTTTTAGTCTTTTTTAAAATTTCTTGCACTGAATTAAAGAGGGCTTAAAACATAATAAAACAAAATAAGGTTTACCAAAATTCATTGAAAATTGGTAAAACGATAGCCCTCTAAAGTTATTCTCAACATTTTCAGTTTTAACATTTAGTTTTTGTATGCAATTTTCAAAAGTGCATATCTGATGCAATTTTGATATTTCCGCAAAATAAAAAAATACGTATACCCTTATTTTTAGGGTAGAATAACATACTCCATTAGCGCAGTAATTGGTGACTTGAGTGTATACTGACTGTTCGATTTGAAATGGAATCAGCCATATATTAGACTTGATCCATTTAAATAACTTTTTCTTAATTAATTTTTTATTACTCTCAATTGTTTTGAGATCATTCGGTAGTCAATTATAAAGTCTTATAGCTACAGTATAACTATTTTTCTCACTAATCTATTTAATCATTTTTGGCATTTGCAAACATTTTTTCCTAGTATTGCTATTTTGTACCTTATATTTATCCATCAATTCATGGTAATAAAACATTAATGACTCTAAAGAGAATAGTTGCTCTAAATTTAGGGGATAGTTTTCTATTTCAAAAGTGTTTTTATAGATTATTTTTAGTATTCTGTTTTGTAAACTTTGCAATGATCTTATATTACTTTTGTAAATGCCTCCCCAAGCAATTATTCCATAACTAATTATGCTGGTAAATAATGCATAATATATTATAAGTAATGTTTTTGTATGCATAATATAAGCTAATTTGGAAAATATAAATGTAAGATATTTGGTTTTCTTTATTAAGTTCTCTACGTTCATATCCCATCTCATATTCGAATCAAAAGTAATTCCCAAGTATTTAAAATTTTCAACACCTTTTATTTTTTTATTATTAATTTCAACCTCTAAAGTTTTTGGAATACTATTCTTGTAATTACCAAAAAGCATAAATACTGTTTTTTCAACATTTAGAGTTAATTTGTTCCAAGCCAACCATACATTAACATATGCAAGATATTCATTCATTTTATCTTGTGTGGCTTGCTACGTTTTTTCTTCCGATATTATTGCCGTATCATCTGCATAAGATAATATGGAACCTTTTGGTAAATTATCCAACATATCATTAATGTATAGTATAAAAATGAGAGGTCCTAATATTGTTCCCTGAGGAACACCTGTACTAATTTTACAATATTCACTTTTGGAATCCTGTATTTTTACTGATTGTTTTCTATTCGTTAAGTAATTTTTGAGTAGTTGGTTAGCATTCCCTCTGATACCATAATTATATAATTTATCAAGAAGTATTTCATGATTAACCGTATCAAACGCTTTTGCTAAATCTAAAAGTGTGACAATTATAGGTTCACTTTTATCTAATTTATTGTATATTATATTCGATATATATTTCAAAGCGTCTTTGGTTCCCTTACCTTTAACAAAACCAAATTGATGTAAATTAATCAGTTCATTTTTCTGCACAAAATTATATATTCTATTATAGATTATTCTTTCGAAAATCTTAGCCACATTCGAAATCAGTGATATCGGTCTGTAATTTGACACAATATGTTTATCATTTGCTTTATAAATTGGTATTATTTCTGCTATTTTAAGAACTTCTGGCCAAACAGACTTTTTTATGCACCGATTGAAAACATGGGCCAAAACTTCCGAAATATTTTCAGATATAGCTTTTAATATTTTCATATTTATGTTATCAACTGCACCAGACTTATCCTTTAACCTATGTATTATCTTATGTACTTCAAAATAGTTTGTAGGTCTTAAATAAATTGTGTTTGAGACCATTGGTGGCAGTATTATATTAAAAAAAAAATTCTTTAGGTTGTTCGATTTTTTGGCTTAGTTTTTCTCCTATTTCACTATAATATTTATTTATATAATTGGCCATTTCTTTATTGTCATTTATAATTTTGTTATTTTCATCACGCAAATATTTTATGTTATTTTTTCTTTTTTTATTACCTAATTTATCATGTACATACTTCCATATATTTTTTGTATCATTTTTATTTTTTTCAACTATTTTTCTTTCATATATTATTTTTGCTTCTTTAATTAAATTATTCAAAATTTTCGTATAGTTTTTGAAATCTTGTTTTAAGATTTCGTTGTTTGGATTTTTTTCCCATTGTTTATATAGATTATCTTTTGTATTACATGATTTTATAATTCCTTTAGTAATCCAAGATTTTCTTGGTTTATTTTTATCATTACTTTTACTACTCTTTATTGCCAAGTTCATACAATTTTGAATTTCGCTAATTATCATTTCAATAGCTAAATCAGGATTTGTCTCAGTCCTGATTAATTCCCAGTTCTTTGATTTTACAATATTTTTCAATTTATAATAGCTTATTTTACTGTAATTAACTTTATCAATTTCTTTAGAACATATATTTTCAGTCGTGACTATTAATGGAAAATGATCTGTAAAATCCAGACTTAATTTGTATGATTTAATATTTTTACCATCTGTTTTAATAAAAACATTATCTATGCAAGAACCTTCAGAGTTGTTATCTTTTGGCCTTGTTATACTATTAAAGTAAGGCATGTATCCTTTTTCTAAGAAGTTATTTAGGAAATCAAGACTGAGACAGTCCTGCTCCAAGATATCGATGCTAAAATCCCCAATAATATAATGATTTTTAATATTTTTCTTTGTTTTTAAGAATCTTTCTAAATTTAATATAAATTCCGTTTTATGTAAGTCATGTGATCTGTATATTCCGCTTATTTATATATTTTCGTTATCTTGCGTTTTGATTTTAGTATTAATTATACTTAGTTTACCATAATTCTCTGTACTAGTTGTCTCACACAAGTTTTCACTAATATACATAACCATACCATCTGCTTTATTTAATCTACTATTATTGTAGTATATTTTGTACCCATTTATCCCATAGTATTTATAATGTTCAAGATTCCATGTCTCTGCACATACAATTATATTCGGCTTAGTCACCAAACCCTCAACCAACATTTGTAACCTTTCAAAATTTGCGTTTAAGCTTCTTATATTTACATAAAGTATTAAGTTATTAGTATCACAAACATATCCGTTGAGAGTTTCAAGACTATCACAAATTTTTTCATTTTCTACTATATCTATATCATTATTATGTGCCATTGCGATTATTATTGTTTATATGCCGAGGTGAGTCGTCACTTAATAAACTGTTTCTGCTTCCCGTCAGTGCTTCTGGTATAGACGTCATCGATTATGTAGTTGTAGATCTTCTTTGGTAGTTTCCTGCTGTACCATCATATTTCAGTAAAACAGGCTTCATTGGGTAATCAGTCTGTTCTATGTATTTTTTTATTTTTGATTTGAATATTGCACACGTGTCACTATCACATGCAGAGTGATTTGTATCATGGTTAGCTTGGTATTTGTTATTGCTGTAAATGCAATTAACACATTGCAAAATATTTTTATTACAATGATTCGCCTCATGTTTCCCTGCACATTTCGTACATGCCACCTCGTTGTAGCATTTTGTTGTACTATGTCCAAATCTTCCACATTTATAGCATGGTTTAACATTAATAAGGTCATAGACCTTACATCTTTGGTGTCCCACAAAAATTTTATCATTGTTCTCTTTAATTTTCTTATAAATTTCGGCTGTTACCTCAATTATTGCAGTTTCTGTTTTAGATGTCTTATTGGTATACATATGCAAAACTTTGCAGGCTAAAATTAAAAAAACGCTGCCAAGTGCTTTGGCGGAATGCTTTCTCATAGAGCTCTTTGAGTTTCATTATTTTTTTATATTTATTTAAATGTGATTTTAATATAAAAAAATTGTCCATCATTAATATTTATTCATTTTGTACTTTATAAATTTTGAATATATATGCTAGTTGATTGCCTTTTCAACATTTTGTTTGGGTTAAATGTTAGCTTTTAAAGTGTTTAATTTTGTTGACTTTAGCTAGCCTTATACATAGGTTCGAATTTATTATTTTTGTTATCTTGTGGATATCTTTTTATCACGACTAAGCTTGGTAAATCCAAGTAGTCAATTTTAGTAACGGTAATTAAATTCAGTAGTACTATTATAAATTTTCAAGAGTAACTCAGAAAACAAAAGAAGTGATCAAAAAGCTACGCTAATAAAATTATTTATTTAAAACTTGGTTTATAAAGACAGTAGCAAATAACTTGTATACAAATTTTAGAGTAATTCTATCAAGTACTTTACGTAAAATGGAAAAATACTGAAATATGAAAATTTTTAAGAAAATTTTTAAAATTTTCTAAAAAGAAAACTACGCTAAAAAGATCGGTTTATAAAAGTTATCCTTCTTTTGGCAGATGCAAATTATTCCCATGGAAATCTCAAAGCAAACTCATCAATTAACTTACGTAAAATACAAAAAAAAAATTAAAAATCGAAAATTTTTTCAAATTCTTAAAATGGCTCTATAATAAAAAAAATACACTATGAATACAAATTTTCTATAGCTTCCCGCCTAGTTATACAAAAACATAGATGGTATACAAAATTTGAAGCAAATCCATAGAGTAATTTTCGAGATCTAACTGGTTAAATAAATAACATTTTCTTTTCAAAATTTCTTTTTAAAAATTTTAAAAATGCTCTAAAATTAAAACTACGCTATGAAAATCAATTTTTGAAAATTTCCCTTCTTTTGGCAGTCGCAAATAATTTCCCTGTAATTTTTAGAACAAATCTATCGAGTACTTTACGAAGAATAAAAAAAATAAGAAAAGAAGAATCAAAATTTTTTTTTAAATCTTTAAAATTCTCTAAAATTGTAACCACTCTAAGAAAATTAGTTTCCAAAAGCTAATTTTTTTCAGACAATAGCGAATTAATTGTATGAAAATTTTGGAGAAAATTTATAGTATGGTTAACGCAAAAAAGAAAATAAATGAAAAATAAAAATTTTTTTGAAAATTTTCAAAGTGTTCTAAAATTAAAACTGCGCTGAGAAAATTAGTATTCCAAAGCTTGTTTTCTTCAGATAGTAGCGAATTAATTGCATACAAATTTTGGAGCAAATCAATCAAATGGTTTTCGTAAAATAAAAAAAAATTAAAAATAAAAATTTTTAAAAAATTTTAAAAATGCTCTAAAATTAAAAGTGCGCTAAGAAAATTAGTTTACAAAATTTTTAATAATTTTGGCAGTCGAAATAAAGTTCCATACAAATTTTCGAACAAATTCTTCGAGTAGTTTACGTAAAATACAAAAAAAATGAAAAATCGAAATTTTTTAAAAATTCTTAAAATGATTCTAAAAAAAAAACTGCGCTAAGAAAACCAATTCCCAATAGCTTCCGCACCAGTTCATCAAAAAATTGAATTGTATGGAAAATTTGAAGTAAATCCATCGAGTAGTTTTTAAGATTTTATTGGCTTAATAAATAGAAACATTTTTTTCAAAAATTTCAAAATGCTCTAAAATTAAAACTGAGCTAAGAAAATCAGTTTTTAAAAATTTATTTTATCCGGGCAATCAGAAATAAATTCCATGCAAATTTTGAAGCAAATTCATCGAGTAGTAAACAAAAAAAAAACCAAAAAACGAAAAATCGAATTTTTTTTTTATTTTTTAAAAAAACTTTAAAATGAAAACTACGGTGGAAGAACCAAATTATCAATAGCTTCCCAGCAAGTTAATCACAAAACTAAATTCCATGCAAAATTAGAAGCAAATCCATCGAGTAGTTCTCGAGATACAGCTTACTAACTGAATTCATACATACACACACACACACACACACACACACACACATACATACAGACATTTTCTGGAAACCACTTTTTTCGACTCACTGAGTTCAAATATGTACAAATTAATGAAAAAATAGAAAAAAATTTTTTTTACCGATACAATGCTTTCTCTATGAGAAAGCAATTATTAAATATAAAATTATTTACATAATATATAACACTTTATAACATATTACTTTATATTACTATGTATAAATTACTATATTATTATATATGAATTTAGTTGACGCAATAAAAATATTTAATGAAAATATATATATGTATAAATTAGAACTATGCCATCATTTATTTTCATAATTAGAAAAAGGTAGATCTATTCAGTATCACTTAGGCTTGAATTTATAATTGATATCTAACACTTACCACTCAGTTCTCATTCCACAGAAATTAAAGTTCCATGGTTTCGTGTTCCCTATAAACGTAGAAATAGAGTGTCGAGTGTCAACTATAAATTCTAGCCTTAAGATTCTTAAAGTTCTCGTCCTGTATGTAATTTATTCATCAACTTACTCATACCAATTGCTATTTATATTTGTAATTGTTGTTTACAATTAACTGTATACAAAAACAGAAATATATATATTTATAATATATAATAAAGTTTAAGTTTTTAAGAATGTCAAAATTAATTAAGTATGGTAAGTTAAAAATTGTTTTAATCAACTAATATCATGTAGAATAAATCTAATTTAAATATTAAATATTAACAAATTTTTATTTAAAAATGTAATATAATTTTTTTAACTATCATTTCAGTGATTGATAAGTTGCGTGGAGTGAAAAAAGGGAAAGAAAAGAAAAATGAAAAAATTACTTTCAACAACAAAAAAAAATTTATTTTAGGTAAGAACACTTTTTAATGTTTTAATAATATAAATGAGTTTAATAAACAATTTTTTTCAGATATGAGTGATCTTATTTATTGCTTAGACGATATGCATATTGGCATACAGTCTGCTATATGGTCTTTTCGTAGACGTAAGTAATAATGTCTTTAAATTTAATATGATATTATTTAGAAAATTAATTATCTTTTTTTTTTCTAGCTCATGATACGGATAAAGAGTTTTTTACATTCCCACTGTAGAACAAATATAAAATTTTATTACATTTATTATTTAATTTTGTTAAAACTTTTTATATTTAGATTATTTTTAATAAATAATTAAATTTATTTGTTTCACAAAAGATTGTATTTTTATTTTCATTTAATTTACAAATCAAAATAATGCTAAAAATTTTAGTAAAAATGTTTTTGTAATCCAAAAAAATTACAATATAATTATATCATAATTTAATATTTTGATTTTAGATTATAACAAGAATTTAACCAAAAATAATAGTCACAGAAAATAATATTGGTCTTATAAAATTAAATTTAATGAATTATATTTAAACAAATTCTTTTTTCAATCTATTGTTAAACTAAAGTTTAAGACTTTAATTCTTCTTCTAATTCTTTTTGTAATAAATGTTGTTGTTACTTAATATAATTTGTACAACTAAAACAATTAAGAACTGTTAAATTTTAAAAATTTATATAAATTTATTTCCACAAATGATTTAAAAATTTCAAAACAAAAAAATATAAATTTATAAAATTCAATAGTTCTTAATTGTTTTAATTGTACAAATTCTGTTGAGTAAAAACAACATTTATTACAAAAAGAATTAGAAGAAGAATTAAAGTCTTAAACTTTAGTTTAAAGATTTTAAAATTTATCAAAATACTTCTTTCACTATCACACTTTAGAAGTGATGTTTCATTTTTATTTGTATTAAAATTTTAAGTATCTATACTAGTTAAAATATATTACCATCTATTGGAAGACTTTCTACCATCAAGAAAAGTATTCAAGAAAATAAAAGCTACGTTGCTCAAATTAGCTAAATCTGGAAAATGCAGATTATAGTTATATCAATATTCATAAAATTTTAATTGTATTGAACTAAGAATGATACTGATAATTATAATTAAAATATTTTAATTTTTAATATTTGGAAATTATTAATCATATTGATCTAAAGATTATAACTGATGATTACATTTTTTTGATTATTCATTATATTTTCATATAATCGATGGTATGCCTAAATCTAAATTGAGTGTAATCGATCAAATTATGATATTTTAACTATAAGTTCATTATTCAGTACTTAAAGTTTAAATGAAAGTATTTATTATTATTTTTATTTATTACTATTTTTTTTGTATCTGTGATATTATTGATTGTATTCAAGTTAATATAACACTAATGATTATTGTTAAAATATTTTAATTTTTTAAATCTTATAATTTTTTTAATATTCTATTTGAATTAAAATTAACTAATAATGAATTGAGAAAAGAAATTTTTGAGTTAAACAACATTGTAAATATTATATTTTTGTTTAGATTAATCAATAAAATACTTTTATAAACAAAAATATTTTAACTATTAAAATAAAAAGAAAAGCCAAAAAGCTATCGAGCAAAATATTGTTAAAACTAAAACTAAACAACAATTATTTTTCACATTTTAATTATTTATTTTATTTTATTTAAAAATACTAATTTCTTTAATACATAAAATAAAACAAATTTTCTTATTAGGCCTCCTTGGCCGCCTTTAGCATTGCCTTGAACATCATTTTTAAATTGTCTTCCTGTTTTTTATTCTTATTATAATATTTTTGTTTATATCCTGCCTTTCGTCCTCTGTATCTATCTGAAATTGAATTCAATAAAATATAATTATTCAAAACATTAATATTTTTAATAATAAGATAAAATTTTAAAATATTCTTACAATAAAATTTTCTATTTTGATGGCTTCTCAATTTTTGTTGACCTGAAAAAAAATTTATAAAATAAGTAAGTTATATTAATAGATTTTTTCTATTTTATCCTATATTGCTTTATTTAGATAAAAATAATAATTGCTTATATTTAAAATGATATTTTTAATACAAACTAAATTATATTTATCAAATATTTATCTTATAATTTAAAACTTACCATTTTCATTATCTTCCTTAGTTTCAATTTTATCATCAGGATCACTTGAATTGTTAGCTGTAGCTTTTTCATTTGTGATGTTATTTCCTGTTAAAAAATAATAAATTGTAATTATGAAATATATTTTTGCTAATATAATTTTTTATAATAATTTTTTTTTAATTTTCGAATTAGTAAATTAATATTAAAGTTTTTCAATATCTAATTGTAACTTACCATTTTGTGTTCCATCATTCATTTTGATTCTTTTCAATTTTTTTTCAATCACTTCCATTTATTAATATAATAGATTGAATAGATTTTTATTTCTGCTATTTTAAGTGAGGATTTTAAGGGAGGACTTTCTGCCAATGATAATATAAAATATAAAGATCGAATTATTATGATATATTTTTGTAATCAGTTCAAATTAAGAGGAGGTCACGTATCTCTATCCTTTTCTAATCAAAGAAATGATTTTTTTACAAAAACTAATAACTTCAGCAAAAACTGAAAAGAAAGCCGCATCTCGTATCAAAAAAAGCAATATTTTTTGTGATAAGAAAAAATCAATTTTATTGCTTCGTTTTCCAGAAAACCTTGAAAAACTTAAATCATAGAGGTTAAGGTGGACAATTTAGTTTTTCAAGGTTTTCTTTACAACGAAGCAATAAAATTGATTTTTTCTTATCACAAAAAATATTGCTTTTTGTGATACAAGATGCGGCTTTCTCTTCAGTTTTTGCTGAAGTTATTAGTTTTTGTAAAAAAATCATTTCTTTGATTAGAAAAGGATAAAGATATGTGACCTCCTGTTAAATCTTTACCAACGAGTATCTTATCTATTTGATTTTGTTTCGTGATTCTGAGATAACCCTTCATGTAGCACTCAATTGAAGTAACAGCTGATACTCAAGTAACGATACTTAAGTTTTAAGTCATACTTAATATTGAAGACACGACTATGAATTCGGACCGTAAACAGAGGAATGAAAACCGAATAATGACTATAGATAACGACCATATATAACGACCCAAGATTTATAAATTCTAACCTTTGTTATTGTTAGAGTGAAATCAGATGGAGCGGAAAATATGCGACGGAACGTCACAGAACATTCATTCCGTTGCATTGTTTTCCATCAAATTTTTTCCCTATATTTACATGGAACGGAGTAGAAGTTCTACGACGTTGATTAGCAATGTTGTAATTAAAAAATTATGTTGTTAATCATATATTTGGTTATAATAACAAAATATATTTTATTTTTACAAGAAAAGAATCTCATTAGAATAACATTGAGTGATTATTACTAACTTTTTTAACATTTTCATTCTTAATTTAAAATTTGCGGACACATTTGTTGGCTATTTTAACAGTTTTTCAGCTAAATTCCGCTCCATGTGAATATCGGGAAAAATTTTGACGGAAAACAATATGACGGAATGAATGTTCTGTGACGTTCCGTCGCATATTTTCCGCTTCATCTGATTTCACCCTAATCAAAGTATTTTTATCAAAGAAGATCGATGCTTATAGAAGGATAGATCTGGGTTAAATTTTTCGTCCAAAATGCTGGGTAACATTTTAACATTGTTTGTATATCTATACATATGAAAAATTTGTTATATATAGATATAAAAATACATGGGATCTAGTGGTGCCCTCAGTAGCTGGGTAACTTATTTTTGGCAGAAATTTCACATTTAAGAGTACGCTTCTATAAGCGTCTATATTCGTTACATTTATGAATTAAAACCATAGGGTTCACATTTTAGTTCAATTCCATATTCCTTTTATATATATAAATTAAATTTCATTCGTCTAACATCTTTAAATTTTACTAAATTTCTATTGTGAAAATCCTTTATATACAAAGAATGTATTTCTGCTTTGAATAACTCAATAACAAAATTTGTTGCACAGAATCTTTATACTGTTTACAGTGTATTATATTAATAACAAATTTATTTGTATTTGTGTTCTAAATATAATAAAATTTATTTAAATATTTTGTATTTTAAATTAATTATTTTAAAAGATTTATACATTATTTATTGAGTTTTTTTTATTTAAAATGGGTAAAAGAAGTAATGAAAGCACTGAATTAGGGAGACAAAATAAAATTCAAAAAACCAATGATAAAAAAGATACGGACACGCAAAGTCTTATGAATTTGAATGAAATTGAACCTGTCATTAAAAGGTAAAAATTTCTCTTTAAAATATTTTTATGATCCCTATGCAAATTGAAATATGATGTTTTATTATTCCCCTTACACTTTTATTTAATAAAAATTAATTTTATATGGTCTTTTTAAAAAAATCCTCTTTTTTAAACCTCAGCTTCTCATCTATATTTGTATATTTTACTCATACTTGAATCATTTCAAAAAAGCTTTAGTTATGATTAAAAAAATAAATATTTAAATAATTCAATTAAAGAAAAATAAAAAGACTAAAAGCTAATAGATAATAATATCCAAGTCAATATTAATAAAGGTTAATTAAGAAAAAAGTAAATGGAAAATTTGAAAACAATATACAAATGTAAATAATAATCATATATTAAACAAAATTATCCTTTCAAATATATAATACAAACTTTCAATAAAATAATTAACAATTCTTTTAATTTGCTTTATGCGTCACTTTTAAATTTAACTTTTTATTTCGTATTTATACAAAATTAGCAAATAAATATGAAATAAAAAGCTAAATTTATAAGTTAAGCTTAAAATAAATAAAAAGGAATGTTAATCATTATGTTAATAGTTTGGTAGTTACAATTGAAAGGATTATATTGTTTAATATATGATAAACATTAAAAAAAAATTTTAGATATATATACTTGAATAAATATTTGTGAAAGTGTATATGTATATATGTGAATGTATATAAGTATAAGTATGTAGTGTTAATTTATTTGTCTGTATGTTCAAATGTGTAATTGTAAATATGTCAGTGTGAGTTTTAATACTTTAAGAATTATTTTAATATTGATACTATGTATCAGTAAAATACAAGTTCAATTTAAATAATTTTTTTTAAATTGTTTAAATTTTTTTATTAGTTACAATTAGTTTATATATTTCTTTTAGTTGGACATTTAAAGCTCGAATAATGAGTAAAACAGAAATCAAACATACTAATTCAAATAAGTACTTTAATATGATTCTATTGGATTCATCCAGCGAGATAAAGTGCAATGTTTTTAACGAGGCTGTTGATATTTTTGATGAACGCTTAGAAGTATTCTTTTTTTTTATAATCATATTAATATAATTAATAATTGAAAATAATTCCTGAATTTACTTGATTTTAGGTTGGTAAAATTTATAAATTTGAAAATGTTTCCATCAGCCATGCCAATAAAAAATACTCGCACCTAAATAATGTTTACGAGTTGAATCTGGAAGTAAATTCATCTGTTATAAGTGCAACAGATAGTATGATACCAGAGAATCAATATAATTTTGTAAAATTAAAAGATTTTGATTTAAAAATGAAAGATGAATTTACAGGTATTTTTTTATTTTTGTTAATTATTAATTTTAATAAAAAAATAATAAAAAAACATATTTTTAAAGATATTATTGGTAAAATCAGTAAAATTGATCAAATAGAAGAAATCAAATTACAATCTGGAAATATTCTAAAAAAAAAGAGAAGTAACATTGATAGACAAAATAGAAAACAATGTAAGTATATCAATTCCAATTAAAATATATTATATATTGATAAATATTAAATGGTTATTAATAATACTTTTATTCTTTATAATTTTAGATAATTTTAGTGTTTTGGAATAACAAAGCAGAGAAAATGACCTTTAAAAAAGATGATATCTTAATAATTAAAAGTGGGAAAGTTTTAGAATACAAAGGCATTAAAAAATTGTCCATTACAGTAAATTCTACTGTAGAAATTTTTTCCAATGAATTAAAATTCAAAGAAGCAAAAAGGTATAAATTGAAGTTTTTATAAAGAACTTTATCTATCATATTGATTAAATTAATTTCTATATTTTAATTTTTCAGATTTTATGAGGAAGAAAGTTGATAAACTTAATGTAAGGCAAAATATTCATATTTAAATATATTTTTATATTCGCTTTATAAATGATACTGTGTTATTAATGTAAAAATTAATGTTGTTGATTAAAATAATATTTATAATTGTTTAAAAATGTATATAATTGTATAAAATGAAATAGATTATTTAAATATTGAATAATGAAAAATCTAAACATTAAATTTATAAATCTTATAAAGATGGCTTATTAAGAAATTATTTTTTGTTAAATTATAGAAATGAATAAATGAACTTTAAATAAAATAACGAATATATGATATTGTTTGAACATTTATATTTAATCATCTTAGTTATCACCTTATCCTTTTATACATAAATAACGCTTTTAATTTACAGTAAGTATTTGCACTATATTCCATATGTATTACAAAATTCAAATTTTAAAAAACGCGCGCTTCATAGCATAAATATTACTTTCACAGCGTTGCCACGTGTAAAGAAATTGTTTTAAGAAATTTTATTTAAATTTTATTCGAACATTTTTATTTAATCATTTTAATTATCAACTTTCGCGAAAAACATTTTAAATAAATTTTAGCTATATTTTAGTTAACTGAGGACGCAATTGATTCTATTATACGATGACAGCAGCGGCAAAAGTTTCTTATAATATTGAGAAATATAGATTTTTTTTTATAATATAGTTATATTAGAAAAGTTGAGAACCTTCAAAATTTCACCCATAGAACCCACACAGCATGTAAGCAATATTTCAAATATAAGAAACACTGTAACCTCACTGCAACCTTGCAGCAATCTCGCATTAAAACCAACCTTGCTGCAACCTTGCAGCAATCTTGCATTGAAACCTTTCGAAGATAACCTCGCTGCAACCTTGCAGTGAGGTTTCAAAAAATTATTTTTCTTGGTGAAGTTTCTTAGTTACTGTAGTCCTTTAATTATTTTTCTAAAAAGAAAATTTTTTACGTGTTTATATCTGTTTTGAAAAATGAAAACCGAAATTAACCAAAAATAAAGAAAAAATATATTTTATTTATTTATTTTGCAAAAAAGATATAGGCATTTTTTTGAAAATATATTGAATCTTTTATTGAAAGTTTTCCGGAATGTTTCGTAGAAATTCCACAGCAAGATTTCATATAGCATTGCTACAAGGTATGTGCAAGGGACATAAAAAGGTAGCGGCAACCTTCTAAAGAAACTTTGCAGAAACCTTCTATTATAATCTTACAAGAACCTTTCATAACAACCTTGCAGCAATCTTTCATTGGAAGTTTGCCGCAATGTTTTGTAGAAACTTCACAGCAAGATTTCATAAAATTTTGCTGCAAGGTATGTGCAAGGGACATAAAAAGGTTGCGGCAAACTTTCGTTGAAACCTTGCAACAACCTTTCAGACCTTACATGTAACCTTGTGGAAACTTTGCAGCAAGGTTTCATGCCATGTGGGAACCCCTATTTTTCACCCTAAGGGTGAAATCAGATGAATAATTTCCAGACCTTAAGAGGCGGTCGGGTCTATTCATATAGGGTGGCGCTGAGGTCAGGTGAGAGAAATCTATTAAATATTTTTTATACAGCTATTTACAATTTTCTGAGATGACAATATACTTTTAATGTTGTCATTTCCTCTAGCCATCTATATGTGGAATAATTATTGATACTTATCTTGTTTGAAAAGTCTAAAATATTGTTATAAAGCGAAAAGTGCGATGCAATGTAGAACCGATGTAAACATGCGTGCACCTTCCCTTAGTGCGATAGAGAGAGCAATACTAAAGAATGATATATGCTAATGTTTACGTCGGCTCTACCTCGCGCCGCATTTTTCGCTTTATAACAATATTTTAGACTTTTCTACATATATATGCCTAGAGGAAATGACAAGATTAAAAGTATATTATTGTTTCAGTAAATTTTAAATTGCTATATAAAAAATATTTTTTTTTCTCCCACCTGACCGCAGCGCCACTAAGCGGCGAATGGTTTCGACCGCCTCTTAGGCTCGAATTTATAGTCCACACTTGGCACTCAGCATTCAGTTTACATGTATCGAACATCATTTTATCTTACTCTACTTCCATAAGAAAAACAAGGATAGAATGATATTTAATACATGTAAACTGAGTGCTGAGTGCCAAGTGTGGACTATCAATTCGAGCCTTAATATATAACCATGAATTTGAATTATAAAATTAATTTTTGCGTGAAACATACTTAAACAAAATTTCGTATTTATATCAAAAATAGAAATCTTCACAAATATATTCTATATATATGAAATACGGAATTTAAATAAAAAAAACAATAAGATTAAAATATACATTTTTGTTTAATTTTAAATTCAAATATTTCAGAATAATAAAATAATTATAAATATTTTATCAATTCTTTTCGCATATGTTTTTAAATTTAATGAGATAAAAATATTATTAAATGCATGTATCACAAGTAAGTTTTGCATATCATAAATATAATTTTTAAAAAATTCTTTATATTAATAGATTAGGAATTAAAAAATTTATATATTTTCTATCAAAGACATGTAAATTTTTAAATATAATTAAAATAATACTGTAAATGACATTCAAATAACATTTTCAACAAAATACATTTTAAAGTTATAATTTTTAAATCAAACATTATTATTTAAATACAATCTATTTTAATAATTATTTTTTTTAATATATATTCATCACCCATTCTCTGTTAAATCCAATGGCAATATGAAATGCGAATTATTTTCTTGCTCTGTAAACTCTATTAAAGTAAACATAAATCAATAATTTTTTAATATTTTTTTACAGTTTTATATATTAGTATTAAATTTTTAAATATACGGCATATAAAGACTTTAATTTATTTTTATTAAGATTATAGTATCTCCTGATGTTACAATTAAGTTCAATTTTAGCAAATGATTGATTCTGATTCTTGTTATAAGTTTTAAATGTATTTATTTTTATATGAGTAATGAACATTATCATTCAATGAAAATTTATTATTGTAATTTAAACTTTCTGAAAATTTGTCATTGAGTTTAATGAAGTGACAGCAATAATTAAATGTAATTATGTATAAAAACTTATAATAAATTTAAACAAATAATGACAATCAACATATAATGGAGATTGATATATCAAAATTCAATTTAATTTCTCTTATAGTCACCCTGGTGAAAAAAATCTGTAAATCAATATCCTAGTAGATAAAATCAGATGGATTTAAATTGAATAATAATCATCAATATTCTCATGAATTTAAACAAAAAGTTTTAACATATAAGTGCATTTTTAGATTTGCATCTTGTAACTGATACCTCTAAGAAAAAGGTATAGGCATATAAATTTTATATTCAGTGTATAAGGAATTAAATTTAAATATTAGTTAGTTATAAATTTCAATTATTTTTACTGTAAAAATGCAATAACGAATGTAATGAATTATCAGTACAAAGTTGATCTCTTATTTTTATCTCTTGAACTATTAACATTATTCAATATGTAAAATTATTTCTTGATTAAAAATTTAATTAATTATTGTTTAAAGTGTTATTGTTTTTTAAGATAGATTATGTTTAAATTATGAAAAAAAAAATAAAGCAGAAATAATTTTTCAAATTTTAGTCAAATAAACAAAGGATATTTTAGTTACAAAAAATCATTTTCAAGAAATTAAATTTTACATACAGTTACCTGTCACCATGTGTTATTGGAAATATTAGCAGTATTATATAACTTCGAATTATGAAATGAACAAAATTATTTTTTAATTCAGTATTAAAGTATATTTTTCATGTGCTAAAATGGCACAAGATTTGTTAAAAAAAATCTCAAGGTTCGGTTCACTCTAAATCTTTCAGAAAATATTTTTTAACACATTTTAATATTTGTGAAGTATACAAGTATTTCTATGAATACTTGCAAAGGGACATCTGCAACCGATAAGTACAAGTTAACATTAAAATGAACAAATGTAGATAAAACTCATATTTTTCATTATTTTTAATTACATTTAAATTTTTTAAAAGAGATCGCCATTTTTCACCACTGAAATTTATAGGCTGCATTTATACATATACTACCTACTTGGAAGATTTACTTGGACATGGGATCATGGTTCGAAATCTTGAAAAGTGATATTTTAATGCTTTAAATGACTTTAGCTCAACGAATATCGACATTAGCACTTTTAAATGAATTTTTTATCAAAATTTAGAATTTTTTAAAGAAAAAAGTCTAAAAACTTTCTAAAATGCAACCCAACTGAGTAATTTAGGCATAAAATTAGTCAAAAAATACAAAAATATGGTTTTTGTTCAACTTTGAAGCTTTGTAGCTCTAAAAATATGTGCTAAGGAATCTTGAATTTTAAGTCTTTCGATTTGACAGAGAATGGGCAATTTTATATATTTAAAAAATAATAATATAATTTGATGAACAGTTATATAAATATTATGTATTTATAATTGTATAGCTAATTTATTAAATTAATTTTTTTTTTATTAAATACATTCCCAACTTAAATAACACAGGCCCACAAAATGAAAAAAAATGTCTGAACTTTTGACCGGACATACATATTCCCATGTATTTTTCGACGCTGAATCCGAATCTGTAATAAAAATATAGGGTTTTCCTACCTTTTCTCAGAGTTTTATTGAAAAAACCTCATTTTTTACGGTTTTTTTGCGGTTTTTCGAGTCTAGAAAAAACAAATCATGAGATACGGTTAATTAGACTTCAAAATCGAATTCTACGGGAAAAAATACACGAGAAACCATACCTTCAAATTTTTTTAACGCGATTCTAGTCCTCTGTATGGGGCTGAAAAGATGAGGAAATCGGTAAAAGTCGAAATTTTGCCTAAAATGGATTTAAACAATATTAAAATTTAATCATGCGTCTTTTGAAGAGTCGATAAACATTGGAAATACTATCCTGGGGGTTTTTTAGATTGCTGATCATGAATTTGAAGTCAAATTGTGTAAAAACTACTTCTAGAGGGCGGTGACAAGAACTGTATATGGTAAATTTATCGATTTTTTAAAAATTTTACGTCTGAAATACTAATTTTAGAGTCTTATACAGCATTGACTGTAAATTCAAGATATTAACTTAGCCTATTGTGTACGTTAAACTTAACATTTTGTCTATGTTTGTCTCTCTCTTTCTCTCTCTCGCTCTCTCTCTCTTCCGATGTTTTTTTTAAATTGGCTTACGCTTACGTACACGTTTCTCTTCGAATGACCGATGTAGTGGATTTCTGACACGTTTTTGTCCTTTTTTCGCAGCTGTTTCTCTTTTTATCATCCAGCAGTAATCTGCTAACATGTTGATACCCCAGTTTCCTTGAAATCTACGTTCAAACTCCTTTAAATCTTGGTGAAATCGTTCACCATGCTCTTCACTAAAGTCTCCGTTATTTTCAGGAAACTGATCAACGTGTGAATCAAGAAAATGAAGTTTTAAGTTCATTAGACAACCCAATTTTTCAAAATTACGTACCATTCTTTTCACAATAGCTTTATAATTCGTGTCTTTGGCATTACCCAAAAATTTCGTCGATACCTCTTTAAAACTTAACCATGCTGCCTTTTCAACATCAGTCATGCTTTGTTCAAAGTTTTCGTCTCTAAATAAAGTTCGGATTTCAGGACCATCAAAAATACCTTCATTTAATTTAGCATCAGATTTATGGGGAAATACTTTGCTTATATATTGGAAGCATTGACCGTCCTTGTCCAAAGCTTTAACTAATTGCTTTATCAATCCAAGCTTTATATGCAGAGGCGGTATCAAAATTTTCGAAGGATTAACGAGTGGATCTTTTATAACATTCTGTTTTCCAGGTTCAAACGATTCTCTTGATGGCCAAATTTTCTTTTTATAGTGTTTTTCTCTATCTCTGCTATCAAACATGCATAAATAACATGGGTACTTCGTAAATCCAGATTGTTGTCCAAGTATCATAGATAAAATCTTTAAATCGCCACATATTTGCCATTTATGTTCTCTATATTTTATTTTCGTTAAAAGTAGTTCAAGATTGGAATACTCTTCTTTAAGTACTGTTGAATGTGCTAATGGTATAGGAGCATATTTATTTGTGATATTGAGGAGTACTGCTTTAAGGCTGCGCTTTGATGAAACAATGAATAGTCGCCAATTTTCAGGTTTGTATATGTTGGGTTTCAATTCATCAATAAGACCTTTCACGTCCGTGCAATAAACCATATTAGAATCATTCTTGAAATAATTTCTAAAGCGCTCTTCTCGATTACGATATGCACATACTTTAGTACCCTTTGTCAACATATTTCGTCTCTTAAACTCTGAAGCCATAAACTCTGATTGTTCCTTAGATAAACCACTCTTTCTAAATAAATCGTTCAGACTTTTTTGATCAAACTTTTCAACAGTTCGTTCTTCACCCTTAGGAATATACTCTTCATCACTATCCAGAGAATGTTCTTCAGGTGAACTTAGATCTTCTTCATTTGATGAGCTTCCGTCTGCGGCAATCAGATTTTCAGTTGTTTCATCTGTCGAGTTTTCATCTACATTTAGATTCCCTAAGCCTGTTGTAAAACTATCTCTCGAATCTTTATTTTCAAAAATATCTATAAAATTCTTGGATGGAAATTCTATACAAGAAGTATTAGGATATACTATTCCTTTTTTCTGTATCTTGTCTAAACCTTGTATCTTTGTTAAACAAAAATAGCAATCATTTTCATCTTTTGGTTCCTTCCACTTTGTAGGTATAGTAAATTTTAATTTGGACCTAGCCTGACTGGTGTTGTATCGATTCATCATGGCATAACATGAAGCACATATATAATGAGGAACCCAAATTTTATCCTGTTGAGAAATCTCAATATCAAAACATTTTTGATAGATAAAATTAATATTATCTGTGATTTTTCTTTTGTTTCGTTGTCCAATATATTCTGAACATACATAACAGAAATTATCTTGAGATCCATTACACGTATGGTTAAAACTGTTATTGGATGTACCAGCGCAGTTTAAAAAAGGTTGAAAATTTGAATTAGCCATATTGTTGAATTAAACCCCACACACTAGGAATCCTGTTCCGATCGCAGGTGAGTCCGCCGTCCTAGGGGTGATAACTCTCATACCTCCCCAGGCCTAAGTATGAGAGCTTTCCGATTTTGACGAGGACAATGTCAACTCGTCGTCGGACACACTACGGCATCATTCTCACATCCTAGTGCTCCCCTGCAGGACAGCGCGCCTTCGCTGGGTTCGTTACTGCAAAGTATTGAGTACACCAAATCATTCTACACATCCCATTTTCAGGGCAGTTGTCATCGTGACCAATACTTCGCAGCAGCAGGTTTTTTTTAGGTACCCTTATAGAGTACTGTATATATATATATATATATATATATATATATATATATATATATATATATATATATATATAGCTTTGGAAAAAGATCATAAGTCCCATTCGTTTATAAACAATGCTTTAAGATCAATGACAGTGTACAACAGTGATTAACTGAACGGAGCTTTAAAATGAAACCGAATTCATTTCTAAACAACAGTACCCAGTTTTACAACAGAATAAGTATAAATAAAAAATTGACAGATCAAATTGTCTCTGACACAAACACACCAAATGAAGAAGATCTAAGTTCACCTGAAGAACATTCTCTGGATAGTGATGAAGAGTATATTCCTAAGGGTGAAGAACGAACTGTTGAAAAGTTTGATCAAAAAAGTCTGAACGATTTATTTAGAAAGAGTGGTTTATCTAAGGAACAATCAGAGTTTATGGCTTCAGAGTTTAAGAGACGAAATATGTTGACAAAGGGTACTAAAGTATGTGCATATCGTAATCGAGAAGAGCGCTTTAGAAATTATTTCAAGAATGATTCTAATATGGTTTATTGCACGGACGTGAAAGGTCTTATTGATGAATTGAAACCCAACATATACAAACCTGAAAATTGGCGACTATTCATTGTTTCATCAAAGCGCAGCCTTAAAGCAGTACTCCTCAATATCACAAATAAATATGCTCCTATACCATTAGCACATTCAACAGTACTTAAAGAAGAGTATTCCAATCTTGAACTACTTTTAACGAAAATAAAATATAGAGAACATAAATGGCAAATATGTGGCGATTTAAAGATTTTATCTATGATACTTGGACAACAATCTGGATTTACGAAGTACCCATGTTATTTATGCATGTTTGATAGCAGAGATAGAGAAAAACACTATAAAAAGAAAATTTGGCCATCAAGAGAATCGTTTGAACCTGGAAAACAGAATGTTATAAAAGATCCACTCGTTAATCCTTCGAAAATTTTGATACCGCCTCTGCATATAAAGCTTGGATTGATAAAGCAATTAGTTAAAGCTTTGGACAAGGACGGTCAATGCTTCCAATATATAAGCAAAGTATTTCCCCATAAATCTGATGCTAAATTAAATGAAGGTATTTTTGATGGTCCTGAAATCCGAACTTTATTTAGAGACGAAAACTTTGAACAAAGCATGACTGATGTTGAAAAGGCAGCATAGTTAAGTTTTAAAGAGGTATCGACGAAATTTTTGGGTAATGCCAAAGACACGAATTATAAAGCTATTGTGAAAAGAATGGTACGTAATTTTGAAAAATTGGGTTGTCTAATGAACTTAAAACTTCATTTTCTTGATTCACACGTTGATCAGTTTCCTGAAAATAACGGAGACTTTAGTGAAGAGCATGGTGAACGATTTCACCAAGATTTAAAGGAGTTTGAACGTAGATTTCAAGGAAACTGGGGTATCAACATGTTAGCAGATTACTGCTGGATGATAAAAAGAGAAACAGCTGCGAAAAAAGGACAAAAACGTGTCAGAAATCCACTACATCGGTCATTCGAAGAGAAACGTGTACGTAAGCGTAAGCCAATTTAAAAAAAACATCGGAAGAGAGAGAGAGAGAGAGAGAGAGAGAGAGAGAGAGAGAGAGACAAACATAGACAAAATGTTAAGTTTAACGTACACAATAGGCTAAGTTAATATCTTGAATTTACAGTCAATGCTGTGAAAGACTCTAAAATTAGTATTTCAGACGTAAAATTTTTAAAAAATCGATAAATTTACCATATACAGTTCTTGTCACCGCCCTCTAGAAGTAGTTTTTACACAATTTGACTTCAAATTCATGATCAGCAATCTAAAAAACCCCCAGGATAGTATTTCCAATGTTTATCGACTCTTCAAAAGACGCATGATTAAATTTTAATATTGTTAGGTTAAAACAATGAGCAGATACGATTTATACAGAAACACTTTATTTAACATACAAAGAGATTCTAATTTACTTAATACAGAATAAAGCTCTTTTACAATATTACAGAGATCTTTACTCTTCAAGTATCGCAACGGAAGTGAGCGCGCACATGCCACGAGGTAGGAGCAATAATATAGCGCGTTAACAAAACTTACATGAGTATAATACATCAGGAGTATAATACAGAAGCGCTAAATACGAATATTGATTATCCTATTACTAACACTCCCCCTCAATATGAGTATGTATACAACTTAAACTAATTATGTCTCTCCTTGCTTGAAAACTATGAATCCCAAATTTGATAGGCAAAAATAATGTTTCTCTTTTGTCAACGCTTTCGTTAAGATATCAGCAATCATTTTATCAGTTGGTAAATGACATAAACTTAAGCGTTTTTCCTTAATAGCTTCGCGAACAAAATGATATCGAAGATCTATGTGTTTACTTCGACTGTGATGCATCGGATTCTGTGGTAAAATGACAAGAAACTTCTAACGGTGTATGTACTGGATTTGCTGATTGCATATCGAATCGATGTAAGATTTCATGTATATATCCACTCTGGGAAATCATTATTTTACACTTGTTTTGTTCAATCTCAAAACCTAGACAGTAACGTGCGAGACCCAAATCTTTAATCTTGAAGTCTTTAGCCAAACTTTCTTTTATTTTATTAATTATTAACTGATTTTTGCTACAGATAAGGAAATCGTCGACATATAACAATACTAATACCATGTTGTTCTCTTCTTGTAACCAATAGACGCATGGATCAGCTGCCGTAGGCTGCAAACTCATTTCTCTCAGTTTGAGGTCTATCGTTTTATTCCATTCTCGACCTGCTTGTCGTAAACCATAGAGTGCTCGTTTTAATCTACAAACGGGGTCGTTAATTTTAAATCCATTAACATCTTCCGAGCACGTACGACAAGGTGATTATTTTCCTGACCTTCTTCTATTATACGTTTTAACATTTCTTTTAGTAACTTAGGTAGTTCCATGTATAGCTCTTCCTGAATGTTACCATTTAGATAGGCAGCTTCTATATCAATTTGATGAATGCGCAAATCAAACCTTGCAGATATGGCCATAACCATTCTTAAAGAACTTAATCGGGCAACAGGTGCAAAAGTCTCTTTATAGTCTATATTTGGTCTCTGAGAGAATCCTTGAGCGACAACGCGTGCCTTTCTTTTAATCAATTCTCCATTTGGACCGAATTTATTTGTTAATACTGTTCGACAACCAATAACGTTGTGGCTCTTGGGCCTTTCAACAACATCCCAAACATCATTTTCAATTAAGCCTGATATTTCTACAAGAATAGCATCCTTCCACTCGAGACCGGTTGATCCATTAATTGCAAGATTGAATGGGATTTCCGCTACATTGGCTATAAGAGGCATAATACGCTCTACTGTACAAGCGTGATTCATATCTTCAACATCTTCAAAAACATCTTCGTATTCTTCTTCACCTGAATCAACCTTATCATTTTCTTCATCTTGGTTAGTAGGAACCATTGAATATACCTTACGAGGCCTTCCTCGTTTGCCGGTAGATTCTAAACGTGGTCTCCCTGGTCCCTTTTTCATATTAGAAGTACCTGGAGGTAGAACATCAAGTTCCATAGCATTTGGTGGTCTTGCCTCTTCAGTTAATTCGGTACCAACGATCAGCTGACTTGGAGCAACATCAGTCATCGTATCAGTGTCTTGTAGAAGGGTATCATTTGTATTCAAATCTCTTGCATGCTTTCGATCTGAGCATATGTGCTCCCCCTTGTCGTCAAATCTACTTAAGAATTTGACATCCCGAGCAACTACTATCTTGTGCTCATTTTTTAACCATATTCTGTAGGCTTTCGACGTTTCAGAGTAACCTACAAACTTTCCTTGAAGTCCTCTCGGTGAAAATTTATCTTTGTTTGGAGTTTTGTCCAAGATGACAACATCAGTGCCGAACACTCTTAAATGTTTTAAGTTAACCTTCCTGCCAGTCCACTCTTCAAAAGGAATTTTTAAATTTAATGCCTTGGTAGGGCATCGATTACGTATATAATTTGACATAAAATAGATTTCACCCCAACGAGTACAGTCATCTGTAAATACAACGAAGTATTTAGCTCCTCCTTGAGATGCAGCCCTGCTTGGTCCCCATACGTCAGCATGAACAATTTCAAGCTTGTTGTTTGACAGCTGTTCTCTCTTAGGAAAGGGTTGTACCGTAATTTTTCCTTGCAGACACGTTGAGCAGCTTGTTGAAGATGGGGTTTGAATAGGCTTATCTACGTGTATCAGTCCACGTTGAATCAGAGTGTACATATCCTTATAGTTGAGATGGCCTAACCTATAATGCCACAAAACTAAATCAGAATACTTATTCGTTAATACGTTATTACATTGTTCAGTGATTGGGCATATGTAATATAAATCACCCATTCTCTTTGCTAATAACTTCACATTACCACCTTTGTCAATAACAGACGCTTTAGTCTTACTAAAAACAACATCATGATCGGTGTCAGTGATTTTTGAAACAGACATTAAATTATATCGCAAATCAGGTACATATAACGTATTATTCAAACTAATTTGTCTATTTTCAGATCCGTTCGAACTTACAAACTTTACTGTACCTTTAGCATTAACTTCTGTAGATACATCATTTGCTAAATTTACTCTATCATTATAAGTATCAAAAATCTCAACAAATTGATTTTTATCTTTACATAAATGAGTGGTACAACCACTATCAAGACACCACATATCAGTATTTACCTGTTCAGTATGCATTGCATATGAATTTTGATCGTATATTACCAAGAATACATCCTCAGACATCAAACCATGATATTTCTGCTCATTTATTTTTGTTGGACATTGAGCTCCTTTGTGGCCTGACTTCTTGCATCAGTAACACTTAAATTTAAACGGTTTGTTGTTATTGCTTTGAGAATTTCCAGCACCTAAGTTGTAACGTTGATTCCAATTTCCAGTATTACTTAAACTTGGTCCTCCTTTATACATGCCTTGAATGTTGCTTCTGTATTTGGCCGCTAATGCGCCAGACGTATTTACACTTTCTCGACTTTGCTGACGTGATTCACTTTCTTCAATTATTTTAATTTTCAAAGTCTCGGGTTCTGGCAACTCGTCGCGCGTTTCTATAGCACAGCGAAAATTTTCGTATGACGGCGGTAAACTATATAACAACATGATAGCTAATAGGTCCTTGTTAATACTTATATTCATCGACGTGAGTTTATCAACAGCTTCAAAAAATTTCATTATGTGTTGTCGTACATCGCCATCTTCTTTTAACTTATGCAGCATTAAATGCTTAAGAAGCGTAGCTTTACGGGCAGGGCCCTTTGATGCATACTCTTTTTCAGCTTTTCCCAGACTTCCTGCGATGTATCACAGCCTCGCACATTTTGCAGTTCGGAGGGACTTATCGATAAAATTAAATCTGACTTGGCCTTTAGGTCGTTTTGTACCCAAATCAATTGCGCAGCAGTCGGTTCAGTCTCTCCTGACTTTGCGCTCGGCTTAACAATCGTACCTGCTACGTAACCCCATTCATCATGCTTTATTAACAAAGCCTGCACTTGAATACACCACGTGTCGTAGTTGTCTTTAGTTAATAGTTCTATTCTTGTAGAATTTACAATGTTCGTCATTTTACTTAGCTAAATACAAGAAACAAAAAAAACTTTTTCTTCTTTCACTTGTACACAAGTTAACCTCAAAAAAAATTTGAGCACGTGGTCTGTGCGACAATTATTTTATTTTTTTTTTTTTATTTTACGACAGCACCTGGGCCCATAACCCTTTGTTAGGTTAAAACAATGAGCAGATACGATTTATACAGAAACACTTTATTTAACATACAAAGAGATTCTAATTTACTTAATACAGAATAAAGCTCTTTTACAATATTACAGAGATCTTTACTCTTCAAGTATCGCAACGGAAGTGAGCGCGCACATGCCACGAGGCAGGAGCAATAATATAGCGCGTTAACAAAACTTACATGAGTATAATACATCAGGAGTATAATACAGAAGCGCTAAATACGAATATTGATTATCCTATTACTAACAAAATCCATTTTAGGCAAAATTTCGACTTTTACCGATTTCCTCATCTTTTCAGCCCCATACAGAGGACTAGAATCGCGTTAAAAAAATTTGAAGGTATGGTTTCCCGTGTATTTTTTCCCGTAGAATTCGATTTTGAAGTCCAATTAACCGTATCTCATGATTTGTTTTTTCTAGACTCGAAAAACCGCAAAAAAACCGTAAAAAATGAGGTTTTTTCAATAAAACTCTGAGAAAAGGTAGGAAAACCCTATATTTTTATTACAGATTCGGATTCAGCGTCGAAAAATACATGGGAATATGTATGTCCGGTCAAAAGTTCAGACATTTTTTTTCATTTTGTGGGCCTGTGAAATCGAAGACATTAAAAATTATAATGAAAATTACAATAATAATAATCATAATATTGTATTAAACAAAGTTATTGATAAAACAATAAAGGACAAAGTAGAAAAAAAAATAAAGAAATTAAATCAAAAAATTTTAACTGAAAAAATTGATTTGAAACTGATTGGTTGTATAGCAAATATATATTTTAATGAAAATCTCATATCTGAAAATTACATTGGTTCTATGACGAATACATGTGTTTATTGTGATGCGAAACATTTTGCTTTCGAATATACTAAAAGTAACGATTTCTCCAATTGTTGTCATAAAGGTAAAGTAGAATTGTTAGAAAATCCACCTTACCCAGAACAATTAAAGTTTTTAGCAACTGAATTAACGGAAGAAAGTATTGATTTTCGACGAAATGTTAGGTTGTACAAAAATGCTTTGGCATTCGCAAGTTTTGGTGCCAATTTTGATACATTACCGGGTAAAGGACCACAAGTTATTAGAATATGTGGACAAATTTACCATAATGTATATGCGTTACATCCTAATAAAGATGAAGCACGTAAATATGGACAATTATATATTTTAGATAATGAAATGGCAACGATTGAACGACATAAGTTTAATACAAATTTAACATTATTAAAAAATTTAGATAACTTAATAAGAGACATTAACCCTTATGCTAAAGCCTATAAAATGATGCATGAAGTAGAAGAAGAAGAACTACAACGATGTGCGAAAATCAATTGTCCTCCAAAATCTATTACTATGTCTATTGTTCGCAATAATAATTTGGATAAAAATAGATATAATCTACCTACCTGTAATGAAGTAGCAATAGTATACGTTGGAGAAGACAATATGCCTCCTATTGAACGTGATATTGTCATTTATTCTAAGTCTAATAAACCGATTAGTATACCAACAATTAGCAAACACACAGATCCTATGACATATCCGCTTATTCATCCTAATGGTGGTTTTGGATGGATGCCATATATGAAAAATAAATTAGGAAAATCTAATATTTCAAATTTGCAATTTTATAATTATAGATTTAGTGTTAGAAATGAATTTAATCCATTTCTTAATTTAGGAAAATTATCTCAACAGTTTATTGTTGATGCGTTTGTAAAAGTTGAAACCTCCAGATTATATTTCATACGAAAAAACCAAAACGTATTACGAAGTGATTGTTACAAAGGTGTTATGGACTATTTACATAACAAAAAAGAATTAAATTATTCAAAAATTGGAAAAATGGTAATATTACCATCAAACTTTACAGGAAGCCCACGATTTTTAAAAAAAAATTACATTGATTCAATGACACTTGTAAATTATCATGGTAAACCTGACCTTTTCGTAACTATGACCTGTAACCCACATTGGAAAGAAATAACTGAAAACTTGGAAATTTATGAAAATGCAATAGATAGACCAGATATTATAACAAAAGTATTTTATCAAAAAGTACACTGAAAAAAGGTTGGCGCAAAAGATGCCCTCTTGCGGATATATAATGCTCTAACGGCGGGCTGCCATGTGCGCTTTCCATTTAGAACGTATGCTGTCCGCTTTTGGAAAGCATTCGCGCGACTTTAGCTCATACGTAACGCAAACGTTGAGTAGAAGCCTCGTCCTTCGATTTAGGACGACGGTTTAGGACGTATGTTGCACGGAATTAGGACGTATGTTGCACGGAATGAGGAAAACATACATTCAAAACTCGAGCGCTGTTGTTTACCGACACGCGGCGCTAGTAGAGTACCAACCTTTTTTCAGTGTAGAAGAATTCAAAAATTTAGTAATAAAAAAGGGAATATTAGGAAAATGTATTGCATATAGTTATGTAATTGAATTTCAAAAACGAGGATTACCACATATGCATATGTTGTTATTCTTAGATAAAAATGATAAATTTGACATTCCCGAAAAAGTTGATAAAATAATAAGTGCAGAAATCCCAAATAGAGATATTTATCTAAAATTATATAGTATCGTTAAACAATTTATGATACACGGTCCCTGTGGTATGCAAAATATAAATTGTCTGTGTATGGATAAAAATACGAAACAATGTACGAAAAATTTTCCAAAAAAATTTAATAATACAACAACATTTAAATCAAATGGGTATCCTTTATACAAACGCAAAAATGATGGCACCAAAATTATTTTTAAAAATAAATTTACAGAAAGAATTGCAGATAATAGATTTGTTGTTCCTTATAATCCTTACTTATTATTGAAATTTAATGCACACATAAACGTAGAAGTTTGTTCCACTGTACAATGCATTAAATATTTATTCAAATACTGTTATAAAGGTCATGATTGTGCATACATTAAAATACATCAAGTAAATGTAGATTTTAGATCAGAAAATAAAGACACTTTTGAAAATGACAACAGTGAAAATGTTGAATATGAATATGACGAAGTCAAACAATACATTAATACACGATATTTATGTCCACCTGAAGCAATGCACAGATTATTAGAATATCCTTTACATGTTATTTCACATACTATAAAACGTCTAAGCGTTCATGAAGAGAATCAACAAAACGTATTTTTTAAAGAAGGAAAAGAAGAAATGATCATGGAAAAAAATGTTGGAACAACATTAACAGCATATTTTGAATTGAATAGAGAAGATTTCGAAGCACGAAATTACTTATATTCAGAAATACCAAATTTTTATACATTTGATGAAAAACTGAAAAAGTGGAATAAAAGAAAAAAAATGAGGAAACCAATACTTAGTAGAATGTATTTGGTAAATCCAAAAGATAGAGAACGTTATTTTATTAGGTTATTACTATTACATATGAAAGGAGCCACGTCTTTTGAAGCTTTGCGTACTGTTGATGATGTGATGTACAATTCGTTTTATAAGGCAGCTAAGGCAAAACAATTAATTAATGAAGATAAAGAATGGGATAGATGCTTGGAAGAAGCATCTTCAACAGAATTTCCTTATGCCCTTTGTGAATTATTTGCTTTTATTTGCATTTTTCATAATCCTATAAATGCACGAGATTTATATGAAAAATATAAAGATAAATTCTACCACCCTAAATACGAAAAAAATGTAGGTGAAAATCTTGGATTGAATGTTATTAAAAATAATTTACAAGTCAATGGATTTTCATTAAACGATTTTAATTTACCTAACATAAGCACATTTATAGAAGAAGATTATAATGAAACAATTTTAAATCATAATAATTATATTCTTAATGAATTAGAAATGAAAATTAATTCTTTAAATAATAAACAAAGGCAAATATTCGACTCTACACTAAAAAGTTTAAACAACCAAAGTAAAGAAAAATATATTTTTATAGATGGACCGGGTGGAAGTGGAAAAAGTTATTTACTTAACATTTTAATAGCTTATTTTAAATATCATACCATACATTATTTATGTGTAGCTTGGACAGGTATAGCAGCGAATTCATTAGTCGATGGAAAAACCGTGCATACAACATTTAAACTACCGTTAAATATAACAGATTGTACAACTTGTAATGTTAAGCCTAATTCTACAGAAGGCAAACAATTAAAGGAAACACAAATAATTATTTGGGATGAAATATGCATGACTTCAAAATTTGCTTTTGAAGCGGTTGATCGTCTTTTTCAAGATTTATGCAATGTGAACCAACCCTTCGGTGGTAAAACTGTAATTATATCAGGAGATTTTAGGCAAACATTACCAATTGTACGACATGGTAGCCGTATGAACATTATTGAAAATTCAGTTAAATATAGTTTATCATGGCAAAATTTTAAGCAAATGAAGTTAAATGAAAATCTGCGAGTCTCAAATAATGATAATAATTTCAAACAATGGTTATTAGACATCGGAGAAGGAAAACGCCGCAATGTTTTTGAAGATGATAATGAAGTAAGTGCTATACCAGATAATTTTATCATTAAAGAAAATCTTGTCGAAGAAATATTCGGAAAAACAATAAAAATAGACAATACGAATATAACGGAAAAAGTTATTTTGGCTCCTAAAAATAATGATGTTACTGAAATCAATAATAATGTTTTGAATTTAATGGAAGGAAACCATGTTGAATATTTAAGTATTGATACTGCTGAAGATGATAACAAAGAAAATTTAGATATTATGTTACCTACAGAATTTTTAAATAAGTTAACTCCTAATGGACTTCCACCACATAAATTACATTTAAAAGTAGGGGCTATCATAATACTTTTAAGAAATTTAAATGTCAATAAGGGACTTTGTAATGGAACAAGATTGATAGTAAAAAAAATGCTTAAATATTCCATTCAAGCGGAATTAGCAACTGTTCAAAACAAAGGTAAATTAGTTTTCATTCCAAGAATAAATTTATCTCCATCTACGGAAGAAATTCCATTCAATATGCAACAAAAACAGTTTCCTATTAGATTAGGATTTGCAATGACTATTAATAAATCACAAGGACAATCTTATGAAAAAGTTGGTGTTTATTTGCCGTCACCAGTTTTCAGTCATGGGCAATTATATGTTGCTCTGTCAAGGACGAAATTTAAAAACAATTTAAAATTATTTTTAGGTGACTACACTATTGTCAACGGAGAAAATAAAAATGATCAGAACACAATATATACAAAAAACATTGTTTATAAAGAGATATTATAAAGAATATGTATTTTATATTTATGTTTTAGATTGTGTAATAGTTGAACTCCAAATATAATAAAATATATGAAATTTAATAAAAATCAACTGACGATTTCAAAATAGTTTAATATGATGTTGAATCGACTGCATAAAAAAACGTGCTGTTGAATCGGCTGCATATTGGGATGCGCTGTTAAATCGGCTGCATATTGGGATGCGCTGTTAAATCGGCTGCATACTGAGATGCGCTGTTGAATCGGCTGCATATTGGGATGCGCTGTTGAATCGGCTGCATATTGGGATGCGCTGTTGAATCGGCTGCATATTGGAATGCGCTGTTGAATCGGCTGCATATTGGGATGCGCTGTTGAATCGGCTGCATATTGGAATGCGCTGTTAAATCGGCTGCATATTGGGATGCGCTGTTAAATCGGCTGCATACTGAGATGCGCTGTTGAATCGGCTGCATATTGGGATGCGCTGTTGAATCGGCTGCATATGGAGATGCTCTATTAGATTTGCAATGTCTAGTGTAAGAATGAGACGTTAAAACATTGCATTTGAAATAAAAAAAAATATTATAGCGTCTGGAGCGGAGCCTGTACAAACATTATAAAAATACGCTCCACTGAAGAATCTAATGTAAAAGTATGCAGGCTTAGATGAAACGCTACGTTAGAAAACATACTGACCAAAATAATTTAGGAATCAAAAAAATATAAAGCCCAAGAAAATATTAGGCCCAAGAAAATATAAGGCTCATTAAAATATAAAGCCTAAAAAATTATAAGGCCCAAGAAAATTATAAAAACCAAAAAAATATAGAAACCGAAAAAATATTAGGCCTACAAAAATATTGTGTCCAAAAAATTATAAGGCCGAAGAAAATTATAAAGCCCTAAAAAATATAGAAACCGAAAAAATATTGAGCCCAAAAAAATATTGAGTCCAAAAAATTGTAAGGCCCAAGAAAATCATAAGGCCCAAGAAAATATAAGACCCAAGAAAATATAAGGCCCAAGAAAATATAAGGCCCAAGAAAATCATAAGGCCCAAGAAAATATAAGGCTCAAGAAAATATAAGGCCCAAGAAAATATAAGGCCCAAGAAAATTATAAGGCCCAAGAAAATTATAAAGCCCTAAAAAATATAGAGACCGAAAAAATATTGGGCCCAAAAAAATATTGAGTCCAAAAAATTGTAAGGCCCAAGAAAATATAAGGCCCAAGAAAATATAAAGCCCACGAAAATATAAGGCCCAAGAAAATAAAAGGCCCAAGAATATATAAGGCCCAAGAAAGACACATTCAGAAAATGCGGAGAACCGGAGAACCGGAGAAACGGAGAAAAAAGTGGTTTTACTTTAATATAATATAAGATTTTATCTGTCGAGAAATTACGTAGCATAAAATAAGGAAAAGTTTTGAAAAAAAAATAAAAAAAGTACTTTCCATTACAAAAAAAAAATCGATTTCAGGTAAGAACACTTATTAATGTTTTAACAATTCAAAAGAATTAAATAAACAATTTTTTTCAGATATGACTAATCTGGTATGCTGTTTAGATGATATGCACATTGGTATAAAGTCTGCCTTATGGTCTTTTTGTAGACGTAAGTATTGATGTCTTTAAATTTAATATAATCTAATTTAGAAAATTAATTATATTTTTTTTTCTAGCCAATGATATGGATAAGGTATTATTTACATTTCCAATGTAGTCCAAACGTTTAATTTTGTTGCATCAAATTTATTTATATTAGAATTATTTATAATAAAATATTCAATTGATTTGTTTACATAAAAGATTGTATATTTATTTTTATTTAATTTATAAATTCAAATAATACTTAAAATTTAAGTAAAAATGTTTTCGTTATCTAAAAATTTATAATATAATTATACTATTATAATTTAATATTTTCATTCCAGATCATAACAATCATTTAACCATAAGTAACAGTAACTGATAATAATATTTTTTATATAAAATCAAAGTAATTGAATTATATTTAAACAAATAGTTTTTTTAATAGATATAAATTTACTTCGACAAATGATTTAAAAATTTAAAAACAAAAAAATTGTTTATGTTTGTACAATGAATTCATAAAATTCAACAGTTCTTAATTGTTTTAATTGTACAAGTTCTGTTGAGTAACAACAACATATATTACAGAAAGCATTGGAAGAAGAACTACGTTGCAGAGCTGAAGATAAATCATTAGAATTTATAACTATTAAAGTCTTATATTTATCTTCTATTTATATCAATATTTTGAAATTATTAATCGTATTGAACTAAAGATAATACTGATGATTATCATTATATTTTTATTTTTAATGTTTTATTTAAAATTTTTTTTAATATTCTATTTTTTTTAATTAATCATTAAAATACTTTTATAATATAAAATATTTAAATTATAAATTATAAATTTTTGTGTCAAAAATAGTTATCAAGCTAAATACGTTTAAAAAATAAAACTTGATTTTTCTTCAGCATATTAATTTTGAAATATATATATTTTAAGAATTTCAGATTTTAAATAAAAAATATAATAATTTTAATCTGTAACGTTAGAACCCACACTGTAAAAAATTCTGTTGTAAAATTACTATAAAATTTAGGTAATATTTAGACTTATATTAAATGTAGTAAAATTGCAATCCGTATTTTGTAAAATTACAGTTGGTAGTAGTAAATTTATTAACTCGTTTCGTACTTTTATTAAATATATCATAGTAATTTTACAAATACATTTGTAAAATGAATTATTACTGTTTAGAGTAAAATCACTGCATTCAAGGTGGGTCTGATTATTACCTACGTCAAATACAGTAAATTTACAACATGATTATTTAATTTACAATTGTGCAAGTAAAATTACAATTGAAGTTGGAAATTCACTGCATTAAATAAAGTATTTTTATTTGTAAAATTACTAAATTTACTATATCTCTTTATGTTGTAAGAAGTTTTCGCCACCGTTGTCGACGTTGCCACCGTGTATATGAATCAATCATGGCCCCAGTTAGCTATAATATAGCTGAAATTCAGCTAAAATTTAGTTAAAATAGAAGCTACAAATCAGCTAAAGGTACATAACTTGTAGTTTCTAAAGCGGCTAACAAATAGCTAACTTGTAGCTTCTAAAGTGGCTAAAAAATAGCCGAAAGTTGTATAAAAGTTAGCTAAAAGTTAGTTAAAACTTAGAAGAATAAGGATAAATTTACCTGGAAATTAGTTTAATTTATTCTTAAATTCAGTTAAATTATACAAAATTTAGATAAAATTTGACAAAACGTCAGTTGTAAATTAGCTGATTCAGTTAAATTTAGTTAAATCACTGAATTAACTTTGAATATTTTATATCTTTTCAATACAGTCGAAGATCTGAGTCCCGCCGCCTTCTCCTCCATTGAGTCGCTCATGCGTTACCCCCACTCGCTGACAAAAAGAATTTGTTCCAAACATTCTGAGTCCCGCCGCTGCTCTATACGACTTTTTAACTTGTAAAAATGGATTTCTTAGTTTAATTTATTTGTTTAGAATACAATAAACGTTTATTGAAATAAAAGGTAACAAAAAATATTGTAATATTGCATAATTCTCATTTATATTTATTATAAAAAATATAAAAATTAAATTTTTTTATTTATAGATAACATAAATTTAAAAATTAAAGAATATATTATTTACTGATGAACTAAATACTCATTGTTATTATGAAAATAAAATGAAATAAGATTTATTTTATTTTTTATTTATAAAGCAATCACTTAAATTTTCAAATAAATAACATTTTATTGATTGATTAAATATATCTAGTTTAATTTTTATATTTTTTTCAGTAGATATAAATGAGAATTATGCAATATTGTATTATTTCTTTGTTACTTTTTATTTCAATAAACATTTGTTGTATTCTAAACAAAAAAATGAAATTAATAAACCCATTTTTACAAGTGAAAAAGTCGCATAGAGCAGCGGCGGGACTCAGAATGTTTGGAAACAAATTCTTTTAGTCAGCGAGTGGGGGTAACGTACGAGCGAGTCGATGGAGGAGAAGGCGGCGGGACTCAGATCGTCGACTGTATTGCATCTTTTTTACTGCCTTTTTCAAAAGTCCCATTGAGAAATTAATTGACTATATTATCCCTATTGAAAATAATCATGTGATTTTTTTATGTGAAATTTTCACCTAAAATTTTTACATGATTTTTGTTTTAATTTGTCACATGATTTTTTTAAGTGATTTTTTTAGGTAATTTTTTTAGGTAATTTGATGATGGAATTCCAATTAAAATTCATTGTCATTTTTAAGCGATGGAAATAATATTTATTTTAAATTAAATTTATTTATGCTTCATTGCGACCTATAAAAATATCTCTGTTCACTGAATAGAATAGAACGTGAGAAAGACCAAATGAAACTGTTAGTTTATAAGTTCTAAACTCTTATTCTTTCTGTGCGCGTTCGCTTGCCATAAGAAAGTCAATAGGTAGAAAGCGGAGTAGCCCTCTGACGGTTAATCACCAATACTATTATATAAATTTGTAGATTCATATTCGATGACTAACCGCTAGGGGGCTGCAACGCTTTTTATGTATTGACTTTCTTATGGCAAGCGAACTCGCATGAAAAGAATAAAAGAGTTTAGAGCTTATAAATTGACAGTTTCATTAGGTCTAAAAGACGATTATCTCACTTTCAATGGATAGAGATATTTTTATAGGTCGCAATGAAAAACATGAATGAATTTAATTTAAAAGAAATATTATTTCTATCACTAAAAAATATCCATAAATTTACGTTCAAAATTACCTAAAAAAATCATGCGACAAATTGAAACAAAAATCATGTAAAAATTTTAGGTGGAAATTTCACATAAAAAATGACATGATTATTTTCAATAGGGATTTATTATTCAATCAATTTTAAATTCCGAAACAACTTTTTACAATACGTAAGAACAAAACGCAAACAAGAGCAATTAATTTTTAAGTAAACCCATTAAAAAAAATTTTTAAATATAAGTACTATTCTAAAAAAATCATAAAACATGTTACAATTTAATTAGAAAATGTGAAATTGAAACTTTGTTTACAAAGCACTGTATAACAACCGTATAATAAAAAGGATTTCAGTTTCGGACTCAAGGACTCGATTTAATAACAATTTTTACAATCTACATTTTATTTTTGCTTTATTTATCATAAAGAAAAAAAGATATAATAAATATTTAAGATTGTCATTAATAGAACTAACTTAAGCAACGTCTCTACTCAAGCAACGGTGTTACTTGGGTATTGATGTTACTTGAGTAATGTTTATCTATTTAAATTTATGAACGTTACTCAAGTAAAATCGATACCCAAGTAACACTGTTACTTGAGTTGAGACGTTACATGTGTTTGATTTATGAATTCCAACCTAAGTTACTTTTATGAATTGAAACCATAGGGTTCGCATTTTAGTTCAATTCCATATTTCTTATCTATATATAAATTAAATTTCATTCGTGTAACATCTTTAAATTATATTAAATTTTTATTGTGAAAATCTTTTATATACAAATAACGTATTTCTGCTAAAACATTCACAGAATCTTTATACTGTTGTCTTGCTTTCTAGAGTGAATCAATAACAGATTTTATTAGTATTTATTATCTAAATATAGTTAAATTTATTTGAAGATTTATGTTTAAAAATTAATTATTCAAAAAGATTCTTATATTTTTTATTAAAATTTATTAGTCATTTAAAATGGGTAAAAGGAGTAGTGAAAACAATGAAGTAGGAAGGCAAAGCAAAATTCAAAAGATTGGTAATAAAAAATTTATGAGTACGGATACTCAAAGTATTATGAATTTTAATGAAATTGTACCTGTAATTAAAAGGTGAAAATTCCTCTTTAAACTATTTTTGTGATTCCTTCGCTAATTTAAATATAATATTTAAGGACGTTGCCCTGTAAAAAAAAATAATGATAGAACTTGTTGAAACTTGGAATTATGATAGTTCAGAATGTTCTGAATTTATACGCGTTTTTTCGACATACTTTATAATACTCAATACAGAGAAATATGAAATAAAAAATACGAAGTTTAACATGGGGTTAAATGGGGTAGCGTTTATAATCATTAATAAAACCTTTTAGGAATCACACATCTAGATAATTTTTTGATAATAAATAAAAAAATATTTGATGATCAGAACCCTCAAAGTTTCAACCCGTGTTATAACGCTTTTTATTAATATATAAAGTAAAATATTGTCGAAATCATACATTAAAGATTGACTTGGCAACGTCGCATTTTGAAAAAAAAGAATGAAAGAGAGAACGATATTCAGCGACATTTTCTGTTATTATAGGTTATTTTACAATACGTTGTATGATATATATATGGTATAATATTTGACTTAAAAAAAATAGAAAGCTTAATCATTCTGATATAGTAAAATAAGAATAAACAATCATTCTTTATAAAAAATATAAAATTTTTATTTGCATAAATTATTATTTATTATTATTTATTACCAGAGTTATACAATTAGTATACACAAATGGCTTACTTCATAGCTATCACATGCTTGAAGCAATCAACATCCTATAGAGATAGACAAGCTATCTGTACATAGGTATGGTGTTAAAACTACCTTATAACTAAAACTAAAAAATAACACATTTTTCTAGAATTCAAAATTCTAGAAACTTAATACTATTATCATTCGCTATTATAAAATTATTATTGACTTAGAATAGATTGTAATTTATCCATTTTTTTAACTTTTCTTTATCACATTTCTTAGTAATATCTAATAGTTTTAAATTTACATCACTAGTCGGTAGACAATTAAATGTTTTGATTGCTTTAATGTAGTTGTTTTTTTCACGTACAGTTTTAGAGCATTTCGGCAAAATTATTAATTTTTTTCTAGTTTTACTACTAGATGTTAAATACAAATCTTTCAATTCATTGTAATAAAATGTAACACATCCATATGCAAAAATTCGCCTTAAATTTAATGGATTAATCCTACTAAAACTATTTTTATTTACAATATTTAAAATTCTAATTTATGACCTCTGTAACAAATCTAACCTGCTCTGATATGCGCCACCCCAAGCAATATTTCCATACGTAATTAAGCTATGAAAGAATGCATAATAAATTAATCTTGAAGTGTCAGTTTGCATGTACTTAGCCAATTTATAAAATATATAAATTAAATATCTTGTTTTATTTAGCAAATATTCAATGTGACTATCCCATTTTAGATTGTGGTCAATAATTTATACCTAAGTATTTACAATGATCCACACTGAAAAAAATTTTAGCGTTACGCTGCCCTCTTGTGAGTAAACCGTCACTGCTAAAAAACAAGACAACGGTAGTCTTGTCGCGAGGCAAAATTTGCCCGCAAGACGAAGAGAGCATCGCTCCTGTGTTTACAGCTAAGCGGAGAGCTTGCAATACATAGAGATGTTCTTTTTATAAGAAGTCTTAATCAAGAATTATATTTAAATTGTATGTGAGTCTACATCATTTAAATACTTTCTACTTATTATTTGAATTATCAAATGTGTATGATTAAATGTGTATTATTATTAAATGTGTATGACTGTGTATAAATTAATAATGATAGATATTTGAATAGTAAGTAACCATCAAACATTCAAATAATGTTAAATCACATTTAGTTAAAATTCAAACTTGCTATTTAACATATCTTTAATACCTCCAAATATATTTCTAAATTTATATGTTCATAGTTTCAATTCATATCTAATTTAACACGTATAATATTTATGAAATAGAATTAAAAATCAACAAACACATAATATTCTTGATTTAAATAAGTTAATAAAAAGTATGTATATGTTTTTATATACGTAAATAGTTAGAAATAACATTTCGCTATATTTATGCTGTTTTTAATGCTAATCAGCTACGGAGCTTGTGTGTTGTGAACAAAGCACGTGTGACGTACATTGAATGTATGTGTTCACGAGATCTTGTTCGGACACAGCGGTACCTGAGGCATAGCCTATACCCGCATTTTTATTTCTCCACCGTTTAATAGCCACCGCCACCAAGGCAACCGACTTGGAAAAACCCCGCTCAGAGCTATGTCATAAGCTCGAGCGAGTAGGCCTATCCCACACCGGGGAGTGACTTACTTCGCCTTGATTCCTTCGATGCACAGATTGTAAGTCTATACATCGACTGAATCTAAGTTTCCCAGCGGGGACCTCGAGGAGGTGAAGTCACTGGCTCACTATGAGCTCTTAGCCGTATTTAGTCCGTTACGTAAGTATCGTCCACGTGTTCTCGTTTCCTTGTTTTAGTGTTTTAAGTCTTTTTCTTTTTCTTTTTAGTTTGGTCCGTGTTGTCACGTAGGTCCGTGTTCTTTGTTTCAGTCCTGACCTGACCAGAGAATCTAATATCTGAACAGCCCGTCCTGTTCCACTCCAACTGAAGCGCCTTGGTGTAAATAGGACACTTGCTTAGAGCATGGCTCATTTGAACTCCTGTCCGCTTACAAAGTACGCAAATAATCTTATTGGCTTTGTTAGGACAATCTTTGAAAGAATGCCCCTCCTCAGCACAATGTCCGCAAGTATCAACTGTTTGCCTGCAATATTTGGCTACGTGATGTAGCCCTTGACACTTGAAACACCTCGAAACAGACAGAAAGTCCACAACAGGGCAGCTACTCCACCCAGCAAAAACTCGTCCAATTCGTCGCAGTTCGTTGCGTAACGTCGGGGTCACCTCGTACACACCGTTCGTTACGTCGGGTCTTCGTTTTCCAGTCCTGAATCTTAATTTCATTTCCAGTTCAAGGTCATCTCTCGAGATGCCCGCAGTAATCATTTGATCTCTCATTTGAAGCCAAATGGCTTCTCCTAAAGTTTCGACAGTGTCGAGTGGCACGTCATTGACCTGAATCAATGGGCCACGTCGTCTGGGTTCCCGAAGGATAATTCCATCAAGATTCTTATCGTCCTTGTGTATTACAAATTCCTGTTTTAACTTGTCAAAGTCAGTTTTGTCTTCAGTTTCGATTACTAGTCCGTTATTGGTAGTCTTTTTTATTGCCTTTACCTTAATCCCATTTTGAGTGGGATATATGGCCTTTTTGATCTGTTCCTTGAGTTTTGTCGAGTCTATGTCCTTTGAAGACTGAACGACTAGTGCATATGACTGTCTTTCAATCTTGACTGTCTGGGTTCTGCTTGTTGTTTTTACAGGTGGTATCGCTACCCCGTGACCCAAGCTCCGCGGAGCCGGAGTAGGCCCAGGAGGGACCGTTGTGCCTACGGTTTCAAATTTCTTTAATAAAAATGCTCGTTCTTCGAGCCGTGCCTGGAATGCAACTATTTTCATAGTTTGCATCCTATATAAACTTTCCAAATCCCGAATCGCATTGTTCAGGTCATCCTTGTCTTTTTGCGCAAGACGGGCGTAGCCTTGAATCATTTCGTACATTTTGTTTGCTTTGTACACAAATTCTGCATTGAAGTACTCTCCTTCGTTAATTTCTTCGTCGATTTCTCGACCTGACTTTTTTGCACTAGAAATGCTTTCTCCTCCGCTACTAAACCCGCTTGCGACCGAGTCAGTTCTCTGTCTCGTCACGTTAGGTACGTTAAGTAGTTCTTGTTTGTCTTGTTTTGTTTTTGTTTTATCTTTACTATCCATTTTTAATCCCACGAGTTACGCTCAGGCTAACATTACTGTCAGGTACGCCAGGCCGTCCTGACAGTGCGATCGAGTCAGAGACCCACCGGACGAAGGTCGCAAGCCAACATCCGGGCTCCGTTAGAGACACAACCTAACCCTCTATGCCAAGGTACCTCTAAACGCACGGGTCGCGTAACACTTTCGAGGTTAAGGGCGCTAGGTATTATTGAGGACTTGGTTTCGACACCTCAAGCAAGACTTCATCCTCAGACTCTCCCCTTCTTCAGGCCTCCTACTAGGATTACAGAGCTCGTTCAATTCCCCAGCCAAGAGAAAAAGGTTAAGTCATTTTGAACTCCATCTCTCAGTGTCTAGTCAAAACTCAGACCTGCGAAAGCCTTTAGCTCATCCATCTAGCCATTACCGAAGTAATGTTGATCTTCAGCGCCACGAAGAGGCAGATGAGTAGGCACATCCAGGAGAAGCGTTCGAAAGTCTCACTGGTTTGGCTGAAGAAACGTGTGACGTACAGTGGTGCTTCTATCAATCGGCTGCCGAGAGCTAGATTCGAACTTAGAAACCCGAGATTAAGAATTCAACGCTCTACCGACTGAGCCACTCACCGGCTCAGAAATGACATTAATTAATAAAATATTAAATCTAAATTTTTTAAAATTGAAATCATGAATAAATTTATAAACTTTTTCTGGTTTTTGTTTATAATATAAAATTATAAGCAATTGTTAAACATTTAAAAAAAATGAATATATGCGTTTTATTTTACATAAAATTACATTAAGCTAATTTCTATTATTTTTTTATAAAAAAATAATCCATGTATATAGTCAAATCTTATTTAATATCATTTTATTTTTCAATGAATATTTTAATTTTTACAATATATATCTTGTTGCAATATATTCGTTATCATTTAATTTTACGTACAAACAAGGCGAGATATTAGGTATATCTTTAAATTCAATTAATTTTTTTTCTTCTAGATTTTCAACGAGATACGCATGGTGATGATAACTCATGATGATTTCTTTATAAAGATTTACAAAAAAATTGATAGTATTTTTTGTTTTTATAATTTTTAAAATTCTCCCAAATACTGCTTCGTTACCAGATATATCAATAATTAAAAAAATATCTAATTTGTACAAAGTTCCATTGATATCTATAGAATTATAAAATTGTCTTTCATTAGCTTTATAATGCATTAATTGATTGTGTAAAATTTCATATTCAACAGAACTTCCATCAATAGAACCTTCTATAATATTACTAAGGTTAAAATTATTGAATATTTTACACATTAAAAGATTTTGTTTGATTCCAATAGATTGCAATAAATCTTTGTTACAACTAGTAGATAAAGCATTTAATTTTAATTCTCGGTGTCTTGATTCATACCTCATGCTCCAAAAATGTATATATGGTCCAAATAATTTTAGAATTCTAGGATAATGCAAGAGAAAATGAAATTTAGGTTTAAGAGTTGAAAAATTAGATAGGTATAAAGTATGATGTTTCGTAATTAATTCATCTAACTTTTTTATATGAAAACTCGTTAATCTCGGAGATGTCAAAATATCGATTATTTGACGTATTAATTGGAATAATTTCCAAGTCTCATCTTTTTCAGGTATCATATCGCCAATAATTATACCTAATTAAACATAATATTTCCGATGCCGACATTTTAATATGAATTTTTGATTTCGCCGAATCGTACAAAATTTTAGTTGGTTAATTAGAACTTTCAAAAACGTAATTAAAATTCTTAATTCTATCATTTAAAAAGTCTAATGTGAAGTACTTTTTAATATAAATAAATTCATTAAGAAGTATTTCTAAATCATAAATACAAACACCCTCTAATACATTATGCATAATGTCAACTGTTAAATTTTGACATACATGAAAATTGTTTACATTATTAAAAACACAAGACTCTTTAATTCCTGTCATTCGAACATTATTAATTTTCAAGTCTTGATTATAATTTTCTTGAGTTCTCAATAATGTTTTATCTTCTTTTGTTAAAGTCTGTAATAAATCAATTGATGCTTTACATATTCTACAATAACAATTTGCGGTAAAAGATTCAACAAATCCAAGAATATTATTTAAGCCAAGGTTGTCGCCTAATATTAAAAGGAGTTGAAATTTAACTGTATAACGAGTATTTCCTGATGTAACAATTATTCCTTCAGATTGAAGATGATTGATATCAGAAATAACTTTCTTCAAAACTCCTTCATTATTACAATTTTTTTTATCATTCGCATCAATTAAAAGAGTTAAAAAAATTGTGCTTAACCTTGATGCAATTTTCGGCGATAAACATGCAATGGAACAGTACATTGCACCAAACTTATTAACGCCAGCATGGCCACCTAATTCATTACCGACTTCTAATTCATCATAAAGTAAATACAAAGGGAGTACAATACTATTAGAGGATATTTGTGCATACTGTTTTCGCCATAATTGTGCTTGAATTATATTAGAAACGATCTCAGATTCTTTGCTTAAGCTATGTACATAAGATAAAATTTTATTTAACATCCCAAGTATTTCTAAAAAATATGTAAGTGTTTTCTTCAATGAAATATAAATCCCGTACATTGACTCTTGCACATACAACTGTTTATTATTAATTATTTTTTTAACATAATGCTTACCAATTACAATATCTTCTTCAGGAATGTAAAAAGTTTTTATAAAATAATCAAAGTAATCGACGACTTCTTGAACTAATTTGCACGGATAATTCGGATCCGCGTACAATGATAAAATGAAACCCAAAATGCTTTGCAAAATTTTAGAAAAAGCCATTTTGATCGATAATACTTATTACATACGCAATATATAAATAGATTTTAAGTATTTTAGGTTAAATAACAATTTGAACAGAATTTAATAGACTTATTAAATAATTTATCCATCCTAGTTTTTTTCGCACTTATTTTTTTACGGATATCTCCACAAATTCTCGTGACGTTTTGGAATGACTTATGGCATTCTACACCATATACCAATTTCTGTATAAATGACCACACAAAATCACATAAAACTGGCCACGATTGTAACGCTGTTAAGCATTTGTAACATGCTTCAATAGCTTTTATTGGATTAAGATAGTGATATAAGAAACCATTCAAGACAACGTACGCTTGTAAATTACCATCTAATTTACCATACCATATTACATAGGGAAAAATAGGTAGACTTAAACTATTCCAAAATTGTTCAGCCTCTGCTCTTTTCGCTTCTATTTCATTAGCTTCCTACAAAAAATAATATTTTTAGATAATACTAGATAAAATTTAAATATTTAATTAAACATTATATAAATTGTTTTTACCTCTACATATAGTATAAAAGCGTTTAACACTTAATTCTTTGAAATAGTCTCCAATTTATCATCAATTTTTAAAGTTTTATTTATACCTAAAAAGTATGGTAGCGTCAACAATGCTAATTCAGCGTTGCGGTCTCCTTAAAAATAATATATTTTTAATATTTTTATACACTTTTTACTGGACATAATTTATTAACTTTAACTACTAAATATTACCTCTTTTAATCAAAGCATCATTGTGAACTAAAAAATTTTTGGCTTCAAGATTTCTGCTGTGTTTTATATTATTTAATACAATTTCTGCATATGTTGGCCAATCTCTACTGAATACTGTTGAGCAAGATACTAATAATAAAGCATTGACTTTTTTAGAATCAATTAAATTTTGTATGATTTTTAAAAAATCTGCTTCAAGCTAAAAATATAAAAAATTAAAAAATTGCTATAATATTATATTTATTATTAATTATAAGTTGATATAATTTATCATATATTACCAGTGTAACACCTAAAGGCGGACATATACATGGGAAGCTGTTCAAATAAGATGTATAGGATTTGTAATCTTTTTTACCGCACTTCCTTTTTTCTTGGTTCAAACGAGAATTCCTGATGGAATAATTTTCATTCCATTTAAGAATAACCTGAGCTGACGAATATTTATCTCGGTCAGGGTCAGACAGACACGTATCTAAGTCTTTATCTAATAAAGTTAAAAATAAATTATTTTAAAAAACTGAATTTTATAATACTGTACAAATGCTGGTATAATTATACGTAAATAGGAATTAAGTAATTTATTATTTATAAATGAAAATTGAATAATTTATTATTATTAAATCCAAATTAAAGAATTTATTATTTATAAATAAAAATAATGATTTATTTATTTTACCTTTTCTGATTAAATTTTTATTTGATGATATTCTAGAAGATGTAAGACCAGATTCTTGCATTTGCTTCTTGATATACTTTAAGTGATGTTTTAAAATCTCATTGGCACTTACATGTTCTCCTAAATCCGACTTTTTGGAAGAAACATAAAAGACTTCTTCATCAGCTGATGGAAATAATTGTTTAATTTCTTTAGATAGTAATAGCAAATCTTCTGGCTCTATTCTATAAAATAAAAACAAATGTTTAATTTCAGAATAAATTTGTATGTATTGAGGTTAAATAAAATATAACTTTAAATTTTCATACTGATCACTAAATTCTATTATTTTATATACAAGTGCCTGGTCAGCTAATTTTTCATGATCTATTTCTTTATTTTTTTTATAATTTGATAATATCATATTACCATAAAGGTTATTTTTATCATTTAAAAAATCATATAATGGACTAGAAACAAATTCAAATTTTACATCTAAATTAACATTAACACCTTCATTACTTTTATTGAATTTTATTTTTCAAGGGGCGAGGTAATCAAAAATTACAATAAACAGACACTGCAATTTTACACACAAGTTGTAGCTTTAATATATAATTTAATGTTCTAAGATACACTCCTTATATTACACACTCGTATCTAAAACTCAAGCAAGTAGATCAGTTCTAAGGTTGTCACGAAGTTCTGCGATGCGTCGCTCAACAAGGACTGACTGACCGTCGCACACACAGAGAGAGAGAGAAGCTAAGAGGGCGCTTCTGCCCACGGCAGCCTTAACAAAATTTACACATAAAATATGCGCACACTCTTAACACTCCCTCCCGCATATTTTAAGAAAATTAAAGGAAATTAAAAGAAAACCTCCGACCAACCATCACTCCCAATCACTTCTTCAAATTTTTACTTCCTGTAACAGAGAAACAGTTTATAGATTATATAAAGACATTTTATGTGTTTAAGATTAATTTCATCAATTTAGCGTGCAACTCGAACGATAAGGGCTTAGTCAATACATCCGCTATTTGCTCTTTCGAGGCTAACCAATTAACTTTAACCAGATCTCTCGTGACACATTCTCGAACGTAATGCTCCTTAATCTCAGTCATATGTCTCAGTTTTCCTCCTCCTCCAGTTTTAACACTCGCTTCCGCAGCTCGGTTTATCACACCATAAGGCCATGGGTGTGAACTCGTTCTTGAGGAATCTCCTTAAGGAGTTATACAAAGAAATCAGCTCCTGGCAGCAGTCGCTCATGGCTACGTATTCAGCCTGACAAGTTGATAGAGCAACATACTGTTGTTTCTTCGTTCTCCAAGCTACAGTGTCTCCATACAGCTTTATGACGTATCCACTCGTTGTCAGCGATCCTTTACAATCTCCAAAACTCGCATCTGAAAAACCTTGTAAGGAGTCACCTTTCCCAAAGTAATTTAAGCCTATATCCTTTGTGCCTTTCAGATATCTGAAAACTCGTTCTAACATTTTCCATTCCTTTTCAGATGGGTTGATTTGATGTCGACTGAGAACATTAACTGCGTAAGCAATGTCAGGTCTGCAAGTGTTAGCCAAGTAGAGCAAAGTACCAACAGCTTCTCGATAAGGTCGATTTGAACTATTTTCTGTGTTTATAATTGTGTTTAAATCCTCATTTTCCTCGTGATCTTTCCTATCTCTGTTGGCTACTTGATTTGTGACCATAGGTGTCCTTTGAGGATGTTCATTATCGAATCCAAACTTAATCAGCATTTTATCAATGTATTTCTCTTGTTTGATACTAAGATTTTTCTCTTCTCGGTTTCTGTGTATCTCCAGTCCTAGAAATACCTTAGGTTCTCCAATGACCGTCATTTCAAACTCCTTCATTAAATTTTGCTTTATCTCGTTCAATTTTCCTATGTCGTTACTGACCAGCATCACATCGTCTACATAAAGCACAAGAATCAAAAGTCTGTTGTTTTCGCACCAAGTAAACAGACATGGTTCATCGTCATAGACCTTTAAATTAAGTTTGAGGGCAGTTGCACGAAATCTTTCATTCCAGCACTTGGGATTGACTTTCAGTCCGTATAAAGCTTTTTCAAGTTTACACACTTTGTCTCGTCTCGTTTTTGCTGTGCAGTTTACTCCATCGGGAATCTCCATGTAGACTTCATTGTTGAGAATGCCATTCAAGAAAGCTGTTTTAACATCCATTTGACAGATGTCCATATTGAATCGATTTGCGATGGCTAGCACAGATCTGATTAAAGGCAGACGTGAAACTGGTGCGTAGGTTTCCTGCAAGTCATAAACGTTCCTGTCTTTAAAGCCTCTAATAACAAGCCTAGCCTTGTATCTTGTGTTACCATCTGGGTCCTCCTTTTTCCTCAGAACCCATCTAGAATCAATGATGTTGGGTTTCTTTCCATTTCTCGTCTCTGGTCTATCAACTGTTCTCCAAACGTTGTTTTTATGCATGGAATTTAATTCGTCCTCGATAGCCTCCTTCCATCGTTGTTTATCAGTTGATGACATGGCTTCTTGATACGTGGCAGGGTCTCCATTAAGTTTAGCAATCAGTGCTGTAGTAGTTTCTTCAGTTGAAACTTCTTCATTAGTGATATTTTCCTTCACTTTTCTCGGACGACCTCTTCCTCTTTTAGGCACTCCCTCCGTTCTCGTTGTCTGGTTCTCCTTTTCATTCTCGAATTTAGTAAACCATGTATCACGATTTACCTCGTAGTCCAGTGTCTCCCAGTTATTCAGTTCTCTACGTTTATACTTGTCAGCAAAGACTAGCTTCTCGTTGAATCTGACATCTCGACTCTCGTAAAACTTTCCTTCTTCAGATTTGAACAAAACGTAGCCTGTTTCCTTGTATCCAACCAAGACAGTTCGACTTCCAATACCTCGAAATTTAGGACCAGTTTTTCTTTGTATTTTCATGTAGGCTAGACTACCAAACCGTTTTAGTTGAGTGATGTCTATCTTGTGATAAGGAGCAAATTTCTCTAACGGTGACATCATATCATTAGATGCATGTGGCAATCTGTTATATGCGAACACAGCAGATCCCAGAGCCACATCCCACATGTTTTCTGGCAGTCCTGAGTCGTAAATCATCGCTCGTACCTTCCTTTGAATAGTTTGGTTGAATCTTTCGGCAACACCGTTGTGTTGAGGTGTATCAGGACAAGCCAGTTGATTCTCTGCTCCTAGTTTTTGCAGTACTTCCACGGTGTGTCCTCCTGTATACTCGGTGCCTTGATCTGTTCTGAGGTAACAGACCTTAGCATCTCTTCCCAATAAATTTCGAGCACTTTTGACAAAAGATTCCAGGCATTGGCCGGTTTCGTCCTTGGTTTTCATTGGGTATGCCATGGCCAGGCGGGAGTAGTCATCTATGAATACAGATATAAATCTGTATCTCTTTGGATAGGTACTCGGACTTATTACACCCATTACATCTGAGTGTATTATCTGGAGTGGTTCAGATGCTCGTTGTCTAGTTGAATTGAATGGTTTCCTGTTGAGCTTCGATATCATGCATACTTCGCAATCTAATATGGATTCATCGAAGTTTGTCTCCTTTAAATCCTTAATCTCCTTATATTTTCCTTGTAACTCCTTTAGATATTTAAGGGACGCGTGTCCCAGTCTAGCATGCCAGATCATAGCTTTACTATAGGGAGAAACAACCTCAGTGGTTTTAGAATGCTCCACATCCAAAACAATCTCATCTGTTTCATCCACTTCCTCAGTGTTATTTATAACTCTGTCTCGCAGAGTGTTGTTGAAGTCTGAGATACTTTTGGCCTTTGTTTGTTTCTCCTTATTTTTGTTTTCTTCTTTATTCTCCTTGTTACTCGTATCTTCTTCATCTGACATACTCCTCGTGATTACGTATGCCACAGTTTTGTTTGTTGCAGAATTTATATCGTCACTCCTTTCAATCGTCTCTAGTTCTACTATCCAATAAGGCTTTTGATATATTCCAGAAATAAATAATTCATTTGACATTGGATCATAGATATCTATCCTTTCGTTATCCAGATAGATGCTTAAGCCTTGATCAGCGAATTTTCGTAACGAAAGCAGATTATCTGACAATCTGTCTGCATACAATACATTATCCAACATAATTTTTCTGTTTTGACCTGTGGTACCTAGAACTACTCCTGCTCCCTCCGATTTTAAGTTTGCGCCGCTATCTTTATTCGCGCATTTAACCTCACTGAAATTCTCGTTAAAAGTTTTAAATATTAATTTTGAATTAGTTAAATGCTGAGTTGCTCCGGAGTCAGCAAGAAATTGCGTTATATTATTTAAACCCCTATCGTTCGAATTTAGTCGCGCAATTTTACATGCATTTTCGACTTTTGTATCAATTACTCGTTTTATCTCGTTTAGTCCCGAGCACTCACCGTTCTCTTTATGAGCTTCCTTTCCTTTACGAGACTCGTTACTCCTTTTCTTATGGTTATATCCTGACTTATTAATATTAGTGTGATGACTATTCTTTTCGTGAAGTTTAGTTCTTTTTGCTCGAGACTCGTCTCCGGTATTGTTAGTTTTTCTCTTAAAACCACGCACGCGTCCGTATTGCCCGTCACCTCGAAATTTATTATTACTATTATTTCGAATTTCATACCTGTTATTTCCTCGTCTCTGCCTCCTTAGTGGGCAATTGTCACCAATGTGGTCCGCCATTTTGTTACACTCGTAACAAAGACGAAGGTTTCCACTGGGACACTCCTTACTCCAGTGGCCCATTTTGTTGCACCTGTAACAGCGTACATCACTCGTGGCTGTCATCGCGGCAGCTCCTCCACTCGTACCTCCTTTCAGCTGATTCTGAATACTCTCCATCTGCAAAATGTACATTCTCAGTTTATCATAGTTTAAATCCTTTTCAGTTGTGGTTTTGTACATAAAATCAATATTTTGAATCTGAGGTACGTTTGCTACGATAGCATTAAAAAAGGCATCTCGTATATCTTCATCAGACAGAGATTTTACATCTGGTAGGTTGTTGTAATTCCTAACTAACTCATCAAAACGATCTAGGAACGCGCTTGCTTTCTCCTTGTTCGGGTTATATTGCAGACCGTAAAGCTGTCGTTTGATTGTGGCCGTTGTTACATTTCGTTCTCGTAATTTTATCTCCTTAAGTCTGTTCAGCAATTTTACCGGATCCTTAATGTCCACCACTTTACTATGATAATTCGTATCAATGTGGTTGATGATAATGTCTCGAACCCGAAATTTGTGTTTTTCTTTTACACTCTCGTCTAGATCATCGTTTGGCTGTTTAGACTCATCAATCACGTACAAAAGATCGTTAGCTTGTAACTCGGATGTAAGATAGTCCATGAAATAATCCATCTTCATTGATTCAGTCAATTGGTATTTGCGAAGAACGGATTTATTCATCAAACCAGCCTTCAAGGTTTCTTTTAACTCAATTGAGGAATAATTAGCTGAGTTATTTCCGCTCATCGCCTTCACTTCCTCTCTTACCATCCGAGATATTTCAGCTTTAGTTACTCGTTCTCCTTCGATCTCCGTAGAATTACAACAACCTTTATAGCAACGTTCTCGCTCGTTTTCACTCGAGCAGCTATTTGTATTGAAATCATGATCAACATTATAAACCTGAGTCTTGAGATGGTCAAACTCGTCATCCTGTTTTTCTCTCAGCTCCTTCAGGTCATTGCTGAACTTCTCCCTCGCCCAATCTCTGAACCTTCCTTCTCGTCTTGACATCGTTCTCTCGAAGGTGTCGAGTCGTTGCTCGTACTCTTCGAGTCGATGTTCGACTCTGTCGAACCTGGTCGAGAGAGCGGTCAGCTGATTCAAAATTTCTGTAAAATGGTTAGAGGTGAGATATTTATCTGGTATAAGACTTGTTTTATCTATTTCTCGTTCAAATTTAATTTTATCTCTGTTCAAAAATATTTTCTTAAGATTGAAATTGCAATTTGCAATACTTTTGATTTTTAGATTTTGTTTACCTCCCAATACCGACGCAGAAGTATCTTCTGCTCGTTCGTTGGTTGGTTCGGCCTCGTTGAACTCGTCCTCCTTAGTTGCCTCCTTACCTCCAGATTTCTCCTCCACTCCATTGTCGCAGCTGCGTTTCTTTCCGCCTCGACAGTAAGGCATCAGCAATGGCATACCTCTCTCGTTTTCTTTGGCTATTTCTTTAGCCAAAGCCTCCAATTGCTCCTCAGTGACGAACTCCTTATCTATAAATCAGTTTTATAATAAATAGAAAAATTCAACATTACTGAACACAAGTAATATACGAATTTAAATATTAGTTCAATTTCTTTTCATCAGTGAGCTTTGACTAACTCAGATCAAATCAACATTTTGTTCCTTATTTCGTTAAGTCTCTGACAGACTGAACACAAGTCGTATCAGAATCAAACTTTAAGGATTATTTGTATATTAAAATTGTCACTAGTTTACTTCGATGTGAGATACCGAACTCAAGTATTCACTAGTGAAGTTTTGACTAGTTTGTAATAAATTATTTTGCAATAAATTAAACTTCATTAGGTTTAAATTCATTTACATATATATATATATACACACATACATATACATATATACATATACATATATACACATGTTTTCTCTCATACATATATACGTTCACATTCACACGCTTGTACTTTCGTACGTATACTTGTATTGTCACTCATACCTAAATCTTTTGCACTGATACATATATCCATACCCGCATACATACATACCTAGAGTGTATAAAACTCCAGACTCCGTCTCGAAGCATACTCGTTTCTCCTTTATAAAAACTCTCGTGTCCTCGTTGCCATGCCTGTCCTTAAATCCAAAGGCTTCTTCTTGAGTTTTCAAGAAAAGAAGCAGATTTTTCCTTTCTGTACAGAAATCAAAGAAATTAACCTTTTTATATTATATATATATATAAATATAATTTCCTTTTTAATTTATTAATTTTAGTAAATCTAGATTTATTTATTTTATTATTTTTGCTAATTGCTTTGTTACTTTTACTTTCGATATATATGTTTTATATACTATGGCGTCCCATAGTTTTCATATAGCACATATATATATATATACATATCGTACTCGTATAGCCATATCGTGTATCGCCATCTTTTATTCACGTTCGCGTTCCTCGTTCCTCGTTTCTCGTACAAGCGCGGCATTGTTCTCGCGCGTGCTTGACGCCTCGCGCCATCTTTTCACTGTTCTTCTTTCTCTGTCTCTTTCTGTCTCTTTCCTTGATCGACGCAAATCCGCCATATTGATTTGCCTCGAAACAAAGAATCAAGAAAGAACGTTAATCTTGAGAAAGAAAACCCGACCGACATGTCAGCTCCAACTTTAACACGAATCTCGTCCCTCTAATAATCATTTTGATTTACATACACATACACGTGTGCATGCACATCCATACATATGCCAATGCACATGTGTGTCCACGCTCATGGCTTTCTCCATTTCACGACACTTAGAAACGCGCACTAACCACTTTCACGTTTTGTCGTAGCAAGGTGAAACTCCTCACCTCCTCTCCCGTACATAATGCATTTTATTTTTCTTTTAATTTTCTTACCTCGCTCCATCTCCGCTGTTGCCGGGCCTTGCGCAGCTGAAGCTTGCTGGGCTTCCATAACCTATTGAATTTTATTTTTCAAGGGGCGAGGTAATCAAAAATTACAATAAACAGACACTGCAATTTTACACACAAGTTGTAGCTTTAATATATAATTTAATGTTCTAAGATACACTCCTTATATTACACACTCGTATCTAAAACTCAAGCAAGTAGATCAGTTCTAAGGTTGTCACGAAGTTCTGCGATGCGTCGCTCAACAAGGACTGACTGACCGTCGCACACACAGAGAGAGAGAGAAGCTAAGAGGGCGCTTCTGCCCACGGCAGCCTTAACAAAATTTACACATAAAATATGCGCACACTCTTAACAACTTTTATCATGTATAATATTATTCTCATCTTCTACACATTGTTCATTCGCATATATTGCATTTTCATTCACTTTATTAGTTTCAAATGATTCATCCATTTCCATTACCTCTACTGAAGAATTTGTAACCTTCCTACCCTATTCTATTATAATCTATTATTTATTTCATTTTAAGAGGTTCTTTATACTCTCCAAAGCTCTTTGTAATATCGCGTTAGAGGATCGTTAATAGCCAACGCACCATGCCTAGCTATTGCGGACCCTATATTTCTTTTATTGTAAGTTATAGTCGTCTATAGCAAGAACGCCTTGCCTTGCTATAACGGACCTTATAAATATGTTTGTTAGTAATTTTTTGATAGGTTATGAATAAAGCCCGTTATTATTAAGGACCAAACGCCTTAATATTCGGGGCTTTACCCTGATTAATGGGATAGGAAAAGGTTATCTTTGGAAAGGCTCTTTATTTAAGTATTAATTACAAAAGTAATATCTCTTAAAAGCTAATAGTTACAACTAAGTAGAATCTAACGCTTAACAAATGAATACTTGCTTGTAACACATATTAGGCCAGTCACCTTTTGTGCTACGAGCAAGTATATCTTTCTACTAAGAGAGCCGATCCAAGAGTGTCGAGAGTCCTAAGCTCCTCGCACTGCTTGCATCAGCCCTCTTCGGTCTTTCTCCCACTCTTCTCACTTAGTAGAAGAAAGGGAGAGCCGCCGCGTACTCTCAGCGGTACTTACACATGCAAGCGCGTGTACGTACATACTCGCGCTTGCATGTTCAACCACTTCGGTCTTTCTGGACGTTTGCGCGCGCATGTTTCAGTATCGTACGGTTTCAGGGCCGTACATACTCGGGCGCTCACAAATTATTATTTTGAGCACTTTTGCATAGCATGCCTTTAGTAAAACAATATTTATGTACAAAATCTAGGAATTTGACAGAATTTTGGTCTTCAAGGATGTTTTGGATATCGCTCATACTAACAAGGAGAGTGTTTCACCTTCGGGTCACCGTTTTTCCTTAAATTTTGGGAATGTTTTCTGGATGCAGAAATATGAAGAAAGCCAAAATTTTAGAGGCCAACGCTCAATATTTCCCTAGTTACAGGCCATCGAAAAAAATCACTAAAAAAGTTACTAGATTTTTAAACGCTTATAGTTCCTCAGAATTATTAGCTAGAAGCTTAAACCTTTTTTAAATGAAAGCTGAGCTCAAATCCTTTCAAAATAGTAGTTATAGCATATTGAAATATTATTTTTTCCCAAAGTTGAAGCATACTAAAGATTGAACCCAATTTTAGCTTTTATTATTAATTAATGTTTTAAACAAAAAATTCAGATCCAATCTTTATTACGCTCTAACTTTGGGAAAAAATAATATTTTGCGATGGTATAGCTGCTATTTCGAAAGAATTTGAGCTCAGCTTTCATTTAAAAAAAGGTTTGAGCTTCTAGCTAATAATGCTGAGGAACTATAAGCGTTTGAAAATCTAGTAACTTTTTTAGTGATTTTCTTCAATAGTCTGTAACTAGGGAAATATTGAGAGTTGGCCTCTAAAATTTTGGCTTTCTTCATATTTCTGCATCTAGAAAATATTCCCAAAATTTGAGCAAAAACGATGACTCGAAGGTGAAACACTCTCCTTGTAAGTGTGAAAAAATTTTCATCATTCACACCATTTTCTAAATAAAAGATTAATTAGAATTAAAATGAAAACTGTTATTTATTGTAGACACAACATAATCCAGATTAAAATAAAGCGTAACAATCAAATATAAAAACAAAAAAGTTGTCATACAATAAAACATACAAAGTGATAAATTTAATATCATGTATCTAATTGAATTTTTGAAAATTGTATTAAAAATATACTACACAAAAAAGCAAATGTTATAAAAAATTGATACATTTTTACAAAGTTAATAATTTAAGTTAATAAATTTAAGTTAGATCATCTACTATTTTATTATTTATCTGAATTTTGCTGATTGTATTTTGTTTTTGTGCTTTCTTACTTATTTTACTTCTTATTATTTTCTAAAGCTGTTTATTATTATTAATATTTTTTTCTATTAATCTACTTTCGTAATCAAATTTTGCAACCTTAATAACCTTATCAAGTTTTTTATTATATTCTTTATAGTCCAATATTAAAGTGACATTGCTTGGATCATTGCGCATTTTAATATACATCTCTTCTTTTTTTTTACAAGATACCATTATGGCTTTGGTGATCCAATCTTTTCTAGGTTTATTTTTGTTATTTTTATTTTTGGTGATGTATTTAGATTTATTTATACAGTCTTGAATCTCTTTTATTAACAAGTCCATAGCGCTATCAGGGTCCTTTATTGATTGAATAATATTCCAGTTTTTTGTTGAAGCTATTCTTAGCAGTTTATTATAATTATATCTATACTAAAAATACATTACTAACTTTTATAAACATTAAGAACAATCTTTTTGATATAAATAATAATATTGTATTTTAATTTTATATTAAGGACACTTCAAAAATATAAATTTTACGTTTTTGTAACTGCTTCTAAATGATTTAGAATAGCATTTAAAATTTTTTGTTTTTTATTATTTTTGCTGTTCCATCTACTTTGCCTTGTAATAGTTGTACAGCATGATTTTTTCCATTTTTAAACGCATCAATTAAATTTTTGTAACTGAAATTTGTTTCAGATAATCTTTGTATCATTCCCTTAGATATGACATTTTTTAAAGGGAGGAAAGTATCGCTATTACTTCTACTGCGTTCTTTATTTTCAGTATATACACAAATATTAGCAAAAATGGCATTAATTGCTATCAAATCTTTTAATTCTAAGAATTTTTTTGCAAGTTGTTCAAGAATTTCAACATCAAAATTTGCATAATGAGTTTCTGAGCAAGAAATTTTTAATTTGCTTCTTGCTAAAGTTGTTAATTTATGATTTTCGACATCTACAATCTTTTTCTTTTATAATGGCAAAGCATCAGTAAAACCTAAAATTATTTCTTCAATTTCAGAAAGTAAATTACAATTTCTTATTAATATAATTAAACGCCTGGAATCAAATTCACACTTATGGGCAACTCAAACACATTTTTTCCCTATATTTTTAAAGAAATTTAAAATATCAGATATAACAAGTGCTTTGGTTCTTGTCACTACTTGCTTGCCATTTTTGTAAAAATTTTTATTAATACTAGTCAAATTATGTACATCTGATGATCTGGGATTAATTGAACGTGTTGGCGTATTGTAAGAGCTAAAAGATTGTTCACCACATTTTAAAGATATCTGTAGCACTTCATCTTTGAACATATCAAAACCTCCAGTTTCTAAATAGAAAAAAAAAACTATTGCTGTATCATTCGTTTCAAAAATATGCGAGCTATTTAACTCGTCGGATTCTCGGTTTGGCATTGGTACAAAACAGTTTTCATCGACGTTTGAATTTTGTGTAGAAGGTAATTTTTGTACATCGAAGAGAGACATATTACTACTATATGAAAGCCCTTCTTTCTTTTCTTTTCAATATTTTAATTGAGAAGGTGTCTGTGCAAGCTCAATGTGCCTTCTTTTAACATCGATATTTGTTTCTCTGAGCTTACGTTTTAATGAACTTTCATTAATACGCTGGATGCGCTATGTAAGTCTAGCTGTCGATTGGCAGTTTAAAACAATAAAAATACAACTTAAGAGGCGGTCGGAACCAAATCGGTGACTTGCGGTATATATCAAGTCAGCATTTTTCGCTTTACGATCATATTTTGTATATTTTTATGGCTTAAACTATTTCAAATTATTCTTTATATACATGACTAGAGAAAATGACTATATTTTTACCATATTAATAAATGAATAAATTATTATAAGCATTTATTACAAGCACCGAAATAAGTTACCGATTTGGTTCTGACCGCCTCTTAAATAAGCTTCGCCATAATTTTTTTTAACAACTGTGCAAGCAAATCTATAATCACATGATTCACTTTTGCTATAACATATTCTTTTAGGAGCTTTACTGCACATGGAATTATTAAGACTTTCATTGGCTTGTGAGGAGGCTGCCATTGAAAATTTTGTAGCATTTTCAGCTAACTTATCAAATAAATTTTTCAATTCTTGATATAATACTGGATTTTTTAATTGCAATCCTATGTAATTTTCTTTTTCTTGGCTAGCTTTGCATCAGGATCCACAACCATCATGATTATCGAAAACATGATTTGGAATATTTTTGTTGGCAACACTCATTTTTTCTAAATCTCTAACATTTTGTTTCACAGCATAATTAAAATATTTTTTTAATGATTTGACGGTATCATGATGTAATTCACGATCTGGATCTTTGCTTGATTTAGAATTAATATTATAAAGTGCATTGCTAACTCCTTTTTTGGTATGATTCATATCCGATTGTTTAATAATAAAGTAAGAAGATGCATTTTGTATAGCACTAATACTACTACTGTCATTATCAGCAATAAAAGTGCCAATTTCAACATTCGCATCTTTTAGAATTTTACTTTCTAGAACAAGTTTATGAGCACCTTCGGCTTCCACAGCCTTAGCGCTGCCATGAAAGTTCAAGCGACAATCGTGTTCTTTTACAGTATTCGTTTTTTCATTGTAATCACACTGACTACATTTCCTATTATAAGATATATAATCTAAAACCATTCCACTAAGCATTCCAATCAGACAGCCGTATCCATTAAAGCTATCATAGTTATATCCATTTGAACGTTGACTCCATCTAAAATCAAAAGAAGCGAACAGTCTCACCATTTGAACCTCTTGACCATTTACATTTTTATAATATACGAGGAAATCATCGGGAGTTCCAGAAGGTCTATATTCAAGGAGAAAATAATATAATACTCGTATTTTTATACCTTTGAAGTTTCATGATTTTCATTTAAAATATAGCAATAATAAAGCAAAAATTATAAAAAAAATACATATGCTCATTTACAATTCTTCTAGTTTAAAATATAGTCTGCAGGATATCTTATTATCTGCATGATAAAAATTATAAATAAAAAGTTTTAATATTTACACAAAAATTAAACTTTTTCATTGACAATTTTTCTGTCTTAAAATAAAATATTGGAAATCTTGCATCATTACAATCAAAAATAGTCATTAACTTATTAAAATGTTTAAAAATTAATAGAAATATACATATACTGTGTAGGAAATTGATTAAAAGGATATAGGATAGGATAAATTGATAGGAAACTCACAATAATTTTTTTAGTTTTTCTAAATTTTCTAAGGTTAATGATCGTTTAAACTCAAAAGCATGAATACAACTTTTCTTTGCTACATCCTCAATAAATGGACCAACTAATCTCTCCTGATTTTTATAATTATTTTTTGATAAAATAGGTATCTCAAAAGTACTTAAAAATGTATCAGCTTGAGTATACCCTATACCTGAACGTATAGCTTCTACAATAGTAATTTATTAATGATAGCTTATTTATTTAAAGTATAAAATGATAATACATCAAATTAGCGATTAACTTATGTACCTATAGGGAGTTTCGAATTAACTTCAAATACTTTATTACTACTGCCAGGAATCTGATGTAACGGTCCACTTTCGACTGATTGTAAATTAGTACAATTATCACATTGTACTTTAAAAAATGACCCCAGTCCACGAATTCTTTCACTCTTGATATCATCAAGGTGTAGTTTTTCTCCGCATTGAGTGCAATACATTTGTTTAGCCATGTGATTCAAATCAACAATACGAGCTCTTTCGACAACACATTTTGCTGTTTCATCAACAATTTCCTCTTCTTTGCATATTTTTTGAACAGGAGCAATGCATCTTCCTCTATTACTTTTCCCAATCTCTGATCGTCGCAACATATGTTCGTAAACTTTTTTCGAAACATATTTACCTTTCCTATGATATCTTTCAGGAGGCATAGCAAATGAATTAAATAATAACCTACAGCGATCACATGTAAATATTTATACCCAAATATGTTTGAATTGCGCGAATATATTAACAACGCACGATGTTGAAATGCTTCGATTAAATGTCGATAATTTAGATAACTACCCAAAAAGAATTAGAACGGGGAAACGTCCTTAATTATTGCCCTTACACTTTTATTCAATATAGAATTTTAATTTTATCTGGTCTATTTAAAAAAATACCTCTTTTCTAAACCTCAGCTTCTCATTTATATTTGTATATTTTACTCAAACTTAAATGATTTAAAAAAAGTTTTAGTTATGATTAAAAGAATAGATATTTAGATAATTCAATTAAAGGAAAATAGAAAGACTAAAAGATAATAGATAATAAGATCCAAGTCAATATTGATAAAGGTTAATTGAGAAAGGAGTAAATGGAAAGTTCGAGTACAATATACAAATGTAAATGATTATCATATATTAAACAATATTATCCTTTCAAATATATAATACAAACTTTCAACATAATAATTAACATTTCTTTTTATTTGCTTTATGCGTCACTTTTAAATTTAACTTTTTATTTCATATTTATTTCCTAATTCTGTATATTTTAATCTTTTTTATGTTTTATTTCGCCTAACTTATTGTTTCTTTCGTCTCGAATAAACTTTTTCGTATAAATATACATATATATATATATATATATATATATATATATATCTCCTATATTATGTAGTTATATAAAAAAAAAAACCTCCGCTCCTGCCCCTCATTATTCCTCCCCCTCTTTTGTATTGTTAAAACATCACAATCCACCCCTCAAAATAACGTGAACATCTGTCTAGAAATGATCTTTTTTAAGAAAAAAAAAGACACCCCTCTACTACCCAAGTCACCCCTCTATTACCCAAGTCACTCCTCTTGCTACTCCTCGTACGTCACTCACCCTTCCCTCAGATAATTTAGCTAAATTTACCTTATTTTAGCAATGTATTTGTTACTCATTCTCAATACCACTACTATCACCCTTCCCACTACTACCCCATCACTACTACTTCTCATTTTTTTTTCTCCTCCTCAAAAAATCAAAAGTCACCCCTCAAAATAACGTAAAAATGTCTCTTGAAATGTCTTTTTAAAAAAAAAAAACAGATTCCCCTCTCTACCCCAGTCACCCCTCTACTACCCAAGTCACCCCTTGCTCCACAAGTCACCCCCTCGCTCCACAAGTCACCCCTCATAACCCCTCATGCCCATAATATACTATTCATAATCATTATAAACCATTAAGAAAAAAGTTTTTTAATTTTATATTTATGAAATACTTGCTTAAGGCTATATAATGGAATATATATTTAATAATAGTTAACAATATTATAGATTGTTGATATAATTATTTTTTAACCATCAACTAATACCTACGTTCCTTAGACAACTTTCCACACCACCCATACTGAGACAAAAAAAAATAAGAAACTTCTACTTCCAACATTTAAGCTTACTTTTTTTGTGTCCAAGCTGTATTTGCCTAAAAGTAAAGCACATTTTACTTTGTCTTGATTGTCTTGGTCAGAAAAACTTATTAAAAAATTTCCTACGTCTAAAAGATTCTTCTTTCAGGTTAGCTTAAATTTGTTTTCTTGTTTTTGTCTTGAGTTTATTTTGTGAAAGTCTTAAGTAGAAGTTTTTATTTTTTTTTATCAGTTTAACGAGGTATTGTCAATGGCGCGTTGGGTTTTTTTGTTTATAAAGAAAAATTAAATATTAAGTTTATTTTTTAGGCACGACCGCTATACGGAAGTGCCTTATATTTTCGACATCGCGAAAAATGTAACCCTTTAAAATATGTTTTTTTATGATAAAAAACTTATTTTTATAGCAAAATAAGATTATTACGAGGCTTCCTTAAAATGTATGTATGGATGTATGTGTGTGAGAAATCAAGTTTATGAATTTTCTCGACGAGTTTTTATCCGATCTGAATAATTCAAACGGGGAATTATTTCAAATAATAACACAAGTAAACGTTCCTATTTTGAAAAAAATCGTTGGAAGCGTTTTTAAATAGGCGCCTTTTAAATGGTCAAAAAAATGGATTTTTGGTAATAACTTGAAAAATACGATTTTTTTCAAAAAGTATATAGAATAAAAGTTATAGAATATAAAAAAATTAATCTTTTTTATATCATACATTTTTCTCTGAAGTTAATATTTTTCAAATTGTTCATGAAAAATGTTGAAATTAAAGGCTTTTTAATGATAATTTGATAAATATTATTTTTAAAAAATTATATATGATATTAAAAAGATGTATCTTATTTTTTCTATAAATTTTATTTAATATACTTTTTTCAAAAATTATTTTTTTCAAGTTATCACCAAAAAATCATTTTTTTAATCTCTAAAGGGATAACAGTTTTAAAACCGCTCGAACGATTTTTTTTAAACTGCCAATATTTATTTGTATTATTGTTTTAAATCATCCCCCGTCGGAATGATTCAGATCAAATAAAAACTTTATACAAAACTTTACTTTTAAGCTACCGAACTATTTTTTTTCTTATAACTTTTGATAGATTATCCTATCCAAAACTTTAAAAAGTATACATTAATGAAAATATGTCTTCTTCACATAACATAAATTTTTTTGAAATCAATCAACTTAATTCACAAGAAAAATTTAAATAATTATAAATTGGTTTTTTCAAATAAATACAATAAATTCAAACCTCCTGTTGAAAGATACGGTAAAAAATACAATGAAAAAAAGAAATAAGATTAACTTTTAAGGCTTTTGCGTTTGTAAATGATTTGTTTTAATATTCTTGAAATATTAAATAGCGAGCGCGAAGCGCGAGCGTTTTCGGTCGTGCCTTATATGCAAGAAGCGGAGCTTTTTGCATGCCTTGCATCGCGAAGCGATGCAAGGTCCGAGGGCATTTCAGAGCTGAGCGAAGCGAAGCTCTGAAAGGACCGAGGTGCGAGCCACAGCGGCCCAAAGGGCCGCTGTGGCGAGCTAGTTAATATTATATTTTAAAATAATATATAATTAAAATTTAAAATACTTATAATTTAATATTTCTTTATAAATTAATTAATTATGATTTATTTTATTTTAAATTACACTCTAAACCTAAAAGAGTAAAAATTTAACCAAAAATGTAAAAATAAAGTAGTTTATTCTTTCATAAAAGAATAAAATGTTAAATTACTCTTTGAAATAAGTAAAAATTTATAATTACTTTTTATAAAGAGTAAATAACAAATTGCGCTCTTTTCAAAAGAGCAAATGGAAGGAGCTCTATTTTATGAATGTCAAAAACATAACCCTACAATTTGGAAAGAGCAAATAAAGAATGTCGCTCTTTTTCAAAGGAGTAAGTTTGATCATTTATCCTTCATAAAAGTGTAAAACGTAACCATATAATTCAAAAAAAGTAAATGAAGAACTTTCCATTTTTTATAAAAATAAATTACAAAAATTATCCTTCGTAAAAGTAGAAAATTTAATGGTTAAATTTAAAAAGAGTAAATAAAGAACTTTTCTCTTTTAAATCAGAGTAAATTTAAGAAATTCTACTCTATAAAAGTAGAAATACATACAAAGAATTTGTAAAGAGTAAATGACGAACTTCGCTCTTTTCCAAAGAGTAAATTAAAATTAACACTTTATGAAAGTAGAAAATATGATAGTTTTCCGTTTGTAAATAAAGAATTTTATTTTTATTTGAATTTAATAATTTTTACTTAATTGACATAGAAAAAATAATTTAATAATTCGTAAAGAACCATTAAAAAACTCTTCTCTAAAGAATAATTGAAAACATTAGTACTTTTGATGTATTTTTATGATCTAACAGATCATAAAATATAATTTTGTTTATAACAAAAAAGTTAAGTATAACAATTATTGCATTGACATTAAATCAAAAACAAAAATTAGTTAAACAGATTATACATCCATATAGAGTATGCACCTGACACTCGATGTACCTACATCAACGTTTTCACATGAACTCGATAATCAAAGTTTTATCAAACATTATCAAACAACGGATAAAGACCTTACCTTCTGTTTAAATGTTCATTATAGTTCAAAATACCGAATAATGATGTTACAAATTTCGCAGTAAACTACTTCAAATATATTGTATAAAAATTTCATAAAAATCAGAGCATTTTAAATATTTTTTTGCCATTCTAACCGCAACTTGATTGCTCTTTCTTGGATCTCATGGCAAAAAATACGGTTCGCAACTGGTATGAAAACGCTTCTTTATGAAATGTACTATTTTCACACTCTGTACGCGAAATTCAATTTCCCTTGGCTCTGTAGCATATGCAAAATACTGTATTCGAACTAATGGAGGTAAAATTGAAATAACATAATTTATTTTTTGCCATTTTAAACTCAAAATCGCAATTTCGTTGCTCTTTTTTGGTTCTCATGTCAAAAAATACAGTTCAAAACTCGTATGAAAAGGCTTTTTTACGAAACTCGTTACGACCCTCGCCTTCAGCTTGGGCCGTAACTTCTCATTTCGTAAATAAAGCCTTTTCATGAAAAAAATAAAAATAAAAATAAAAAAAATAAAAATAAACCTTTTCCAGGAAGCTTGCGTGTAAGGTTCGAAATCTTACAGGAAGCTTTCATGGAAAGCTTCCGGTAAGCTTAAAATGTCTGGGACAAACTAGCTGTCAGAAATATTCTTAGAAAGATTATTATAATCTTCTAAGGAATCTTTCAGGAAGTTTTCTCGAAAGACGATGGTAAGTTTCCAAGAAATCTGAATAAAAGATTACAGTAAAATATTTACAAAGCTTTTTAGAGTCCTACATATATGTTCCTTGAAACCTTATAAAAAGCTTCCATGGAAGCTTCCAGTAAGCTTAAAATGTCTGGGACAAACTAACTGTCAGAAATATTCCGAGAAAGATTGTTGTAATCTTCTAGGGAACCTTTTAGGAAGCTTACTTGTAAGACGTTGGTAAGCTTCCAAGGAATCTAAATAAAAGATTTCGGTAAGGTATTTATAAAGCTTTCGTGAGTCTTACATATAGATTCCCTTAAATCTTACTGGAAGATTTCATAGAAGCTTTCAGTAAGATTATAATGTATGGAAAAAATTTATTGTCAGAAATATTTTAAGGTAAGTTGTCGCGTAATATTTTAGGAAACCTTTCAAGAAGCTTTAACGAAAAGATTACAGTAAGCTTCCAAGAAATCTTAATAATAGATTCTAGTAAGATAACTACTAAGCTTCTAGAATCTGATACATTTTTATAAATTTATTTTATCGTTCATTTAACTTACAGATTATTTTATATAGTAAATAATTAACATTATTACGCATATAACTCATAAAACGCGTAAAAACGCATAAAAATTTTCGACCTAATCGGGGCTCGAACCCATGACCTACAGAAGGGCGATTCAACCTGTGATACATATGTAACGTAACGCGACGTTAGTTGTGAGCAAGAGAATAAAAAGTATGCGCGCGCATTACGTACGCGTGATACATACATATGTATCATAGGTTGAATCGCCCTTTAGATTATGAAACATCAACGTTACCTATTACGCTACGGTACGCTTGATACGAACACTGATCATTTCTTATTTATATAGTTTACGTAACATAAACTTTGTCTTTTATATTCTTTTCAGTATTTGTAAAATTAAATGAAAGAGTTAATTAATTGTAAGTTATTAATAATTATTAAAAATAATTAGAGGTCAGTATAACTATTTTTTGTATTAAAAAATTAATTCTTTTATACAACTGAAAATATTTTGTGAAAATAATATCTAATTTATTTACTTGATTATTAATACTTCAATTATCTTACAGAATAAATCTAATTTTTTTACTGCAAAAAACAGTTTTATATAATTTTTCATTGAAAAAATTGTTAATAATTTATTGCGCATTTTTAAATTATTTTTCCTGTATAAAAAAAATAATTTTTAGTTAGAAAATTTTTTATTATAAAGCTAATTATCAATCAATCTATTATTTACATAAATGTTTATTAATTATTTAAAACCATGTAAAAAGAAGATTAAAAATGTCTACTTTACCGACATTTCCTTTTCGTTCCAAGAAATATCCCATAAAATGTTGTTGAAAAGTAACATATACCTTTCTTGGAAGCTAACTGTAAGCTTTCTGTGTTACCTAACTGATGAACCTTACAGGAAGCTTACAGGTACGTTATATGCAAGATTTAATTAATGTTTCGTGGAATATTCCTTAAACATTTACATGAAGCTTTCACGAAAGCTTCCCGAAAGTGTTCTTAGTTAACTTACTAGTGAATCTTTCAGTAAGCTTGCAGTTATCTTCTATGAAAGATTCCATTTAAAGTAAGTGAAATATTCCATAAAAAAGGCATGAATCTTTTTAGAAAGCTTCCTGAAAGGTTCCACGATTACCTAACTGATGAATTTTTCGGGAAGCTCACAATAATCTTTTTCAATATCTTCCATGTAACCTTTGCGTAATTATCTATGGAAGGTTTTCTATAAGGTCACTGTAAGATTTCATAAAGATTATAGGGAATATTGCACGTTAGCATTCAATAAACTTCTTTTTAGATTCCATTTAGCTTACTGTAAGCTTTCATGGAATCTTTCAGTTGAGTTTTTCCGTAACATTTATTGAAAAAGTTTTTATTCACAGTTGCTAAATATCTTTCAGAAATCTTCCATCGATTCTTACATTAATTTTCAATGAAAGGTTCCATTAATGTTCCATGAAAGATTACGTTAAAGCATTTATTAACCTTTCTCGTAAGATGCCCAAAAGCTTTCGATGTAACCTTACTAATGAATCTTTCAATAAGCTTGCAATTATCTTTTGTGAAATATTCTATTTAAGATAAGCGGAATATTCTATTAAGAAAGCATAAATCTTTTTAGAAAGCTTCCTGTAGGCTTTCTCTGGAATATTACGTGAACGTTTCACGGAAAGGTTCCTTGGAAGCTTTCGTGCTGTGTGGAATTCTATAGGTCAATGGATCGATGGATGAAGTTAAAAATAATTTTCACCTTTATTTTATAGTTATTTGAATAATCTTTTAATATTTAATGAGATCTGATATATTTTCATGGAATATAAATTTAATTGTTTTATAAATTGTTTTTTTTATTTTGAGAATTATTATTTATTTTTTGGAGGTGGTGACTCCGCCCCTCGAACCCCCGACCCTCCTCTTTCTTCTCATACCGAATTACTGCAAATTATTATTATAAATAGTTAACTCTATGCTATAACTTTCAGAAAAAATAATATTTTGATATGCTATAACTCGTATTTCGAAAGGATTTGAGCTCAGATTCTATTTAAAAAAGTTTCAAGCTGATAGCTATCAATGCTAAAGAACTATATGCGTTTCAAAATCTAGTAATTTTTTTAGTGATTTTTTCTAATTAACTAGGAAAATATTAAGCATTTGTGAATATAAATTTAGCTTTTTCCATATTTTGTCATCTGAAAACTTATACAAAAGTTTGAGCAAAATCCGTAATCCAGAGTTGTGATACTCTCTTAATAAGTACACTGAAAACTAAAAGGACTAGCTACTAGACTTGAAGTTTAACCAGAGCGCCTAAACGCACTATAGTATGCGCGCCGTAAAAGGGATTAGTAGCTAGTCCCTCCGGCGCACTGAGAAGGCCCTCCGGCGCACTGAGAAGGCCCGAGAGCTCGATAGCAGTGCCATAGACGAGTGTAAAGGGAAGATTCCCGCGTGGGCACAGTCGTCGAACTCGAAAGAGTTCGTCAGGGAGCCCGAAAGGCTAGAAGCGCTGCCTTTTCACGGGCGTGTTACTGGTCTTGGGTGAGGGTAATAGCTGAGCGAAAGAATTCTCAGTGTAGATATTTAAATACTAATACATCAATAATAATTTAATCTAGAATTTATTAACAGTTTTTCTTATACTAATTATCAGAATAACAGTATTATTTTATAAATCTTTCTCTTCTTCATCTTCTTTTTCCTCATCTTCTTCTTTTTCATCTATTTCTATTTCACTTTCTTCACTTTCGTCTATGTACAATTCGTTTAACTTATCAATAAAACATTTAACAACATCATTTTCTTCTTCTATTTTTAAAAAATATAAAAAAAAATTATAAAAATCATCCAACTCTTCTGGGAAAGGTATATTTAAAACTAAATAAAATTTGATAAAAATATCCAAAGCTTTCAAAAAGTTATGACCTAGCCCCATAATAATATTTGAAATTCTTATAAAAAATTTCCCACTTTTCTTGTCTACGTTAGGTACGCAACAAATTATCGGCTGATTTTTTCCCTTTGATTTGCTCTGCCTTTCAAGAAGGGAATCAGACACCTGCAAAAAATATAAATATATGACTGATTCCGCGAAACTTTTAATATTTCACCTGTAGAAGTTTAAATCGTTTCTTATATAGATAATATTTAGGATTCAATATTAAAATAATAACTTAAATAAACTTTCAAACTGTAAATTAAATATAATTATTTAATATGGGCACACTCAATGTTTTTCAAAACTTCATAACTTTTTCTAGTTAAGTCGTACTTTAAATTATTTTTACAAGATTTATTATTAATTTTTATTTTAATAGCTATAATTTATGATTTACAGATCATATATTTTCGTGAAAATAAATATAAAATTAGAAGTATAAAATTGTATTATTATAAATAAGAATAGTATTATTATAATCGTGAGCTATTTTGTTCTATTTTTCTGAAAAATTATTTTTTATGTTAACAAATATGATTCATCAATGAGAACTTTTAAGTTCATACAACGTTCTTCTAAAAGTTTAGATTAGATCCTTTTGCTTAAAAAAATTGAATTAAAAAACTCATCCCATTCAAAAGTTATCGGGAAATGAAAATTGTTATAGAAATCATCATACAATTAAACTTCAATTTTTAATAAAATTTATGATACTGTATTTTTTCATGTTTTTCATTTCCCTATAACTTTTGAAAGGATTGAGCTTTTTTGAATACAGCTTTTTTTTATCTCAATTTTTACAAGAATGTTGTAGAATCAACTTACAAGCTCTCATTGTAGAATTATTCTTTAATACAATCAATGATTTTTCAGAGAAATCCTTAGAATATAACAAAATAGCTCATAATTTTTGAATGATCGAATGCTTGAAGCTTTCGACATAATTTTATATATATATATATATGGGTAATTCTTTCATACTTTTAAAAATCATGTTACTGCGTCATTTCTCCTAAATATGAGATAGCACATCTTGTTAGCAAATGTTCACTGATTTATTGAGTTATTAGAAACTAATTTTGTTATATTTGTAATGATAATTAGACGTGTCATTTTATGGCGGATGGGGAAAAGAGGTTTTTTTTTTGAAATTTAAATGTTACCAGGCCATGTAAAATGATAAATTACCGCTATAAAAAAAATGACTACTGCTTTTTTGATTTGAAATTCACACCAAAGCTTTATCTATACACATACTTTTGGAAAATCAAGAGCATGGGTGTGTGCCTGTTAACAAAAGTACTTTCTGAAAGGTTATTAAAATGTTACCAAAAATTTATATATTTTACTTTTTTCTGGAAAATACGATGCTGTAAAAAAGACTATTCAGCGGTGACATTTTAAACTACATCAAAAGGTAATATTTAGAATCACAAAGAGAAATTTTTTTATTAGGAACGTGTGCCTAGTGTAGATAAAGTTCTTTGTTCGTTTGAAATTATACTTAAAAACGTGACTCACTTTTGAAAATAGGTTTTTATCCACTAATATGAAAACCTAAGCTTTGATTCATCTTTTCTCTGTTGTGAACTTTGTAATTTACTATTTTATAATACTCAATGTAATCTTTAAGTTGCTTTTGAAGTATTATTTCGAGTATTCTGGAAATCATTGAATTTTTCCCGGCTATTAAATTTTCCAAATTTACATCGATTACCTAGTTTCTATCAATGTTTTAATTCTAAAGAGTTTAAACTTTAAAAAGCTCAGTTTTAGTATGTATTTAATAGCTTACACCTAGAACGTTGAGTTGAATCATCACTGAAATTTCTAGATTTTAAATTTAAAATTTTTAGATTTAATGTTTATTAAATAAACTAAAATATTTGGTTAAAAGGAATATAAGTATTTTTATTCGAAAACATAAACTACACAAATCTATGTCAAATTTCATACCCTAAGATTGACAATTTTAGCAAAAATAAATTGATATTCCACTCACTTATGATTTGTAATCAGGAATCCCAAAAGCCATTGGGTAACTAATATCACTCAATTTTAATACCCGAATCGCCAAAAATGAATTTTCCAAAAAAATTGCCATTTCTGGCATATTTTATTTATTACAAAAAATTTTGTAATTATTAATGTAAATTGCGTATTTAAATATTTTCTGTAACATATTAAACATGTGAAAATGAAAAAGCTCAATGGAAAATGATCTATTATAGCCCAAAATACTTAAAAAACTGATCTGAGATAGGTAAAATATTATACCTGGGTGTGATAATAATGAATATATTTAAATGTCTTATATTAAAAAAAGCTATCTTCAAAAGTGAGTAATGCGATTTTTTCTTTTATTATCATTTTAATATATCAACATTTAAAAAAAATAAATTTGATACATGTGTCTTCAATTTTTTTAATTTATTGAAAGTAAATTTTAACATTATGAAAAATTTACTCGAAAATCTGTCTTTTGATGTTTGTTAAAAAGACTACCCTTAAAAGTGAGTAACACGATTTTTTTCTTTCATTATAATACGTCAACATTCAGAGAAAATTAGTTTTATACGTGTGCCTGTATTTTTTTTTTTTTAATTTGTTGCAGGTGAAATTTTAACATTATGAAAGATTTACCCATATATATATATATATATATATATATATATATATATATATATATATATATAACATCTTACAGTTACAGAGAGATCCGTAAACCAATAAAGTATCTTGTGAATAAAACACTAAAAAAGTGATATCATAGATTAATAAGAAATTAATAAGAATTAATAAGAAATAATAAAAGAAACGCTATACATAAATAAAAAAGTTATTTCTTAGTATGTACGTAACTTACCGAAAAAAATTTTAATAATAGAGGATGTGGGACATCAGGTACGTCATTCTTCTTTCGTCCTCTTTTTATTTTATTCTAAAAATATAAATAACAATGAACATGAATTTTTACATGAATCGCTTTATGCAAAAAGGGACCTGTAATCAACTTTTAAAATTTTCTAAAATTGAAAAGAAATATATAAGTACCGTTCTATAATAAATTAAGAACGGAATTCGGATAACTTTTTGCATAAATCGCTCTAAAAATATTAACTTTTATAAAGTTCTGACTACAAAACATAACGAGGTTTGAATTTGCAAGTATAAAACCACATTTGATTCGATTTTACGAAAAATGGCACATAGGTGCCTTTTTGCATGAAGTGATTCACATATCATTGACACTTATTTTTTTTTAATACTTTTAAACATTGCATACCCGTGCATTTTCTTTTTTCTGCAGCGCTAACGCATAAGGTGACACGGCCACAGCTTTAACATCATCTGAAATGAACATTTAACATCTATGCACTTTAATCATATATTAATTTTTATTATAAAAAATATTCGAGTTCGAAGAAAATTAAAGTATTGATTTTTCAACATTAAACTAATTTTTTTTGTATATTATAAAAATACAATTATTTTAATTACTTAAAAATATATCGGTTTTTCTGTGGTTGACTAATTCTACTTTTTTAAATATTTCTTTTAAATAAATCGATAGATTTTAAATATTATCGGTAGTCTAAACTTTTATATAAATATCACGCTGATAGTCTTACAAGCAGAGTATCAGGGGTCCGGGTCATTGGTTTTGCGTAATTTTTGGAGATTATTCTAGATGCAGAAACACGAGAAAAGCAAAAATTTTAGATCCTAATGCTCAATTTTCTCTAGTAAGGCAGTCAAAGCATGTTACTGGAAAAATTAATAGATTTTTAAAAGCCTACAGTTTTTCAGCATTAATAACTACACTGTTAAAAAATGCATGAAATTTGCTTCCAGTACATGCATTAAATTTTCTGAAAATACATTAAAATTACGATAAAATGTATTAATTTTCATGCAAATCATCATTGAATTTTATTTATTAAGATGAAATTTAATACTGATTTGCATGAAAATTAATACATTTTATCGTAATTTTAATGTATTTTCAGAAAATTTAATGCATGTACTGAAAGCAAATTTCATGCATTTTTTAACAGTGTAGAAGCTTAGAACTTTTTTTTAATGAAAGCTGAGCTCAAATTCTCTATAGCAGTGATAATACATCGAAGTATTATTTTTTATAAAGTTACAACGTGATAAAAATTGGACTTGAATTTTCTTTTTAAAACATTAATTAATAATAAAAGCTGAAATTTGGCCTAATTTTATTATGCTGTAACCTTGTAAAACTAGTTATTTTTGAAACGAGTACGAGAAAGTCATTTAAACTTCGTATGGAAGTTCACATGAGGTTAAAATCACTTTCTCTCACGGGTATTAAACAAAATTTTTTCATACGATAAGCAAAAAGCTTCACTGTTAAAAAAAGCATGAATTTTAATGAATTTTTCAGCGCCATTCATACATGAAATTTAATGTGCTTGGAAATGAAAGCTTATTTTATATATTTTTGCATTAATATTCATGTTATTTACTACAAATTTTGCTGTATAATAAACATGGATTTCCAACGTCGTACATAAATATCGCATTAATGTATACATATTGAATTTCTAATGTATCAGTACGTGAAATATAATTTATAAATGCTTCAATTTTTATGTTACTTTTTATGTTAACTGTTTGAAAAATCAAGCACAATTGAAAAAAATTCTAGTAAAATACGTTTTTACAAATTTAATGCGGGTGGACATTTTTTAATGCAAATTGCATTAAATTTCATGTTTGATTACTAAAAATTTCCAGTTGTTTCGTTTTTAGTAAATTTAATGTGAATATGACATTTTCAATGTGAAATACGTTAAATTTTAAGCAAAACATCTGGAAATTTTCAGCGAATTGGTTTTTTATTTAAAATTTAATGCAGATCAAGTTTTTTAATGTAATGTACATTATATTTCGAGTTTGAATGCAAAAAATTTCCAGCACTTTCGTTTTTAGTAAATTTAATGTGAATATGACAATTTCAATGTGAAATACGTTAAATTTTAAGCAAAACAACTGGAAATTTTCAGCAAATTGGTTTTTTATTCAAAATTTAATGTCGATTAAGATTTTTAATGCAATGTGCATTATTTTTCGGGCACGATTAAAGAAAATTTCCAGCAGTTTCGTTTTTAGTAAATTTAATGTGAATATGACATTTTTAATGTGGAATGCCTTCAATAGAACGCCAAAAAATTTTCAGCAAATTTGTTTCATTCAAAATTTAATGCAGATACAGATTTTTAATATAATGTACATTATAATACGGGCGCAATTGCAATAAATTTCCAATTTTTTTGTTTTTAGTAAATTTAATGTGGATATGATATTTTTAATACGAAATACATTAAATTTCAAGCAGAACATCAAGAGATTTCTTGCAATTTTTTTACTATCCAAAATTTAATGCAGATCTAGATTTTTAATACAAAATGCAATAAACTTTAATTTCAATTGCAAAAAATTTCCAACAGTTTCGTTTTTAATACATTAAATACAAACACAACATTCCAATGCGAAGTACATTAAATTTAAGCAAATTATGAAATTTTCAGCAAATTTGTTCTTAGTGAAAATTTAATGCAGGTCAAGATATTTAATATAGAATGCATTAGATTTCAAACTAAATTGTAAAAAATTTCATTCAGTTTCGTTTTTAGTAAATTTAATGCAAATTGAAATTTTTTAATGTAAATGCATGAAATTTAAAGTTAGATTGCAAAAAATTGCTTGAGCTTCTTAATTATGCCGATAGGAGGACGCGCGTTGATGCGCGTTTTGTCCCTAAGCGGTGGGAAGAGACCTTACTTACTATATAAGCCGGGTGTTTTGTGTGGGCACACATGCGCAGTGGCTGTCTTATTACCATATAAATGCGACATTATAAGTAAATTTGAATGTATTGTATGCGGATATGTATTGATATATAAGTATGTGTTATAAAATAATATATTCAAGTATCATGTAAATAAAAATCTATTCAATATTCCATAGTTACAATGTATAAATATACTATAGAAAAAATGTAACAAAAATCATCTGATTTACAAAAAAGGATCAAAACAACAAATACTTTAGAAAAAATAATGAAATAAATTATCTTAATCCCATTACTATCAAATTAATAAAACACGTGTGAATGTCTGGAAATTCTATGCAATTTTATATGAATATTTAAGCTTGTACATTAATTTAAGTTTAGGAAAGCTCATCCGAATTTTATACATTTACACTTTAAATAAAGCACTTTAATATTAAATTTCATGTAGGTACACTAAAAAGTGAATATGCGAATCACTAGAAATTCTATGTAGTTCTGCATGAAATTTTATTCATTTTACATGAATATTTAAGCAAGTGCATAAAATTGAGTTTGGATAAAGTCACCTAAAATTTAATATATTTTTACATAAAAATTTAAGCATATTGCACAAAATTTTATGTGAGTTCATGAAAAACTGAAGGGCGCAAGTTGCTGAAAATTCTATTCAGATCTACACGAAATTTTATTTATTCTACAATAATATTCAAGCTAGTGCATTAAATTCGCTCAACGAAAATTGCTTGAAATTTTATGCATCCGTGCATTAAATTTAGAGCAGGATCAGTGAAAAAATTATGTATTTACGTGATTTGTATTTCATGTGCTCCAATAAAATTTTGCTTCCAGCACTTTTACATGAATTTTCATGCATGTATTGTTGACAGTGTAGTTTTTAGAGACTCATTTTCATTAATGCTGAAGAACTGTAATCGTTTTACCGTAACATTCTTTAATTGTCTTTAATTAGAGAAATATTCAACGTAAATGTCTAAAATTTTGGCTTTATTTGTTAAATTATTGAATATTATTGAAATTGCTAATATAAACGTATGTATACGTACCATCTTCGACTTCAATAATGCTCTTACATGTCTCTTTAAATGATTTAATAATTTTTTTCTGGTAAAGAGCAAATTTTTCATTAAAACTTTCTTGTGACTCAGGAAATAGAGCTTTATACTCTTCATTAATCTACTGTTACGTCACGACGTATCTTTTATTTCAAGTTTTTTATTCTAAAATATGCAGTTATTGATCAATCAGATAATTTAACTTAATAAGCATATTGTAATCATTTTGTTTTTAAGAAACAAAAGAAAGTGTAATTCGGTCTACAAAATTAACAAAACAAGAACGGTACAAAGGCCACATGAACCAAATTTATCATGTTAACCACACCATTCAATAAGAGTCAAAATGCATAATAAGCATTGCTCCATCGATTGACATCCATTGACATCGATTGAATATACAGTTCCTGATTAATTTTTTAGATTTTAATCGTAATATTGTAAATGTTCAATAATTGACCTATCTTTTATTTTTTCAATTGTCTATTCTTCTGATATGCAATCTCTTGAGCACCGAGGTGTTACGTCACAAACGTATCGTTTTTATTAACATTGGTAAATCAAATTCCTCAATTATTGAACACTCGCATTATTTCATTATTAAGCGAAATTAAGTAGATCATCAGAAAAGAATCGAAACGTATGTTTCGAAATTTCAAAATGAATTTTACAAATCTCAAAAACATTACGAAACATATTATTAAATATACATGTATCAATTATTAAAATATATACGCGCATAAAAATCAATTATATTAAAAGTGTTAAAAAATATTAATAAACCTCGAGGATCTATTACATATTGTGCCTATTCATTTGTCCGCCCATACCTAGCACCAATCTACTGAGAAATACTACAAGGTAAGAATATATAATTATTTAATAAACTCTTTATTTTCAAGAATCAAGTTTATCCTTTATTACTATTCAATCGTGAGAGCGATTTTGTTCAATTAAATATTGGTGGAGTTTTTCCACCACTAGATTCATACATCTCTATCTTTATACATTTTATAAATAAATTCAATATTTTAAACATACATAATTTATATATATATATATATATATATATATATATATATATATATATATATATATTTAATGCAATTAATTAATATAATTAAATAACATATACACTTTTATTTACACACTTTTATTTAGTCCTGGTGCAAGCCAGGACTTAACATTTTGGTTCCGGTACAAATTGTTTTAATTGAGAAATCGCATTGAAAATATTGAAGGATAATCAAAGAAAATTTATAATTCTTTACCTATATATATATAAAGTGCATAAAAATATATTCAAAGGGCTTATAATACAGTGTTCAAAAGTGTGTTAATTAACCGCCAAGTGCGTCAAATAAAATATTATATATTAAAGGCATTAATCAAATAAATATACATAAAATTAAACGCGAAGTGCATTATTAAAAGCGAATAGCGTCATTGAAAATAAAAATATTATACGCGAAGTGTATTATCAAATACGAGTAGTGTATTAAACGCGAAGTGTATTATCAAATACGAGTAGTGTATTAAACGCGAAGTGTATTATCAAATACGAATAGTGTTATTAAAAATAAATTATTAAACACGAAGTGTATCATTAAATACAAATAGTGTAAAAAAATAAAATTAATATATTATACGCATGGTGCGTAATTGAAATAATTTTTATATACGCGAAATTGCGCGATTTAAAATCATATAATACAATTTACATAAAAAAATTGTTAATAAAAATAAATGTAAAATCATCAAATCAATAAATAAATCTATATTTTAGCAAGAATAATTATAAATAAGAAATCAAGTAAAAATTACAAATTCTTTTATAAACTGATTTCAAATAATATCATTTAATTAGTGCATTGAGAAATTACACAAGATATCAATAATTTTTGCATAATAATTTAATTTTAAAAGTGAAGTAAATTTCAAGTTCACGATTAATAAAAGAAATAAAAAGGAAAGTTGACTAAACAGTAAAAATTCAATATCATTTAAAATATTGAGTTATATTAAATAATACTAAAAACATATAAATTTTTATGAAAAGAATATAAAGTAAATTTAAAGATACCAAAATAAAGTAAACAGACTGCATAGACAGTTGTCATCAAAACATTGCAAGTGTATTGAACTGCGAAAATACAAGCTTAGCAAAATTTCTTTTTTACCGTACGCTATCGTATAGGTAGAACAGCAGTGAGTTAATGTCAAATTTCAAAACATAGATCAGCAAAATTCTTTACGTTTATATAAGAATAGTAGGTCAGTGTCAAAGAATTGTTAATAACGTATGTTTACAAACGGCATTTAAAAAAAAAGAGAAACACAGTCAGCAATATTTATAATTTTTAAACTTACAATTTCATGTACAAAATTTAATATTTCAAATAAATACAATTCTTCATTTTTAATTAAATAATGAAGATTTCAAATGAGTAAAATAAATTTTAATCAGATAACAAATTATATAAAAGAAAATAGAAAAAAGAAAACATGATATTAATAAGACCATTTAAACATTATTGATGCAACATGAATTACATATATCTTAATAAATAAGAATAGTATATATTCTGCTACAGAATAAAATGAATATCTATCAATCTAAAAATATCCATAATAATAAATCATCTCTTACATTAATTTAATAAAATGCTAACATTAATTAAACATATTAAATTTTCCTGATGAAAAATTAAAATATAAAAATCATAATGGAGGAGAATGATGATGATATATTTGAAGTTTTACCAATATTTGATGGTAAAAACATGCCACCCAGAGAATATATTAATCAAATAAAATTAGCAAGAAGTTTAGCAAATGATCAAAGGAAACTGTTTTTAATTGCAAAGTGGAAACTTATTGGAAGTAACATCTTTTCTATTATACATCGAGCAAAAATCAACAACATAGATGATTTTATAATAGCATTAAATATTCTGTATCCAAATGATGAACTTACTTACTATGAACAAAAAAATTATTGTATATATTGCAAAACTACAGGTCACTCACGTGAAAATTGCAAGAAAATAAGTGATTTACGACTTTTTGATCTATCGTATGATAAAAACGAAGAATACTATGATAATACATTTGTTAATAAACCAGAAACGTCAACACATAAAACTGCAGAATTTAAAACACATAATATGAACAATCTAATTATAGACGATAAAAAGTCTACACCTTTTGATATAACAAATATCAAAATTAACGAAAAAGAAAATGATGGAAAAACAAATATAGAACATCAAGAAAATGTTCAAGCTAATACTATTTTATTAGCCAAGAAAACTACTAGAGAAGTTAAATACAATGAACCTCATATAAATTATATAAAAACAAAAGAATTTGAATGTATTCCAATTGAATCTGAACGAACTGAAAAATTGTTAAGTAATCAAGTTATAATACATCAAGTTTCAGCTTTAGAAGATTTCGAAACAGTGCATTCATATGTTCCAACCATAAGAAATGACACAAAAAAAATAAATTGTGTAGAAAAAGAAAAATCATATACAAATGATCTCAAACAAAATAAAGAATACGAAAATAATTTAAAAAATGCAAAAGAAGAATCAATAATTTTCGACAATATTGGCCCATTAATGAATGACTTTATAGAATACGAAAACATAATTGAAAATTTCTTACCAGAACTGAACAACTCTGAAATAATCCAAGAGACTAATTTTGCACAAGAAGCACAAATTATTTACAGCGATAATTCTGTATTAAAATCCAATAATGGACCAGACCTTGATAAATTAATTCAACTATGTTTAAATGAAACAAATCTGGCCAGCAAAAATAATATATCCAAACTCATTAAAATCAACACGACTAATAACAAAGATGATTCTCTACAAAAAAATAATAAACTTTTGAAAATACAAAAATGCTTTACAACAAAAAGCTCTAATAATTTAAATAAAAATCAAAATAAAATGGTGTTTGATAAATATATCAAATACACTAATATTATCAAAATAAAACCAAAATAATTAAATAATAAGACGTATCTAAAAAACAAAATTATTCCTAAAAATAAGAATATCACATTAACTCATAATCAGCAAGGTTCAAATAAAAAAATAATTGATAACAATATATTTAAAAACTTTGATTTATCATTAAAAATTGTAAATAAAATCAAACAAATCAGAAACACATTTAATTTCTACTATTATATCATGAACAAAAATTATAAATATTTTAGAAAAAAATCTAATCTCTTTTTCTCTTTTTCAGGATTTTTTGCACATTTCATAAATTTTTGAATCTCTATAATTTCATTTTTTTTATATTCTAGTTCATTTATATTATTTATGTTTTATTGACAAACAATTTTTATAAAATAAGAAAAATCTGTAAGTTTTCAAAATGTGGCTTGTAAATTTACGGATTGTCGATTTAAGGGTTCTATCAACTTAAATCGATCAATTTAAATAGTAAGAAATAATCACATTTAAATCAATTGATTTAATCAAATACGAATGGTTTTTAAATGAAAAATTAAGAAATTTAAATCAATATTAGTTAATAATTAAATAAAATATGTAAAATTATTATATATAGTATCTATAATAAGATTTAAAGCTTTAAAATTCATATCAATGCATCTTACTACTTATACTTTTACTTTTTTATTTTTTCATTAACAATAAACATCTTGTAAAAGAAATCTAACATTTATAATATTTATTAAACTTATGAATGTATATTAAGTCTTATGTTTTTATTTATAAATCAACTATTTTTGTCTCTGAATTTAAGGTATACAAGCATATATTATCTAATATATATTCGTAAAACTGATTTTATTTTTCAACACGAAAAATATATTTTCAAAAAAAAAAGAAAGGGAAAGTTACATACTTTCATCCAAATGCAATATGAACCAATATTCAAATGAATATTTCAACTTCTAAATTTATTTAGAATTCGTATTGCAAAAATAAGAGAAAAATTATTATAAAAAAGTCTTTATTAAGACTTAGAAAAAATTTTATTTTACAATTACAATTTATGTAAAGTAAAAAAAAAATGATGAACTTTATTATAAGTTCTATATGGAATGAAAGAACTATGTTCAATCTTCATTCTAAACTCTAAAATTATTTAGAGTACATATTTGTCAAAATAAAGACAAGCAATTACAAACGATCAGTTTACGTTTAAGTTAGATTTATGTTAAACTTACCATACAAATTACAGACAAAAGCAGAAAATTTTGAAACTAACTATTATTATATATAAATAAACTGAAATAATAAAATTTACTTTTTCAACTTATGTTAGATCTCTTATTATATTCTTAAAACTTATAGCTTTTCATAAATGTCAAAATAAATCTCAATAACTTGTATATATACAAAAAATTTAGTACGACTCATGATTAGATCATTATCATAACCAGATCATATTTAATATTAATTAAAATTAGAATTACGTTTTTTTATGTATCTAGCTATTTTAATTTTATACCAGACCTAAGTTCAGGTAAACTAGTTCCATTGCATTGTAAACTATATTACCTATAGGATTTAACTTTTGATTTAATAAATAAATATATATATATATATATAGCCACATTTAGTGTATTAAGTAAAAATATAAAAATAAGAATTTAGAAAATTTTTTTTCTTATTGCTTAGTTGTCACCTGCGCAATTATCTTAAGCCGGGAGGGAAGTGAATGAATATTCACTTATATTCAAACAATTATAAGAATCTATAAATTATATCCGACTGTTATTTTTGAAAAAAAAAAACAAACATTTCTTATATTTGAACTTGAACAATTATTATTATTCTGACAAATCTGATATTATTTTATAATTATTTTACATGGCATGTTATTTGTTATTTTTGTTACGAAATATCTCATAAGCTAGAATACAAGATTTATAAACATATTAAAAAAATATTTATAAGCAAAATCACGAATTATTTAAGGCGATCTCTAGTTAGAAAAAAAAAACCATATCATGTTTAAAATATTACAAATTTAAAATAACAATGTAATTAAAGAATTTTTCATCTTTTTTTTTCCATACCAATACTCATAAATTACTAAACAATTATAAAATGGAAAGATACATCGAATAATTGAGACATTCAAATAAAATATTTTACTTAAATTGATTTTAAGATATTTATGTAAATTGATCAATAACTAAAAAAATTGTTATTACATTTAAAGTTTTCTTTAGTTACTTCTCGTACCGATAAGCAACATCTTGAGCCCCAAGGTGTTACGTCACGACGTATCTTTTATTTCAAGTTTTTTATTCTAAAATATGCAGTTATTGATCAATCAGATAATTTAACTTAATAAGCATATTCTAATCATTTTGTTTTTAAGAAACAGAAGAAAGTGTAATTCGGTCTACAAAATTAACAAAACAAGAACGGTACAAAGGCCACATGAACCAGATTTATCATGTTAACCACACCATTCAATAAGAGTCAAAATGCATAATAAGCATTGCTCCATCGATTGACATCCATTGACATCGATTGAATATACAGTTCCTGATTAATTTTTTAGATTTTAATCGTAATATTGTAAATGTTCAATAATTGACCTATCTTTTTTTTTTCGATTGCCTATTCTTCTGATATGCAATCTCTTGAGCACCGAGGTGTTACGTCACAAACGTATCGTTTTTATTAACATTGGTAAATCAAATTCCTCAATTATTGAACACTCGCATTATTTCATTATTAAGCGAAATTAAGTAGATCATCAGAAAAGAATCGAAACGTATGTTTCGAAATTTCAAAATGAATTTTACAAATCTCAAAAACATTACGAAACATATTATTAAAATTTAAGAAAATTTATAAATAAAAATTGATGTAAAAGACAATAAAATCTTATAAACAAAGATAAGTATAAAACCAAATTGAGATCATCGAAAAAACGGAATATTACCCCGGGTGTCTTATTGGTAATACGTTTACACTGCCCGTCAAGTTTATATTTCAAAGCAATTGCCATTATTAAATATACATGTATCAATTATTAAAATATATACGCGCATAAAAATCAATTATATTAAAAGTGTTAAAAAATATCAATAAACCTCGAGGATCTATTACATATTGTGCCTATTCATTTGTCCGCCCATACCTAGCACCAATCTACTGAGAAATACTACAAGGTAAGAATATATAATTATTTAATAAACTCTTTATTTTCAAGAATCAAGTTTATCCTTTAATACTATTCAATCGTGAGAGCGATTTTGTTCAATTAAATATTGGTGGAGTTTTTCCACCACTAGATTCATACATCTCTATCTTTATACATTTTATAAATAAATTCAATATTTTAAACATACATAATTTATATATATATTTAATGCAATTAATTAATATAATTAAATAACATATACACTTTTATTTACACACTTTTATTTAGTCCTGGTGCAAGCCAGGACTTAACACTACAAAAATTTATTAAACTTTTTTATATTATGCTTCATAAACAGTCTTTCAAATTAATCTATTCATATGCGATATTTCAAAATTGCCGAAAGTCTGTAAATATGTTCCATTTTATACCTAAAACATACTAAAAAAATTTTAGAGGTCTAACCAGGAAAGGCTATGAGTTTCGGGTCACAGATCTTGATAAAACTGTGGGATATGTTTTCAGGTACCAAAATATGAATAAAGCCAGAGCGGTACGATTTAATGCTTCGAAAAACTGAAAATATAGACGTTTCTAGTCTTATTTTAAGAAAAATGTAAATAAATGCTCCTAATTGAAGTGTAAATAATTCCCCACACAGCATGAAAGAATTTTGAAATAATTTCATAAAATATTACAAGTAATAATACGTTGAAAACATTTAAAAAGAACTTAAAAAGATAACTATATTCTTTTAAAAAGAATTTATGAAATAATACACAGGAAGATTACAAAGTCTTTACAAAAATATTACCAAAAAGGAAACGAAAGTTAAGGCATGAAATATTACACGAATCCTTACTGAAAGGACTTTGAAAAGACTTCTTGAAAGGAAACAAGAAAGAACTCAGAAATCTTCCAACGATTAAAATCAGAAAATAATTTAGAAAGATTTTTGGAATGATCTAAGTTATTCTTTCACCGAATAATTTCAAGATTCTTCCAAAAAGCTTTTATGAAATAATTCATGTAATATTTTGGTAAAGTCTCAAGAAATCATACATGAAATAATTTTGAAATCTTTTTGAAATATTTCATGAAATAACTTATGATGAGAATAAAAGTTATTACATAAATCCTTACTAAAAGGACTTTGAAAAGACTTCTTGAAAGGAAACAAGAAAGAACTCAGAAATCTTCCAACGATTAAAATCAGAAAATAATTTAGAAAGATTTTTGGAATGATCTAAGTTATTCTTTCACCGAATAATTTCAAGATTCTTCCAAAAAGCTTTTATGAAATAATTCATGTAATATTTTGGTAAAGTCTCAAGAAATCATACATGAAATAATTTTGAAATCTTTTTGAAATATTTCATGAAATAACTTATGATGAGAATAAAAGTTATTACATAAATCCTTACTAAAAGGACTTTGAAAAGACTTCTTGAAAGGAAACAAGAAAGAACTCAGAAATCTTCCAACGATTAAAATCAGAAAATAATTTAGAAAGATTTTTGAAATAATCCAAGTTATTCATTCACCGAATAATTTCAAGATTCTTCCAAAAAGCTTTCATGAAATAATTCATGCAATATTTTGGTAAAGTCTCAAGAAATCATACATGAAATAATTTTGAAATCTTTTTGAAATCTTTCATGAAATAACTTTTGATGGGAATAAAATTTATTACATAAATCCTTACTGAAAGGACTTTGAAAAGACTTCTTGAAAGGAAACAAGAAAGAACTCAGAAATCTTTCGAAGGTTTCAGTCGTAAAATAATTTAGAAAGATTTTTGGAATAATCTAAGTTATTCTTTTACCGAATAATTTCAAGATTCTTCCAAAAAGCTTTTATGAAATAATTCATGTAATATTTTGGTAGTCTCAAGAAATCATACATGAAATAATTTTGAAATCTTTTTGAAATATTTCATGAAATAACTTATGATGAGAATAAAAGTTATTACATAAATCCTTACTGAAAGGACTTTGAAAAGACTTCTTGAAAGGAAACAAGAAAGAACTCAGAAATCTTCCAACGATTCAATTCATAAAATAATTTAGTAAGATTTTCGGAATGATCTAAGGTATTCTTTCACCGAATCATTTCAAGATTCATTCAAAAAGCTTTCATGAAATAATTCATGCAATATTTTGGTAAAGTCTCAAGAAATCTTACATGAAATAATTTTGAAATCTTTTTGAAATATTTCATGAAATAACTTATGATGAGAATAAAAGTTATTATATGAATCCTTACTGAAAGGACTTTGAAAAGACTTCTTGAAAGGAAACAAGAAATAACTCAGAAATCTTTCGAAGGTTTCAGTCGTAAAATAATTTAGAAAGATTTTTGGAATAATTTAAGTTATTCTTTCACCGAATAATTTCAAGATTCTTCCAAAAAGCTTTTATGAAATAATTCATGTAATATTTTGGTAAAGTCTCAAGAAAACATACATGAAATAATTTGGAAATCTTTTTGAAATATTTCATGAAATAACTTATGACGAGAATAAAAGTTATTACATGAATCCTTACTGAATGGACTTTGAAAGGACTTTATGAAAGAAAACGTGAAATATAACAGAATCATTTAGAAATATTTTCGGGATTAGTTTATAATTTATCCGCTTGATGGCGGTATCTCTTACTCTCGCAAGCGGCAAGAGTGCTTCCCGTTTCATATATAAGGAAAATAAGAATCTTAAATGGAAACTATAAATTGTTATGCGTGCGATGTCTGTGTTATGATAAGTTCGATTTTAACCGCTGTAAAACTATGCGTAATTCTATGAATAATTATATCATCAGATCCGTTATATATATATATATATATATATATCTCTGTGTGTGTGTGTGTGTGTGTGTGTGTGTGTGTGTGTGTGTGTGTGTGTGTGTGTGTGTGTGTGTGTGTATTAATTCTAAATTGATTCTTAAATAATACAGGAAAGAATACAATTTCTAGAACTTTACACGTCTCTCAACTAAAGATAGATGAAAAGATTAATGCATTATTACTAAAAGAATTCATGGATCCTTACAGAATTCTTTCATTGAAAGGATTCTATAATAATTCTATGTCCGAGGTATATTTCTTTCAGAAATAATACAATGAAATATTTTTAAAATATTTTATATCATTCTTACAGAATACTTTCAATGAAAGATGTATGAAAAGATTTACGAATTATTACCAAAAGAATTCATGGATCCTTACAGAATTCTTTCATTGAAAGGATTCTGTAATAATTCTGTCCGAGGTATATTCCTTTTAGAAATAATACAATGAAATATTTTAAAAATATTTCATATTATTCTTACAGAATCCTTTCAATGGAAGATGTATGAAAAGATTTACGAATTATTACCAAAAGAATTCATGGATCCTTACAGAATTCTTCCATTGAAAGGAATTTGAAATGTCTTGTGAATTCTTTATGAAATATTTTTATGTATTATTTTTAAAAGAATAATACCTCGGACATAGAATTGTTTCAGAATCCTTTCAGTGAAATATTTCTGAAAGATTGTAGTCCTTTCATGAATCCTTTCAGAATCCTTTCAAAGTCCTTTCATGCTGTATGGGTTCAGTCTAGAAATGTCTTTAATAAATTAACAGAATCTAAAATGAAAGTAGAGAAACCAGAGATATGTTTGTTCAAAGTTAAGCAGCAAGAAAGTACTAAAAATCATCTAAATTCTGAAGGACAGTGATTTTTGGTACTTTCAGTTTTTCGAAACGTTAGACCGTACCACTCTGGCTTTAATCATATTTTGGTACCTGAAAACATCCCAAAGTTTTATCAAGATCTGTGACCCGAAGCTCATAACCTCTCCTGGTAAGTCAAAGGAATCAAGAGTTAGAGCTTATGAAATGTTTCGAATTTTTCAAATTTTTTGTTAAACTAGCAATTATAAGCGCGCTCATTAATATATTCCCCCAAGTGGAAATATATTAATGAGAATAACAAGAATACTTTCTACTATTGGCTAGTAGATTCCACTTGCCTCAAGAAATCATTTCTGTCAGTGTATGTGACAATTGGGCAAATCTCTGTAAAATTTTTAATTTTCAAAAAAGGAATAAATAGTCATTTTTTACTTAATCACAAATATATTTACAGACTTTCAACGCTTTTATTCTTTTGCTGTGCGAATAAACTTAAAATGATATATATATGAGACAGTTCATGTCAATTCTCCCAGCGCGCTGCGCATGTGACAAATTATTTTATTTGCAACTCGCATCTGCGATACTACATTGTGCCCATATGATATGAAATAAACATTTTTGCTGTATTTTTTTTTACCTATTTAATGGTGAAGTCAGATTCTCTGAAATTTCCCGTTTTCACTTTGGAAAATTACAAAGCGTGTTTATAACTTAAAAAGTATATTTTTAATATTTTTTTTGTTTTCCAACGAAAACTGTTCGTTTTTTACGTAGGAAAAGGCTCTTTTATACAACACCCAAATGTTTTTCTATGAAAAATAAAATGCGAAAGAGAAGACGCAACGCTTTTTGTAACCGTAACCTGTCCAACGATCGGCAGAGATTTCTATATAGAAAAAGAAAAATTTCAGAATATCTGAGTTCGCTATTGAAAAGCTGCAGAAAAATACGTCGAAAATGCTTAATGTGCAAATAGTAAGACTTTTACACGCTGAACTGACGGTGTTTTGTCTACTTTTTCGCACTCTATTACACTCGTAGAAAAACATTTGAGCACTCTATGGGAAAAATGCTTTTCCTATTTGAAATGCTCAGCTTTCAATCTAAAAATAAAAAAAAATATTAAAAATCGTGGGGTTGGCGGAACAAGGATACACGTCGTTTTGTATTTTTTCACCATAAATATAAAAAATTTCAGAAAATTTTACTTCACCATTGAAAAGCTCTAAAAAAAATGATTGTAAATACGTTTTTGATATTTTCTTAACTACAATTTAGTAATGCAAAAGCAAGTTGCAAATAAAAGAGATGACACGGAAAGCCTTATACACAGACACCACACAAATTACCAATAATCCTTCGTATTGTAAAAACGATGGAAATAGACGTAAGACAGACAACGTTGTCAAACTACGTTTCTCATCTTTTGCATTTAACTTTTGCCTCCTTAACTCTCGCGTTTCCTTCATAAGTTGCATGATTTCTGCTTTATTAGCAGGACTATCATTCATCAACTTCAATTTGTTAACCTAAAAATCGCAAATTTAAAATTAAATTAATGTTTTGAATTTGAAAACTGAAATTTTTAATGAAGATATTTTAAGAGTTCATGACACTCATAATTACTATTAATAAAAAAAAGAATTATACTGAGAAAAAAATAGGTAGAATGAAGAAAACAATGAGAATCATAACTGTTCTGATCGTAACTCAAAATATGGTCTTCTTTTGTATAAATATTGCTCGTCAGCAAATATAGAAATTTTAATGAATAATTGCACATTTTACTTTAAATATTTTGAAAGAAGTAAAGGATCTCACATTTCATTTTCAGTATTACGAATTTGAGATACCATTTTGAGACCAGTAAAAATACCGAGCTAGTGAACAAAATTTTAGATTTTATATTCTACTTATGTTGTAACTTGCTCTTTTTTTATCTTGTATCAATGATAATAAAATGTTATGTAGATACATAAATTTGATTCAAGAATCATTTTACGTATCAAATTTTCATTAAAAAATAAGCACTGTAAAATAACTGCATAATTTTGCCATTCATAAAAGAATAAAAATTTTCATAAAATAAGAAATTTTATAAATTATAATTTTTTTGACACTCTGTGCACAAATTCGATTTTGCACGCTCTTGAATCAAAGCGTATGCTGTATCGAGCTTTGTTCATATTGGGTCAAAAAATATTGTTTAATAAACGGGCAAGAAGGTGAATTTGATTTCGCATAGACGTTTGCCCCCGAGTGAAGCAAGAAATGCCTTTTTCGCCCTAATACCTTAGTGGAAAAAATAAATGAAGACAATGGTATAAAAATCTGAAAATATCCGAATGAAACAGTATAAAACAGAAGAGAACTGAAATATATTTTAAAAAGATAAAATATTTATTTTTCTTATGGAGAAAAATTTTTTTATCAGAAGACAGTTGTTAACAAATTTATTCTATTATTAAAGTTCTCTTCAGTTACAATCAGTTGTAATCATTAACTATACTTTTGTTAAAAATTATAATTTCTCAAGAAGTCTACAGTTATTTACAGTTTTCTTCTGTATTAAAACATCATAAACAGTTTTCTTCAATTATTAATAAGTGTAACTGTTGATGATTGAAGTAAGATGTAAATAACTGTTGTTTTAAGTCTCAATCCAAGCATTTTTCTACAATTAATAATTGTAAGTCTTCAGTTTTATTCAGATATCTACTTTTTCCGCTAGGCACATTTAAATATTTTTATACTTCGAATAAAAACACGTTTTATATATAATCGTGGCGATTATTTGAAAAAAAAAAATTATCTCGGCTTCTAGAACACTTACAGAGTTTTTTAATCTTTCAAAATTTGAGGAAAAGTACCACCCATCCAACAAACCTACTCTTATTTATTTACGATAAATAGTTTAATTGCAAATTAAAATTTAATTAGCAAAAAAACGATTTTTTTTATATCGCGATTTTAAACAATTAAATTTAAAAAAATTGATTAGCTACCAATTGTACAATAAAGTAGAGATGTTAAACTTTTAAAATCACTTTGATGCACCCTCGTACGATGCATAGCGGCTTGGAAATAATAACGCCAATATGGCCTATTTCTAATAAACAATTTTAATTGTGCAAAAACTATTGAATATTTTTACTTGAAATTTTTACTGTGAATTCACTACTATCAGAGCTTGACTTTCACCAATTATGAAGCCCCTAGTTATTTTTTTAACAGAGTAATAAACAATCGCTAAAATGGCCATTTTTGGTGATTTTTCGCGATTTGGAAATAAACAAATTGAGATAATGAAATTGTACAGAAATAAGTTTTGTAGGTCTTTTCAATATCTACAAAATTTACTTAAAACATTTTTTTGTACAATTGATAGTTTTTTGTCTAAGGTGAAAAAAGTGTTTTTTTATTCATTAATTTGTTAATAAAAATATGATCCTACAATAGGATTTTAGCTCATTCATCGGATTAATGTTCCTGATGACCTTTCCTACCAGAATCAGTTCGAAAACCCTGGGTTGCAATTTTTTTGAAAAACAGGCTAAAATATCGTAATTTGACTGGCCTAATATTGAATACGTCGTGTCCAAAGAAAAGTGATTTTAATCTCTTATAAAATTTTCACTTTTGTTCGCTCTATGAAGAAATATTTATACAAACTTAAATCACTTTCTCGTCCAAGTATAAAAAAAGATATTACTTGTAAAAATATAAATTACAAAAGAATAGCTTTGAGTTACGATCGAAAATAATAATTTTTTTCCGACAATTTAAGAAAATATAGAAATATTAAGCAACCTTCATGTTAAAAATATCTTCTTCCGACATATCAGCTTCAATGACGAAAGGAAGATTGTTTTTTGATTTTGCCGACTTATATTTTTTCTTTGGTGGCGACAAACTTTTACGTAAATATTTCAGATAGCTGTCAATCATTCCAGTATATCCATCTGACCAATGTTCCTAAAAAATTTGATTTGTACTTGAAAGAAATAATAAATAATAAACACATAATCATTTAGATAAACACTTAAAAATAAATATTTTTTATGATGAAAACTAAAACATATGATTTTAAATTTTTTGAAGAAAGTACTGCTGCTACAGTTACGAATAATTTTTTCGTACATGTTTGTTAATGTGACCTGGTAAAGTCGATTGTAGTGATGGAAATTCATTGATGATTTGTTGCGCCACTTTTATTTTAAAACAGTGAGCAGGATATCTGAAATATTAGGTTCACATAGAATTTTGTAAGCTATGTAATGAAAATCAATGCAATTAAATACATAAAACATATTTCAATGATTTAAAAAAAATATAATGCATATTTCAATATATCTGCCGTCTAAAGCATAAACATTGTTAATTACATTTGAACAAAATTCAAGAAAATCAAGAAAAACTATTTTTTTCTAAATTAAATAGAAAAAAAAATTTCCTGTAAAACGGTGTATAAGGATTACGGAGGATGCTGAATATTAATAAAAAAGAAACATTTTCACGTTAGTTAAGGTTTTTATATGCGAATTTTAGTAATTTTTCTCTATTTCATCATATTTTAAACTCTTGTAATTAAAAAATTATTATTTCAAATAAAAGTAAAATGCAGAAAAAGTAGAATTTTTTCTGCTTTTAAATGATGTAATAAGGTAGTTTTTGTATAAAATGCCACGTAACAAGGTTTTTGCTTTGGAAGGCAGATATCTGAACAGTATTTATATTTTAGTCGTATTTTTTATGAATTAAAAGAATAATTTTTTTGAACATTAATCTTGATTTTTATATTAATCCAATATAATAACGGTTATAACAAGAAACATGCTTATCTCAGTGTATATATAAATGTTATTTGTTGTACATACATAATATATGCTTTTACTTTTATCATACTTAGGATTTTAATAATGAGAAGGATAAATAAAAGAAGTTATGCGTAAAACTTCCATAAATAAACTCAGTAAATTAAGTATTAATTTGAACTATTAGAAATATTTTATTTCACTACATTGCAAAAGTATAAAGCCCAATTTTTTCATATAGGTACTTTTGTTTAAAAAATGTGCATTATAAATTTAAAAAATTTTAAATAGATTTTAATTACGTACAAATCTTCCCAGAGATTTTGAATCTTATGACAAAAAATCTTGCTAATTGATTTTGCTTTCGATGTGGTAAAGTAAGACCAGCATCTAGAAATATTTCAAACTTCTCATTTTCGTTTAAAATGTTCAAATCGAATTCTCGCACCCATTCTCTGATTTTGATTTCTATTTTACGCACTTTGTTCTTCAACGTAATTTTTAAATTTTATTAAATATTATAATGTAAAAATTTAAATTAAAAAGAATACTTAGGTCGATTATTGAATAAATAAATAAAAGTATATTTCTATCGGTCTTAAAATAAAAATAGTAAGGGTAAAGACGAAAAGGATATAAAATCAGAAGTAGTATATAAGATGAATTGAAGTGATTATGATAGATATTATATAGAGAAGACAGGTAAATATTTAAAAGAAAGAATTCATGAACATAAATATTGTTCAACAAATCTAAATGTTGTGTCGGGCTTAAAGCAACATTGTTTGAATTTTATTTATTCGTTTGATTTTATAAATCTTGAAATTTTGAAATATAATATCAGGAATAGCTATAAAAGAAATGATTGCGGATTGATTTTGATGGCACAGAATGTTCTTCAATAATTATTTATATTTTACTTCGAAATTCTACGATGGTGATTTTAAGTTTTTATTTTATTTTCAAATTTCACGTGGATGATTTTTAAGTTTTATGTTTGAGATTCTACTGAAATGATTATAAATAAGAGTATTCTGATTACCCATTTTTGTTATTATTATTTTGACTGCAAGACTGATAAAAATATTCTTTAATTTAATGAGTACATTTGTTTACCATTATTCTAGCACTGCATCTACAATACTTTGTTTTAGGGACATTTTCTGATTCAGTCTCCTTTGCTGAATTTCGCTGCGTCATAGAAGTTCCAGGTTGTTCGTCCTCTATATTTTTTAAAGGAATATTTTCTGATTCAGTCTCATTTGCTGAATTTTGCTGCGCCATGGAACTATGTGGTCGTACTCTCTCTATATTTTGTTGTCGATTATGAACTTCTGATATTTCGTCAGTAATTGATTTAATTAATTCTTCATTATTTAATGAATCGTCAATACTTGATAAAATGTTTGATTCTAAGACTTGTGGTATTTTTAGTACTTTAGAATCCTCTGTCATGTCAATAGGAATATTTAAAAGAATCTATAAAATTTAACAATCATTAAAATTGACATATAGGCTAATCTTCAAAGCTTCTAATGTATTAGTGAACAGTCATTTTACAGCTGCTGGTGAACTGCCGTGTGATGCACACTATTTAAACCAGATTCACACCTTTTGTGCAATCATGTGACTCTATTTCTTATGGATTAAGTAAATGTGCACCAATGGTACAGTAGATATTCCGATTAAGCGTAAATTATTACATACAAAAAATTACGTAATTTTATGTATATAAAAATTTATGTTTCGTAGAAATTTCTACTGCGCTGTTGGAAGCACAACCTATCAAAAGTAGAGTCACAGGATCGCACAAAAGGTGAGAAAACAGTTTAGATAGTGTGAATTATGTGACAACCTATTAGCAGCTGTAAAAGGACTTTTCAAAAACACGAGAAAATTAAAAGTTTTGAAGATATGCCCATATGTTAAAAAAATATGAGTGATACCATATAAAGTAGATATGATCAAAATTTAATATAACCAAAACTGAATCACTAAATTTTCGAGTATTATATCTCTAAAAAAGTTAAAATATTTATAATTTTTAATACCTAATACCTGAACATACTAATATCAAAATAATCTTAATGTTATAATCAATAGTAATAGAATAATGCTAATGAATTAATATTAATTTATATGTTTTGTATGTAGATATAAAATATAATAATAGATGGTACAAGATATTATAGAGCTCTGAAAACTAAATAATTTGATTAAAATTTACAAGTTAAACGCAAATTGTTCGTTCGCTTTTAGTTTGTTATACGTATAATAACGCGCATCGTAAGGCCAGCTGGCAGGGAGGGAAGTAAAAACATGGCTGCGCCGGCGAAGCAGACTACTCTCGCCTACTTCGTGCGTTCGCGACCGCTGAACGACAAATTGGCCACGAATTTTCGACCAGACATGAAGAAAAATAGTATGCATTACATGGGACTAAAGTCGATCTCGTTCCCGGCAGTATGCCCCTCTCGGCTTCGCCTCAGGGGGCAATCACACCGCCGGGATGGAAGATCGCCTTTCGTCCCTTGTAATGTAATGTACTATTTCACAAGGTTAGCAGAGTAAGATTTTTTATGCCTGTTTTGCGTGAACAAAATATCATATGCCCTTACGAATGAGTAAAATAGTTATTTTGTTCACGCGGAACCAGCATCGAAAATCTATTTTTGCTCACCACGTTGCGAGAAATATATTAATATTTTTTTAATGCTGTAGAGAGGGAGCTAAGTATTATTGTGAAAGAGTAGATGCAATACCACTTGCGCGCGAACGAATAATCTTACTGCTTACAACACATACTTGTGATACTAAATCGTATGCAAAAAAAATGTGCAAAAAGCATTTTCGAGGTACTTTTTATTCAGCTTCTCAATGATGAAATCAGATTTTTATTCATTTTTTTTTTAATGAAAATATTCGTCAGTTGCTGAGAAGATCACAAGCTGAAGAGTTACGTCTTCTCTTTCGTATTTTATTTCTCATAGAATAGTATCTTTTGCCATTCTAACTTCAAAATCACAACTTCGTTGCTCTTTTTTGGTTCTCATGGCAAAAAATACGGTTCGCAACTGGTATGAAAAGGCTTTTTTACGAAATTCGTTACGATCCTCACCTTCCGCTCGGGCCTTGAACTTTTCGTTTCGTAAATAAAGCCTTTTTATACCCCTTACGAAATGTACTATTATGATACAAGTGTCCTACGTGTTATTTTCTGACACGGCGAAGTTAAGCGTTTAACTTCGCCGTGCCGGGAAATGACACATAGGACACACGTATTGTACACTATTTTTTCCCACGTATAAGGTAAATCCGCTGCACGAAATCTGTACTCTTAAAAATCAATATTAAACAAAACCTACGCACTCCACAAATGATAATTCAAATAAAAAAACGAAAATTTTGTATTAGTAAAACTAATTATTCCGCAAATGATAAACCGAAAAATAAGCAAAAACTGTACTTTAGCAAAACAAGATACTCCACGAATAATAAATCAAAAAAAGAAACCAAAATAATTTCAAAAATATATTTAAAACGTGAAATTATATTATAGTACATTTCGTAACAGCTATGAAAAGGCTTTATTTATGAAACAAGAAGTTTACAACCCGAGCTGAAGGCGAGGGTCGTAACGATTTTTGTAAAAAAGCCTTTTCGTACGAGTTGCGAACGGTATTTTTTGCCATGAGAGCTAAAAAAGAGCAACGAAGTTGCGATTTTGAGGTTAGAATGGCAAAAAAACATTCCAATACTTTATAGAAAAAATCTTTTTATGTGTGAAAATTACTCAGTTTTCGATTATAAAACATGAAAAATATTTTTATTAAAAAATATTAAGAATGTACTTTTCGAGTTATAACAGATTTTATAACTTTTCAAGGTAAAAATTTTGGAAAATCTGACTTAATTATTATTGGAAAGCTGAGAAAAAATACAGTGAAAATACTTAATTAATATTTTTTTCAAGTACAATTTATTATATATATATATATGTTATACACGTAACTTGGGTGTACAAAAGATGAATACGAACAAGACTAATGTTTGTAGCTTGAGCAGTAGTCGAGACTGGATTCAGAATCCTTCGTATGTCCATGTTACGTGGATCATTTTATGACCCTGTAGAACGTAAAAAAAACTGCACGAATGTTATTGAAAAATTAATAATAATATTTATTTATTTTCATTTTTAATATTTTTCGTATTATTCAATTCATTATTGTTTTACTAACTACAAAAATAATAGTTTATTACTAAAAAGTAACCGGAAATTTGTAACGGCCAAAAAAGTAAACATTTTATGGGATACATACATCCTACTGATAGACTAAGGATATTCATAAGATAGTTAACTTTCTAAAATAACAGACTGTGCATCACACTAAAAGAAATACTACGCAATCATGAAACATATTGTAATAAATGAAAAATAAAACTTTCTCAAAAACTGTCAAGGTATTAAGTATTTTATATAATTATTATTCATATTTTATTACCTTTATCTTTGCTTTACATAGAATCACTCATCGCAGCTATAGATATATTACAGTATAATAAATCACAATCCAGTAATCTTTATAAAAGTTTTTAAATATCGTTCACTTTTTATCTCATTTGTAAATTTATATTAAAAGATCAAATATGAATAATGTGTTCTGATATTACTGAATAAGATTCTGTTTAATTTTGAAATTAAACCTTAGAGTATTTATGTGTTTGAAAAATTTGATAACTTAAACCGTTTGTGTTCCTTTTAAAAAATTTTGTAACATTCACAACAGTTTTCCAGAAAAATGTTTGATATTTTAAGAAAGAAGAATGTCCAGAATATGTCTTTAAGAATCCTTGAAAGTGTGACCTCTCTGAACTAGACCATTGTAAAAAAAATGAAAAAATATGAACTAAAAAAATATTAAGCCCTCTCAAATGGTGGGAAGGTGGTGAAAAAGCCTTCATAAATTAAAAGTCCGATTGTTCCTTTACTGCAACAAATTTGATTCAATTATTATAAATAAAAGACGTCTTCAGGCAAATGTTGATGCCTGGAAAACAGTATAAAGGGATTAAAATCAATAATATTTTGTAAGTCGGAGATTACAATAATATATATTTATTTAAATAAATTCAAGAAAAAAGCCTTTAAAGTTTACAAATCTGACTAGTCCCGAAATAATCTACTGCTAAAGAAATTTTATTTAAAAATAATTAATGAAATCGTTTCCAACTCTGGTAGAAATTGAAACGTTTTTTTTAAACATTTTATGACCAGTAGAAATTGAAACGATTTTTTTCCATTTTATAGCCATTTCTTTGATATTAATATTACTAATTGACATAAATTGTTATATACACCATTTTTTATGTTCACATTTCTACCAGGGGACTGCATAAATTTTATTCGATTTTCATAAATAAAAAATGACTTTAGGCAAAAATTGGTAGTTGAAAAATCATATGAAGAAGTTAAAATGGTCAATATTCTGTAAGGTAGATGTTATAACAAAATAATATTCAACAAAAATAATTATTTTTATTAAAAACTATTTCAATCGTGAAATACTTTTATTAAATACCATTTGAGTTATGAAATTGTATTTAAAAATATAGTTCCAAAGGACCTCCGAGTCTTGATGAGTCTTATTTGATTCATATAAATAGGAAACGTTATTGACAAAAACTGGTCGTGCAAAAACTGTACAAAGAGTTTGAAATCGCCCATTTTTATTGAATATTATTTTAATTGTTAAAACATTCGCCTTACAGAATATTAACCATTTTAACTCCTTCATATGGTTTTCCAGCTACCAATTTTCGCCTAAAGTTGTTTTTTATTTATCAAAGTCGAATAAAATTTATTGCGATAGGGAACGATTTTATTATTATTTTTAATTTCTTTCGCAGTAGATAATTCCTGGACTAGTCAGACTTGCGAACTTTAAACGCTTTTTTCACCACTTTCTCACTACTTGAGAGGGCTATATTTTTTTTTAAATAATATTTTTTATGCTCTTTACGTTAATTAGACAAAAAAAACGTGATTTAAATTTATCTGGGACACTTCTCTTTTATATCCATTTCTTAATATAATTTAGTTTAAAAAATTTGATGTTTGAAAAACTTTTGTAAAAGATATCGAGGTTAAACCTATTTTAAAAATATTTATTATTTCTTAATTTATATAAAACAAATATTTACATTAAGTTGATTCGTATTTATTTCATGGATAATATTAGTAAGCTTGATGAGAGGTCCTTTTAACATAATATTCATATCCTTAAAGTCGATTTCCTTCATTAATAAAAAAGCTCTCCCATCTATTAAGTTTTCTATAATAAAAAAAATTACGTATCAAAAAGATTCTAAAAAAAAGGTTTTTAAAAGTATCGAATGTAATCAGTTATATTTTTTATTAATAAACCCTAGTAGAAAATTTGTCTAGTTTTATCGAGACTTCGATTATTTAACATACAAAACTAGACAGATCTAGAGTAAATTTCTACCAGGGAAGACACAAATATTTATGAGTATGACCGTGCTAATAACTCTACAATGTAACGCTAATCTAAAAAAACTATAAAAAAAACAATCTCAAAAAAGTTTTTGTCATATTGATAAAAAATTTTCAAATAAATTTTGTGGCAATGAGATTTTGACTAATAAAGGCTTTTATGATTCATGTTAAATATCAAAGAATGTCAAGTTTGGAATGGCTTATATAACTAAAAAGAACTTTTTGTGTAAATATTGAAGATAAGAACTATGAAGTAAGTCATTTAGAGTACAAAATCTTTTTTATTTTGTTAATAATTAATATGGAAAAGTTGATTATAATTATAAAGGTTAAAGTCCGTTTCATTCAAATTAAATTTTGAATGGAAATTCGAAAGCTGTAAATTAGAATTGCCTCACGAAGAAAGTGGAAGCTTCCACAACACATTAATAAAAATTATAATGATAACGTCAAGAAATAGAAATACTAATAAAAAATTATAATATAATTGAATTGTTTACAATAATATAATAATAATAATAATAATAATAATAATAATAATAATAATAATAATAATAATGCCAAACATAATGAACACAAAAATGGGATTCCGTTAAAATAAAATAATGCTTGAGAAATCGAGCATTGTAAAAATTACAAATATTTTTTGTTGTGTATATAAATATTATGTAATTCTAAACAAAACATGAGAAACAAATATATTCAAAATGTTTTATTTATATCAAATAAATAACAAACCTTTAAAATCTTGTTCCGCTTCATTATCATGTATTTTTTTTTTATTTTTTTTTTTATTAATTAAGCTTTATTAACTTCAAAAGAAGCTATTTAGCATTACAAAAGTTTATACATACTATACATAATGAGTTTAGTACAAAGTTGTATTAGGTGTAATTAACTTAGATTTGTAAGTCGCATAGGTGAAAAAAGTTATACAATATTTTACAGGTTGACGGTGAGATATTAACTAATAATGCACTTATGCTTTTCGGCGGTGTAATATTTTTGCTTTTGAGTTCTTTGATAAGTTTGATTCTTTGAGTTACATATAGTGGACAGTGCCACAATACATGATCAAGATCTTGTGTATCCGTGTTACATGTACATCTGTCATTATCAATAAAATTTTTGCGAGCCAAAGAGGCATTAAGGTTATAATGATTAGCTCTACTTCTATTTATCATGACTATATTCGCTCTTTTAAGGTTGTATTTATAGAATCAAGGTTTTTTATTATTTGTGTAATATTTTTTGAAGAAGTCTATTCCTTTAATCAAACCCATTTCCGTAATTTTTTTTTCTGTACTTTGGACCGCATTTGCTTTAAATTTTTGACCTAGATCTGAAAAAGGAATACAAACAGTATTGGTTGGTAATTCTTTTGTAGCGTCTTTAGCAAGTTGATCGGCGTGTTCATTGCCACTGATTCCTGTGTGTGCTGGTATCCATATTAATTCGATTGTGCTGTTGTTTGTACTTTTTTTAGTGAATTCTAATATTTTTCTTTTAATTTCTAATACAAGATAATTGATTTTAATATTGAATTGTAAGGATTTTATACTCTGTAACACACTTAAGGAATCAGTGAGAATGATTACACTATTATTGGTGTTATTCAATGCAATATCAAGCGCATCGTTCATCGCGACACTTTCCGCAGTAAATATGGAAGCAAGACTATTTATGCTTCGTTGTTTGATTATGTTTAGATCATATGTAACGCATGCAGAGCCAACTGAATTGCCCGCAGGGGTTTTGCTGCCATCGGTAAATAATGTTATTGCATTTTTTTTTTTCAATATGTTTATTTAAAATTATGTTTGAGTCTTTTACTTTTCTGAGAACTAATCCGAGATGAGTATTGATTTCTATATTATGTGTAAGCATTTCATAATTTGTACGATATGGCTCATAGTGTGTTTTAATTTCTACTACTTTTTTCATAGGCATTATTTCTTGGATACATTCGAGTAGTATGCTTTTATTTTTAGTCTTTTTAAAAATTTGCGCTGAGCTGTTCATTGTTTTATGTACTGGTAAGTTGAAATTTGAAAGAATTTTGGATAAATAGTTCATGCATAGATATTGTGTTCTGTCTTGTAAATAAATAAGTTTAGATTCAGCGATGATTATATTTGTTGGGGTGCTGATGCAGTAGCCCAGAGCTAGACGAATTGCGGCGAATTGGATTTTTTCAAGTTTATAAATTTCATTTTTCAATCTTGGAAACCATATAAAACTAGCATAGTCTATTAGTGACCTGATATATAATTAATATATTAAGAGGAGAGTACTCGGATCAGCACCCCACCAAGTGCCTCTAATAAATTTAATAAGATTTAAAGCTTTGCGACATTTGTTTATCACGTTTTGTATATGTTGCTTAAAGGTTAATTGATAATCAAAGGTTATACCTAGATAGCGAGCGGTTTCTTGCGATTTGATTTTGACTTCATCGATTTCAATTATTGTTTCACCTGGTTCTATACCTTGATTGTTAAAATGTATAAGAACAGTTTTGTGCGGAGCTAGTTCAAGTCGAATATTAAACAGATTTCTTTTGATGATATTTAGCAATTTTTCCATTAAAGTTTTACAGGATATTAAAGATTTTTTTTTTATTATAATTGCTATGTCATCTACATATTGAGAAATAGTAACAGATTTAGGTAAATTTTTTTTGACAGCAGCTATATACAGATTAAAAAGTAATGGACTAAGAGCACCGCCTTGTGCAACTCCTTTATAAGCATTGACATAAGAGTTTTCAGTGAAGTCTGTGTAAATACGTCTCTCGTGATTTAAAAATTTGACAAATTTTATTATTTCTATTGGACATTGTTTATCCGCCAACGTTTGAAGTAAGATTTCACAATTTACGTTATCAAAGGCACTTGTAATATCTAAGAAAGATACTCGTACGTGCTGTTTATTTTTAAGTCCTTCTTCAATTTTTAAAGTTAATTGTGTGAGGTTGTCGTTGCATGACTGTCCTTTACGGAACCCCGACTGGTAATCTGGTAAAGAATCATTACTCTCCAACCACCATTGTAAGCGGTTTTTAATCAATATTTCAAAGATTTTACAGATACATGGAGATAGACTAATGGGTCGATAACTTATACCATCTGGCTTTCCAATAAATATTACGTATATGTTATTCCATTCTGGTGGGTAACTACCATTAATAAAAATTTCGTTTAAAATATCTAAGAGTATCAGTCTATAATTCAAAGGCATATTCCTTAAGATTTCGTAGTCGATACCGTCTAATCCGGGAGAAGAACTGTTTTTTCTAGATTCGATCGCGATATTTATTTCCGAAAATTGAAATTGCTGACTTAAAAATTTATTGTTTACACAGTCGGGGAGCCATGAATTGTCAGTCGCAACCCAGGGAGGGCATATTTTGTCTAAGGAATTTTGTAGATTGTTTGTATTTGCAGAGTAATGTAAATTGGGAGATCTTACTTTTACAAATTTGTTTTTTAAAATTTTGGTAGTATTCCATACATATGTGCTATTGGTACGAAAGTTAATATTTTCAGCAAAGTTTATAAAACATTCTTTTTACTTTCTTTTGAAGGTTCTTTTTGCAATTGCTACTGTTCTTTTATAAGCAATAAAGTCATCAGTTTTTTTGGAATACTCATACTTTTTAAATGCGGCTTTTCTGAGTCTGCGTACTTTATCGCATTCTGCATCCCACCATTCAACAGGATTGTGTAAATTTTTTTTGTTTTTTGTTTTAGTTTTTAGTGGTGTATTTTCTATAATGGCGTTACTAACTAATTCTATAAAGGTTTTATATTTATCTATAGGTTTGGAATTGCAAAAGGAACTTTCATAGAATTTATAATAATCTTTCTTTAGTGCTTCAACGTAACCTTCCCAGTTAGTTTTTTTAGATTTAATTTTGAAGGATTTTTTTGTGTATAAGCTTTTATTAACAGTAAGTGTGGTAAGAACAGGATAGTGATCGGAACCAAAGGTTTCGTCGTAAACAGTAGTGTTGATTTTTTCTACAAGATCTATAGTTGTAAGTACTAAGTCTATATTAGATTTTTTACCTGAAGCAAAGTCTATTCTCGTTTCGGTTGAAGTGTTGTGAATAATTAGATCTTTATTTTCTATCGAGTTCAAAAGACGGTTTCCATTAGTATCGTTGTTCCTGCAATTCCATAATTGATGATGTGCGTTGAAATCTCCTAAAATGATGCTACTTGTATTTTCGTTTATGCAGCTTATAACATTGTTCCATTCTTCCTGCGTTGGTGTGTATCCAGGAAGTCGATAGACGGCAAGAATATTTAATTTGGGTAGAGTTCCCTCAATTCTGACACCAAGTATCTCAAAGTTTTCACTAGGATTATTGTTTGTATTTATTAATGTTGCATGTAGATGATTTTTAACAAGGACCAATATCCCTCCACCTCTTGCATCAAGTCTATCTTTACGAAAAATTTGAAATCCTGTTATATTTAATTCCTTATTAATCAAGGTATCAGAGGTAAGCCACGATTCCACACAAACAAAAATGTCTATAGGTTGTAATATTTTAGCTAATTCGTATTTTCTTTGGATAATGCTTCTTGAGTTCCAAAACAAAATTTTAATATCTTTTGACGTATGCATTGTAAAATTTGTTATAAATGAATTGTTTGATTTTTTTTTTTCAAAATTTCTTGTGTACTGTGCTGTCTGATTGTGAATTTTCGTATTCCGCTTCGGTTGTTGAGTTATCACTTTCTGAACTATCATTATTTTCACTATTGTTGGCTTTTATTAATTTATTTTTAAGTCTGGTTAGTTTAGATTTTGTTGTACTATTTTTGGTCAGTGTATGTGCTTTATCAATGGCCAGGATTATTGTAGAAACGTCTTCCGTGATTTCTTTGGCAATGGACATTATGTCCGCGTTGCCACTGCTATTTTTAATGAATTTAACGAGATCACAATGTTCGAGAGGAAATTCTCTTGTTTCATCGAAAGTTTTTGCCATTGGCAAAAGAGATTCTTCTAAAGCTAGTATTTGTTGACGTTTTTTTTCTTCTGATTTTCTGATGCTATTTTGCGTCTTTTTGATTTTCTTTTATCAGCTTTTATTTGCTTTTTTGGCTTGATGAATTGGTCGGCTTGTAAATCTGCTCCCTCATTACTATCGATTTCAATGTCAGGCTGTGCTGTCTCCTGAAAATTTTCCGGTTGAGAAACACTGCTTGTGGTTATAGAAAGAGCTCTTTTCTTTTGGTTCATAATATTATCTGTTTGAATTTGTGTAGGCTGTGTATCGTTCATAGGCTGTGTTTTGTTTACATTTATATCGATTGATTGCTGTGATAGGAATGTGTTGTTACTTGAACATAACTTAGCTATATGGCCTGGTTGTTTACATAGAAAGCACTGAGTCGAATCGGTAGTCAAATAAGTCCAATAGTTTGTATTATCATAATTTATTTGTAATGTTTCAGGCAGATTCTTCTCATCCTCTTCCTTTATGTAAAATTGTCTTCGCAATGATAGAATATGAAATCTTCCAGATTTATTAAGGCCCGCTTTGATGTCGGTGATTTGCGAAACTATGTGGATGTCTCTGTTTTTTAGCATGTTGATTATTATTTCGTCTGGGATCATGGGCTGCACGTTGGAGATAACGACTCTTTTATGACTACTAACATATGGCCTGATTTGGAGTGTAAATTCTTTGACTTTTATGGTTTTATTTTTAATTTCATTAATTAAATCTTTACTGTTCAAGTAAACTAAAAGTCTTTTGCCTGAAATTTTGGATATGTATCTTATTTGACTAACACTTATCAGAGCCTCTAAGCCATCCACATAGTCGTCGTTGGTCAAACCTTCAATAGCGTCAATGATAATACCTTGTTCCTTGGTTGGTCGGTTTTTTGTAGCGGTTACAGTGGCATACAAATCAGTGAGTAACTCAGTGCATGGTGGTGTACTTGACATTGTGTTTTCTATGTTAATTCAGCGCTAAAGCCCTTGTAGCAAAAACACTGCTTTGGGCACAGCGGCGAAATTTCTAAGAAATTATCCACCAACCCTCACAAACACATACACTTAAAGTTCAAAACTTTCACTCGTATTCCGTAACAGATTTACAAGTCACGGAGCAAAAACAAACACGTCTGCTCGCGAACAGTGTCGGGCAGAGAATGATTATCATGTATTTCTACTTTTAACAGAGAAAGTGTCTAGTGTGCATAGAATCGAAACCCATACCTTTGATTCAAATTGTCATGATAGTTTGCAAAATTACTTGTGAATAATAAAGGTGCATATTTTGGAAAAAGGTTTAATTGTTTGTTACGTAAAATGATAGATATTTTTAATGATTCAATAACATAACGTACTAATGTTATTTGTTTTTTTCTAGCTATTTCTTAAGATTAAAAAAGGACTTATTTAAAAGTTATTCATTTAAAAAATCTAATCAACAATAATCAGGTTTATTAAACTGTAATTAGTCTATTATAAATTTAATTAACTATTTAATTAAATTATTATACAGTAGTTTATTGAATATTTTAGCAGAGTGCATATTGATTTGTTGTAATAACTAAATATTAGTGCATATTATAATTGTTTTTTTAAAAAAAGCATATTTAACACATTATAAATTTTGTGCTTTATTAAAAATTGTAACTTTAAAGTTAACCTGCGAATTTATTTACAAAATGTTTTGCATTTGTTATAATTATTAAAAGAATTTACATAACTTTGTACACTGCTCATATGAGCATATGATGTAAACAAATGTAATCCAAATCAGATGAAAAATTTTTCCATATGGAAAAAGCTTTTCAATCACATAAATTGTCGGTATTTACGAGCCTATAGCGAGGTGTTCCAATAATATGATAAGCATTTAAAGATTCTTCCAAGTATTTCGAATCATATTCCTTGCAGCGTAAGTAAATTTGATCTTCATGTACAAATATTCTCTCGATTTTTCCAAAGATCGGCATATTTTCTTCGTTCATTCCACTATCCAAAGCAACAAATAAATTAAGTTCATAATGAGAACCGTAAACTTCAATTTTCGTCACACTTCTGATAATACCTTTTGGATGAAGTCCTGCCTGATTAAAAATCTTTATAATTTCAGGATCTTCGTCTGATACGTCTTCATAAACAATATATTGTATTTTGTTTCTAATTATAGCCCTTTTTGTTTCCCATATTGAACATTGAGACATTTGACTTACGTTAGACATTGTTTTAGTAATATTTTTAAAATTACAACAAATAGCACCATATTTTTTAAACGTAAGATGTTTTGCTTCATATTTAAAGCATGACAATGGCCTCAGTGGACCACTTTTTTCTATACACAAAGGATAATGATCCCAATGATGCAATTTATTGATTGCAAATTCTCCCGGAAACAGTCTGCGAAATTCTTCAAAATGATTACGAATCAATTCATGCAAGTATGGTAAAACAGTAGATCTTAGTTTTGGTGCAAATACAATTTCATTTATTTTATTTAAATTAATAATATGTTGAAGATACGGATCATCAGATGACGTCTTATCAGAAACCAAAAAAGGAAATATCCTCATCAAACACCACGTCTGTACAGCTCTTTCTTGAAGTTTGTGATCATGCGATACATTGCGAATACTGTCAGAAGAAAGTGTTGCAGATGGTTTGTTTTTTATTTCAGATGGTCCATATTGAAATCCAGTTATTCTATGATTTAATGTATCAATAGTCAGATCATATTTTTTATTAGTTGTCATGCGTGCTATAACCAACTTCAAATCATATTATCCTTGTCCTTCTAAAATATCATGCATACAGTCAAATACATCATTTTTAGTGCAATGGAAATATTTTAATTCATTCAAAACACTATTCATTCGAACTCCAGTAGTTGACTCTGCTGTTTTATTAATGCGAACGTCCCCTGGTAGAAAATGAAACGCTTTTTCTACCATTTTATGGCCATTTCTTTAAAGTGAAGAGCAGAAAATGGGAATGTTTTATGGCCATTATTTGAACTAATATGAAACGTTTTTTTCAACCTTCATAGTGCTAAAAAATGCTAATAAAATGTTGAGTCTGATCCACTATTATTTGAATATAGATAGTTAACAGTAGAGTCTATCAAATTGTGCTCTAATTGATTACTATTAAGAATCATTTAAGGTTTTTTCTTGAAAGTTATCATTAATCATTAATAGAATCACTTTTGTTAATATATTCACGCGTATATTTTGAGTTGTGATCGAATTGTTAGAGGTTATTTTTAAACGATTAATAAAATTTTCCATTTATTATTTTAAAAAACGATATTTTTATACTCGTTTCGTACTGCGTTTCATATTTTTATTTTAATAAAATTTAATATTATTTTTATTTTTATAAATTCCAATAAAAATAAACATTGACGAAGGAATGTGAATAAATACTAATCTATATTTTCTCGCCACGTGGCAAAAGTGAGGTTATGATTTTACCTATGATCTGAAAAATTAAGGACTCATTACTAAAAAGTTATATAGCTAGTCAAAAAAAGTTGTCCACAGTTTATCTAATTTTTAGATAGCTCCCACATAGCATGAAATATTTCAAAAAAAGATTACATGAAATATTTCAGTAAAATATTAAATTAGTGATGAACAAATATTTCTTCGAAATATTACAGTTTAAGAATATGAAATAATTCATTGAAATATTTCTGTAATATTGCTGCAACATTTCATGTTTTATTCCAAAAAAATTTCTGAATCCAACACTGAAATATTTGAGAAATATTACTGAATTATTTCTTGAAATGTTTCACATTAATATTTTACCAATCTTTCAAGAAACATTGCATGAAATATTCCTGTAATATTGAAGGAATATTTCATGTTTTATTCCTAACAATTTTTGAATCCAACACTGAAATATTTGAGAAATATTACTAAATTATTTCTTGAAATGTTTCATATTAATATTTCACCAATCTTTTAAGAAACATTGCATGAAATATTCCTGTAATATTAAAGGAATATTTCATGTTTTATTCCAAACAATTTTTGAATCCAACACTGAAATATTTAAGAAAGATTACTAAATTATTTCTTGAAATGTTTTACATTAATATTTCACCAATCTTTCAAGAAACATTGCATGAAATATTCCTGTAATATTGAAGGAATATTTCATGTTTTATTCCAAACAATTTTTGAATCCAACACTGAAATATTTGAGAAAGGTTACTAGATTATTTCTTGAAATGTTTCAGATCAATATTTCGCCAATCTTTCAAGAAACATTGCATGAAATATTCCTGTAATATTTAAGGAATATTTCATGTTTTATTCCTAACAATTTTTGAATCCAACACTGAAATATTTGAGCAATATTACTAAATTATTTCTTGAAATGTTTCATATTAATATTTCACCAATCTTTTAAGAAACATTGCATGAAATATTCCTGTAATATTGAAGGAATATTTCATGTTTTATTCCAAACAATTTTTGAATCAAACACTGAAATATTTGAGAAATATTACTAAATTATTTCTTGAAATGTTTCAAATCAATATTTCGCCAATCTTTTAAGAAACATTTCATGAAATATTTCTGTAATATTGAAGGAACATTTCATGTTTTATTTCAAAAAATTTTTGAATCCAACACTGAAATATTTGAGAAAGGTTACTAGATTATTTCTTGAAATGTTTACGATCAATATTTCGCCAATCTTTCAAGAAACATTGCATGAAATATTCCTGTAATATTGAAGGAATATTTCATGTTTTATTCCAAACTATTTTTGAATCCAACACTGAAATATTTGAGAAAGGTTACTAGATTATTTCTTGAAATGTTTCAGATCAATATTTCGCCAATCTTTCAAGAAACATTGCATGAAATATTCCTGTAATATTGAAGGAATATTTCATGTTTTATTCCAAACTATTTTTGAATCCAACACTGAAATATTTGAGAAAAATTACTAGATTATTTATTGAAATGTTTCACATTAATATTTCACCAATCTTTCAAGAAACATTGCATGAAATATTCCTCTAATATTGAAGGAATATTTCATGTTTTATTCCAAACAATTTTTGAATCCAACACTGAAATATTTGAGAAAGGTTACTAGATTATTTCTTGAAATGTTTACGATCAATATTTCGCCAATCTTTCAAGAAACATTGCATAAAATATTCCTGTAATATTGAAGGAATATTTCATGTTTTATTCCAAACTATTTTTGAATCCAACACTGAAATACTTGAGAAAGGTTACTAGATTATTTCTTGAAATGTTTCAGATCAATATTTCGCCAATCTTTCAAGAAACATTGTATGAAATATTCCTGTAATATTGAAAGAATATTTCATGTTTTATTCCAAACTATTTTTAGATCTAACACCGAAATATTCGAGAAATATTACTAAATTATTTCTTGAAATGTTTCAAATCAATATTTCGCAAATCTTTCAAGAAACATTTCATGAAATATTTCTGTAATATTGAAGGAACATTTCATGTTTTATTTCGAAAAATTTTTGAATCCAACACTAAAATATTCAAAAAATATTGTTACATTATTTCTTGAAATGTTTCAAATCAATATTTCACAAATCTTTCAAAAAACATTTCATGAAATATTCCTGTAATATTAAAGGAACATTTCATGTTTTATTTCAAAAAATTTTTGAATCTGACACTGAAATATTCAAGAAATATTGTTACATTATTTCTTGAAATGTTTCAAATCAATATTTCGCAAATCTTTCAAGAAACATTTCATGAAATATTTCTGTTATATTTAAAAAACATTTCATGAAGTATTTAAAAAAAATGTATGAACATAACATTGAAATATCGAAGAAATATTGCTGCACTATTTCTTAAAATATTTCAAATCAATAATGCGCAAATTTTTCAAGAAATATTTCATGAAATATTTCTGTCTAATTCCAGAAATATTTCATGGAGTATTCCGAAAAATTTATGAATGTAACAGTGAAATATTGGAGAAATATTGTTTAAATATTTGTAGTTCTCTCGCGTTTGTAGCAATTCTTCCATCTTGCCAGCAGGTGGCTACTTGATTATATTTTCATGTGATCGTAAATGTGGTTGGCAAACTCGCAAGTGGTGGGACGCTCTCTCGTTTAGTATATAAGACCGAAAATTCTTGATACAAATAAATAAGCGCTTAAATTATAAATAACAAATAAATGTATAAGTATCTAATATGGTTTGAGATGCAACTCTTACAAAATTAAAAATAATATCTGATAGAATTTTTCATCAATATTACAAATCAGTATTTCATGAAAGATTCCAAAAATATTTCCGAAAGGGTTAATAATCCTCTATGAATACTTTAGTTAAACTGATGGGCAATCTTTCAACAATATAACATATCAATATTACATGAAAGATTTCTAAAATATTTCCGAAACATTTTTGAGAGATTCATAATTTTTATGAATCCTTCAATAACATATTTTAGCAATCTTTCAACAATGTTACAAAGCAATATTTCATGAAAGATTTTAGAAATATTTCAGAAACATTTCTTGAAAGATTCATAATCTTTTATGAATCCTTTAATAAAATATTTCTGCAATCTTTCAACAATGTTACAAAGCAATATTTCATGAAAGATTTTAGAAATATTTCAGAAACCTTTCTTGAAAGATTCATAATCTTTTATGAATCCTTTAATAAAATATTTCTGCAATCTTTCAACAATCTTACAAATCAACATTTCATGAAAGATTTCAGAAATATTTCAGAAACATTTCTTGAAAGATTCATAATCTCACATGAATCTTGCGGTCAAATATTGCTACAATCTTTCAACAATATTACAAATTAATATTTTACAAAATAATGAAAGAATGTTACAGAAACATTACATGAAATATTTCAAATCAATCTTCTAGAAGGACATATCAATATTTCAGAAATATTTCTTATCAATATTTCTGTTTTATTCCGAATCTTTCAATGAAATTTTTCAGAAATATTTCAGAAATATTTCATGCTATGTGGGCTGTTACTGATTTTTTCTCTCCGTTTACTTAAAATGCGTATTTTTTTGGCTAAATACAAAAATTTTGAACAACATTTTTATATTAGCATTTTTTGCCTATAAGATGCTAACCAATATACCAAAAAATTTGAGCTCTGCAAATTCAGCAAAAAATTGCCATTTATTCGCCAATATTGACATGACAAAATATTACTATTGACAATGGTTATAAATTGTTGTTTACACCATTTTTAATGTTCAAATTTCTACCAGGGTCATTCAGATTTTCTTCGTGTGATTCCTTACACCTAAGAGGTGCAACAGTATAAGGACAATTTCTCCGCTCGTTGCTTGTGAGAGTACATGATCTACAAAAAAGATTAGCTGAAGGTCCAAGAAAACCAAGCACTTCATGTGCAGCCAGAGTATCAGCACAAACTGTCAAGAGTGTAGCACGAAGAATATAATCGTTACCATTTATTTTGACTTGTACACCGCAATCTCTTTCTAATTGTTTTAGTTCATACACAAATGGTCTCAAAAATTCATTAATTCCAAAATATTTTATATCTTTTTCTTTTCCAAATGCTAATATGTGTACGTTTCCTAGAAAATTATGTAAATGAGGAGGAAGATTTGAAATGCTGAAATAAAAAGCTCCAATTTTTAGTGCCTTGCTGTATTTTTCAAATAAAGGATTTTCTTTGAAACTTTGACCATCTTCGAAACTTGAAAGAATGTCTTCTTCAGAATTTTTTGATTGAGTATTTACATAGTCCATAACTTCTTTGTTTGACAAAACTAATTTTAATGTTTCAACTATCGGTATATACTGAAAAAATACTTTTTTTTAAATAATTTCATTTCTAGATGTTACTTTATTGAATTTTTGGATTGGATAGTTACCTAAAGGGAGATCTTTTGCTTCAATGTAATAATAATTATCTTTTGATGCTTTAATTTGACCTTTCATACTTGTGTACTCAGAAAAAGATTCTTCATATTTGAATTGATCTAAGAAGGATTTACATTCATCATTACGAATATCAAAGTTGTTATGTTTTAAATAATCTTCAACTTTCTTCCCCACATCGTTCATAACATCTGACAATAAATTATCGACTGACTGCACGAATCATCCCATATCTGCTCCAGTAACGTTAGTGGAAAAGCGTAAATGGGAAACTAATTGAGCTACGTATTTTTTAAATGACAAAGGAGAAGGAGTCTATGTCGAGTTTTCATTACTACCATTTTCGATTTTTTGATTAAATGCTTCGATGTCATCGTCATTATTATTCATTTGATTGTAAGATCAATAAAAATATTCTTTAATTAAATATATTTTTTTCTTGTGGATTTAAACTCAATTTTGACACAGAAAAAACGAAAATAAATTCAATTTTTTTTTGCTCATTTTTAAATATGTATATTAATTTTTTATGGAAAATATCGGATTATAAAATAACTAAATAAAACTGAAAACTTAAAATTATAAGGATCCTTTAAATTACAAGTCTTAAACATTTTTGTGCAATTACTTATAAAAGGAGGTCACGTTTCTCTGTCATTTTCTAATCAAAGAATTAATTTTTCGCAAAAACTAATAACTTTAGCAAAAAATGAAGAGAAAACCGCATCTCGTATCAAAAAAAGCAAAATTTTCTTTGATAAGAAAGAATTAATTTTATTGCTTCGTTCTCAAGAAAATCTTGAAAACCGAATTGTTTACCCTAACCTTTATGTTTTGAGTTTTTCAAAGTTTTCTTGTAAACAAAGCGATAAAATCAAATCTTTCTCATCAATGAAAAAATTCCTTTTTTTATACAAGATGCGGCTTTCTCTTTATTTTTTGCTAAAATTATTAGTTTTTGTAAAAAAATTAATTCTTTGATTGGGAAAGGACAGATACAGATATACTCGACCTCCTCAAGGAGATGCAAAACGAATACTACATTTGTACTCATAAATCTTGACTATCTTTTTATTTTATAGCAAAATTTTAAGAAAAGAATTGCATCAACTTGTAGTATGTACCATGAAGATTATTCAGTTAAATTTTTAAATAAATTCATTTATTAGTTTTTCAGAATTTTAGATTTTTTGTATGAAATCTAAAAATTTTAATATATAATATTGGAAACTAATATTCTAAAAAACTAGTGAATGAATTTATTTGAAAATTTAACTTAATAATCTTCATGATAAATATCACAAGCTAAAGCATTTCTTTTCCTCAAGTTTTGCAATAAAATGAAAAGATAGGCTAAATTCATTAAGTACAGGTGTAGTGTCCGTTTTACATTTGCTTAACAGAGTTTTTGTTTTTTTTTATTTAAAAAAAAAGCGTTTGATTTTAAACAGCTCATATCTCAGCAAATATGCATTGTATAAAAAAGCTTCAGAGAAAAAAGTTTGTTTTCATATAAAAAATACAAAAATAGTCAAAATTAAAATTTTCTCAACAATTTTATTTAGTCTATCAACTATTCACGAGAAGCAAGTATATTATAATGAAAGTAAATGAACTGGAAATATTAGTATACGGGAAGAAATTCTACACTGAGAAAAATATTTTATTGAATCAATGAAAATTTAATTAAAACAATTAAATAATTTAATCATAATATCGCAATTAAATATTTTATGAATATTAATTAAAAATGTAATTGACTTTATGTAATATTTGAGTGGATTAAGTAAGGGCTTTGTATTGAAGTAATCAAAAAAGTTATTAAATTAATTAAATATTCAATTGAAATCTGAAATCAAAATATTGGATCAAAAGAATTTTTCATTGAATCAATGCGATAATTTGTTCATTCAATTACATTTTTATTCATAGTAATGAAATAATTCATTGTTATTATTAAAAATTTGATTGATTCAATGAAACATTTCATTGAACATTAAAATAATCAGATAGAATTAATAAAATAAGTAATTAAATTAATAGAATATTTTATTAATTTCATAAAATGTTAAATAATATTAATTTCATATTTTATGACCATAATTAAATATTAGATTATTTCAATGAAATGTTTTATTAATTATTGAAGGGATTAATGGTATAAATAAAATAATTAATCGAATTAATTAAATATTTCGTTAGCTGAACAAAATGTTAGATGTTATTAATGAAATGAGCAACTGGCTTGATAAAAGATTTATTAATTTTAATTAAATATTTTATTAAATGTTCAGATTATAATATTTATTTAATTATATGAATGGAATATTTAATTAGATCAATTAAATATTTAATTAGACAAACAAAATTATATTTGTTGTAATTACTTTATTAGATTTTTTTATTAAACATTTCATTATATTAATATAATAATTTTTTATATTAATGAAATATTAAATTATCCCAATGAAATATTTAGTTGATAATAATTCAAAACTAAAAGTTTATTTCTATTTTTCTTTGATTGATTCATTTTAATATTACTGATACTCTTACTTACCATTTACGTTTTTTCATTCTTATAGACATTTTTTGGCACTTATACAACAATTTTTGTTCCTACGATATAATTATAGTGAAAGATGTTTTGATACACAACTAATTTTCCTATTTCTAACATCGCTACATAATACGCATGTATCCGCTTCCCTACTCGCTCGCATAAATTACAATTAATAAGTAATCTTTTCGTCGGCCTTATATACAAAATGATTTGAAGTCTCTGCACTTGCGGATAACGCCACTGAGGTAGTAGCCACCTCTTGAATAAAATATGAATTAGATGGCGCGGAAATTCAAAATATTTTAAAGATCTGATTCCAAATTTTATAATTCCAATTATTTTTTAAGGGTATAAAAAAGCGTTTCATTGAATCAACAAAATATCATATTCGTTAAATTAAATCACTGCAACGTAAAATCAGATATTAAATTTTTTTAAAGAAATATTTATTAAACCGAATATATTTATTCTATTATTTCTATCAAGTTGTTATTAAAACAAGAATATATTTAACTGATTTAATTAAATATTATATTAACACTTTTATTAAATTACTTTAATGTTCAATAATATATTTGATTATTTTAATGAAATATTTATTAAACCGAATATATTTATTCTATTATTTCTATCAAGTTGTTATTAAAACAAGAATATATTTAACTGATTTAATTAAATATTATATCAATACTTCCCTTAAATTACTTTAATGTTTAATAATATATTTGATTATCTTGATGAAATATTTATTAAACCAAATATATTTATTTTATTATTTTTATGAAATTGTTATTGAATCAAGAATATATTTCACTGATTTAATTAAATATTGTATTAACACTTCTATTAAATTACTTTAATCTTTAATAATATATTTGATTATCTTAATGAAATATTTATTATTTTATTATTTCTATCAAATTGTTATTGAATCAAGAATATATTTCACTGATTTAATTAAATATTATATTACCACTTTCATTAAATTACTTTAATGTTTAATAATAAATTTGATTATCTTAATGAAATATTTATTAAACCAAATATATTTATTCTATTATTTTTATGAAATTGTTATTGAAACAAGAATATATTTCACTGATTTAATTAAATATTATATTACCACTTTCATTAAATTACTTTAATGTTCAATAATATATTTGATTATCTTTATGAAATATTTATTAAACCAAATATATTTATTCTATTATTTCTATCAAGTTGTTATTGAAACAAGAATATATTTCACTGATTTAATTAAATATTATATTAACACTTTCATAAAATTACTTTAATATTCAATAATATATTTGATTATCTCAATGAAATATTTATTAAACCGAATATATTTATTTTATTATTTCTATCAAGTTTTGATTGACATAAGAATATATTTCATTAATTCAATTAAATATTATAATACGTCTACTAAATTACTTTGATGTTTAATAATATATTTCATTATCTCAATGAAATATTTATTAAACCGAATATATTTATTCTATTATTTCTATCAAGTTTTGATTAAAAGAAGAATATATTACATTGATTCAATTAATTATTATATCACCTCTATTAAATTACTTTACTGTTCAATAATATATTTAATTACATTAATGAAATATTTAATAATGTCAAGATTATTGTTTTATTCTTTCAATAAATTTTGAATAGTAACAAAAAGATATTTTATTGTTTCAATTAAATATTGTATGACTTATATTAAATTATGTCACTGATCAATGAAATACCTAATCATTTTAATTCAATATTTAGTTGCTTTGATGAATGCGTTTTTTCTCTTTATGTAATATATAATTGATTCTATGAAATATCTCATTGTCTTTTAATTAAATAATTTCATTGCGATATTATAATTAATTGGATGCATTTGAATCAATTAAATTTTTAATTGATTTAAATATTTGATTTATTTTGTTCTATAAAATTATTTTATTACTTTGATTATTTAATTATATTGCGTCTATGAAATCAGTGATTAATTGAATTAATTATTATTTTTAACAATCAAATATTTTATTATTTATGTTCCAATTAAATATTTTGTTGTATTAATTAATTTCTTTATCAGATCGATTAAATAATTATTTGAATCAATTAAATTTTTTTTTAATTATATCATTTCATTGATTCAATGATTTTTTTTTCTCAGTGTATGAGTAAAATTATTATATTTTATTGCATTTGTACAGGACATTCTTGATTTTGTATATACGACGATGTTATTGGCGATCAAAATAAATCACTAATAATAATCTAAATAATAATTTTTTTAAGCTTTTATTATGAACTTTAATAAAATTAAAAAATTGTTTTTTAATTGGTAAAAAATTAACTTGAATGCGCGTGATGAAATTCTGCAATTCATTATTCAAATGCAATTTTTAAATTTTTTCAATAACCAAGATATCATTATCAATTTTTAATAAATGTCATATGAAACTAGAGACAAAATCCTGATGAATCCCGTGTTTAGATTATAAATTTAGCGAATTTACAGGTACTAAAAATTGCATCGAAAATATTTTTTTTTGAGTGTAAAAATTAAATGTAACCTTCGAAGCCTCCATATAACAAAACCGATGCAATTTTTTTTAAATTAAACCACCGCCAAAAAAAAGGTATTTTTCCTTAAGAGGATATCGTAGTTCTGCTCCTCCTAATAATATTTTTATTCAAAGTTCATGAGTAAACAGTGCGTCAAATCAAATTCTTTCACTTCAGTAAGAAAATTCGTAAGATTAATCCTTAGCGCGGACAAGTCAAGAAATTTACCAAAATAATATACATAAAAAGTTATAAACAAATTTTCGATATATACAATTTTGAGGTTAGGTTCATCGAGCTTGATATCTAATTTTCATTCAAAGTTCATAAAAAAATATGAAGCTAAATTGAATATTTAATTTAACAAAACTTATTGTATTAATATAGTTTTACCGCGGACAAGTCATTATATTTGTCTAAATAGTGAATTTAAAAATATATCAGTAAGATAAAAAAAGCAAAAATCGATTCCAACAACTACGACATCCCGTTAAGAAATTCTAATTGTTTAGATATTTACAGAGGATATATTTGTTTTAAGAATTAAGAGAAAATTCAATTTTGTAACCTTATACTTAACCGACTATAAATGTATTAAAAATTGACATTCCAAAGTGCACAAATTTAAATTTAAAAAATACCAAATACCAATATAATATAGTGCGAAAAAGTTCTCGGAGGTTACAGGGTTTAAAGTCGGTTAAGTATCAGAAAAACACCAAAATCGAAAAAAAAATTTTTTTTTTTAATTTTTAGAAAAAATGTAAATTTTTTTAGAATGAACCATATAAAGTTGTAAGTTTTATTATATATGAAAAAATTATTAGTTTGACTAATTTGTTAGTAAACATGTACCTTTTAGAACTTGAACTGTTTTTGCATCGATTCCGCGACCAAGTAGATACTGACTTAAAACATGAACGCTATCGTAAAAATTCTGAAAAAAAAGAGTTGCTTATTAATACAAATATATAGAGAGCGTGGTGGGGTAGAGAGCGCGGTGGTGTAGAGAGCGCGGTGGCGTAATGGATAGAGCTCTTGCCTTCAACGCGGAGGGCATGGGTTCGAATCCTGGCCAGGTACCTCTAACTTTTTTTTCGAAAGAAAATTAGTGTATGTGCCATTTATATCGCGACTCTCAAAAAATCCGGCCTCATTGGGTATCGGTTGATTGTTGGTCACAAAAGTGGCTGATTATCCATCGGTAGTCAAAGTTTTCGGTATGGTGGGTCTGACAGTTCTAGCCTGATGTAATGTGTTAAACGGTACCGGGCGGGGAACTCCCTCGACTTCACCATCGAAAAAGGTTAATCATATAGAGGACAATATCCTTTATATATTAATCTTTTTTTTTATTTAAAAAAAAAAAAAAAAATTAATACAAATATATAGATTTTTTAAATTTCTTTAAAAAAATCACTTACTTCGGGTAAATTAATTAAATGTATCTCTATAAATTAATTAGATGTAACTCTAGCTGATGATGTAGCCTCCATGTTTACAAAATATTATTTTCTTTTCTGACATTTCGCACGCGTTTTGTTTTTTAACAAATGTGAAAATTTAAACAACATATCGTTCTCTGCTTATTGCTATATTCAGACTGAAATCGGTATGATTTCGTAAATGGTCTTATATATAAATCATTTTCGATATAATGAGTTTGAATATGTTGTTGATTTATATTACATTATAAATACATTAATTGTAACTTACTAAGCTCTTAATCTAAAATAGTAATCACTTATATGAACTAAAAATACATTAAAATAGTAAAATTTTTTATTTCAATGATTATCAAATTAATAAAATTAAAAATTTTAATTTATTATGAATTTAATGCGATATTTGTTGACTATTGAATATTTTTTACAGTTTGAACGTATAATACAATTATTTTTAAAAAATTGCATAATGTTTTTATAAACAATTAAATTTTTGTTCACTGTAAGCGTTATCATTTAAATTCCACTGGTAACTCTCCCTGGAACTTTTCAAGGAATAAAATAAGCTTTTTTCATTCAAACGCGATACAAAATGAAAAAGTTTACTTTGTTTACAGGATATTTTTATGTATCTCTTTTTAATCACACTCTTTTTAAAGTATCCTTTTTTCCATTCTCGTACATTTTTGTCATAAAACTCATAAAAACTAATCAATAATTTTCCAATGATGTTTTTAATGACACATATCAATGATGGTACTACTACATTAAGTAGATTACTTCTTAATTTGTAATAAACTTCTTCTATATTTTGAACTAAACCTTAAACAGGAGGCAAAGTTCTTATCCGTTATTTGAAAAGACTTTGATTTTCCCTACTGAAAAAAGCCAAGTGATTAATCACTTGATTTATCATCTGATTTATCATCTTATTTATTATATGATTGATCACCTGATAAATCACCTGACTTTATGACATGATCTGACAGGTAATTAATCAAGTGAAAAATCAAGTGATTAATCAGATGAAAAATCAGGTAATTAATCAAGTGATTTACCAGATGAAAAATCAGGTAATGAAATGAAATAAAAAATAAGGTGATTAATCAAACAATCAAGTGATTATTTAGGTATCATGATTCATTCTATAGGTTTTATTTGTATCTATATTATATTTTTATTAGTTGACCAATATAACATAGTTTTAATAATCGAGGATTTCAATGGTAGAAATGAAAGATACAATCTTAAATGTTTTCAAAATCTATTGAATTATAGAACAGAAGCAAAAACAATACATAAGAATATATACAATGCCGATACATTTATCATATTCATATCACCAAGTTTGCATTAATTATAGGGAATAATTGGGTACATATACGCATAAAGAATAACAAAATTTCAGACTTCAATATTACCATGGTACCCAATTATTCACTAAAATTAATGCAAACTTGGTGATATGAATATGATAAATGTATCGGCATTGTATATATTCTTATGTATTGTTTTTGCTTCTGTTCTATAATTCAATAGATTTTGAAAACATTTAAGATTGTATCTTTCATTTCTACCATTGAAATCCTCGATTATTAAAACTATGTTATATTGGTCAACTAATAAAAATATAATATAGATACAAATAAAACCTATAGAATGAATCATGATACCTAAATAATCACTTGATATTTTACTTGATTAATCATCTGATTTTTCATTCCATTTCATTACCTGATTTTTCATCTGATTAATCACTTGATTTTTCACCTGATTAATCACTTGATTTTTCACTTGATTAATCACCTGATTTTTCATCTGATTAATAACTTGATTTTTCACTTGATTAATCATCTGTCAGATCATGTCATAAAGTTAGGTGATTTATCAGGTGATCAATCATATAATAAATAAGATGATAAATCAGATGATAAATCAAGTGATTAATCACTTGGCTTTTTTCAGTAAGGAAAATCAAAGTCTTTTCAAATAACGGATAAGAACTTTGCCTTCTGTTTAAGGTTTAGTTCAAAATATAGAAAAAGTCTATTACAAATTAAGAAGTAATCTACTTAAGATAGTACCATCATTGAAATTTGTCATTAAAAACGTCATTGGAAAATTATTGATTAGTTTTTATATGAGTTTTATGACAAAAATGTACGAGAATGGAAAAAAAGGATACTTTAAAAAGAGTGTGATTAAAAAGAGATACATAAAAATATCCTGTAAACAAAATAAACTTTATTTTGTATCGCGTTTGAATGAAAAAAAGCTTATTTTTTTCTTTGAAAAGTTCCAGGGAGAGTTACCAGTGGAATTTAAATGATAACGCTTACAGTAAACAAAAATTTAATTGTTTATAAAAACCTTATGCAAATTTTTAGAAATAATTGTATTATACGTTCAAACTGTAAATCGAATTCTATCGGCAACTCCCCCTGTAATTTTCTAAGGAAAAAAATAAGCTTTGTTTTATCTAAATAAGATGAAAATTAAAGTTTATTCCCACTTGATTAATCATCTGATTTCCCATTTGATTTCATTACCTGATTTTTCATCTAATTAATTACATGATTTTTTATTTGATTAATTACCTGTTAGATCATGTCATAAAGTCAGGTGATTTATAAGGTGATTAATCATATAATAAATAAGGTGATAAATCAGATGATAAATCAAGTGATTAATCACTTGGCTTTTTTTAGTAGGGTTAAAGTTGATAATAAAACTTTAAATCGGTAGATTAAGTCATGGATATATACTCTATATAGAGATATATAATCCGATTAACTAATTTCTGCTTTTTTTAAATTTGATGTCAATACAAAAATAGATCAAAAGATGAAAAAATTGATGAAAATTTAATAAATTATTAAATTTATGCAAGAAAATTTATCTATTTACAAACAGAAAATCATAATTATCTACTTTAATAAAGTGTGAATTTTAATTTACTCTTTGAAAAAGAGCGAAGTTCGTCATTTACTCTTTAAATATTCTTTGTATGTCTTTCTACTTTTATAGAGTAGAGTTTCTTAAATTTACTCTTATTTAAAAGAGAAAAGTTCTTTATTTATTCTTTTTAAATTTAACCATTAAATTTTCTACTTTTACAAAGGATAATTTTTGTAATTTACTTTTATAAAAAATGGAAAGTTCTTCATTTACTCTTTTTGAATTATAAGGTTACGTTTTACACTTTTATGAAGGATAAATGATCAAACTTACTCCTTTGAAAAAGAGCGATATTCTTTATTTGCTCTTTCCAAATTGTAGGGTTATGTTTTTGACATTCATAAAATAGAGCTCCTTCCATTTGCTCTTTTGAAAAGAGCGCAATTTGTTATTTACTCTTTATAAAAAGTAATTATAAATTTTTACTCATTTCAAAGAGTAATTTAACATTTTATTCTTTTATGAAAGAATAAACTACTTTATTTTTACATTTTTGGTTAAATTTTTACTCTTTTAGGTTTAGAGTGTAATTGAAAAAGAAAATTTTACTATAATTTTAGCTATTCCTTTAGAACATCATTTATAAGATATTTAAGAACAACTGTAAAAAAATAAATGATAAATGATAAATATTTACAACTGCATCATTAATACAATAAATATTTTTATGTTTGCGAACAACTACTTTTATTTATATTTACTTATTAGAGAAGATTTCTGATTTATAATAAATTCAAAAGAGCAAATTAAAACGCTCATTATTTAGAAGATTTTTTTAAATTAATTGTTGACTAGCTAAAGTTATTAGTTGTTCATTAGAACAGTTTCTGGAATTAACTGTCAAAAAAGTTGAATTTTTTTTCAAGAAAATTCTTTAAAAAAAATTCAACATTCATACTTGAAAAATTTAATTTTTTTTAATTCTATGATATATGTTATATAGTAAAAGTGATATATATGTTATATATATATATATGTTACTCTTATATCTGATATATGTTATATTTTAAAAGTGACTAAATGTTTTACATCAATTCTACCTGTGAAAAACATTATGAGTAAATATTTACTATCTAAATCAACTTTATAATTGATAAAAGTAAAATCTTTTTGAAAAATATCATTTAACCACTCTTGTACGTATGAAACAATTCCCCCTTTTTATTTTTGGTAATAAAAAATTTTGTTTATAACCTTATATGACATAAATATCAAGGCTAAGTTCGCAAAACAATTGTGAATCTTGTTGTCTAAAAAAAAGGAACATGGCGTACATGTTTCGCACATTATGAAAAAATATTAGGTTTCGCACACGCAAAACAAGCATGAGAATCCGTGTTTCGCGCACGGAGTGTTAAAAATGATATTTACTTAACTAGTGCAGAAAATAATCTCGCTGCGCTCGAGCGGCAATCTTCGCGCGTGCGTCAAAGACCTATTTTTTGCACGTGTTATGTACTGTTTTTTTTATCACAAGGTTTGGAAAATCCGTTATCGGTGCCTCATTTCCGTACCAAAAATGCCTGTTTGTCGCACGAAAAACGGATTTTCCGAACGCCGTGTTAAAAAAGAATTTTCATAATAGTCACACGCACTTTTTAACTTTCAGTTATTATTCAACATTTTGTAGGTTAAGATCAGGGTTGGTTTTAGAAAAACTCGACGCTCACAGTTCATGACTGTAAGTGTAGAGATTTCGCGCTTACAGCGCTGCGACGACTTATTGTGTAATTGCTATAATAGCGAAACAGCGTTGGCGTCGCGAAATCTACACGCTTACAGTCATAAACTATGAGCGTAGAGTTTTTCTGAAACCAACCCTGCTTTAACGCCATCAATTGGATGAAATTTTTTTGCAAGGCTCAACCGTGTTTTATGATTTGTGATAATTTGAATAATAAACTTATATTCACTATTATTAATTTTTCAAGAAAAACAAAATGCTTTAGCTCAAAGTACGATTTATTACGAATAATTTGAGTAAACATTTTCATAAATCCATCAATGATTTGCTGAGAATTTTGGGTTTATACTATACAAACCCAAATTTCTTTGTGCTTTATTTATAGATTTAGAAAAAAAAGTACATAAAATAATCTTGATAAAATACACTTTAAGCTAAAGCATTTTGTTATTACAAAAATTAAGGAATAAAGTAATTTATCAATAAAAAACATAATCATAGGTTATATCGATATAGTAGGATTCTTCTAGGCAATTACATCACCTTAATTTGTTGTTAGAATAATACAGTATGATAATAATATTTTAATTATACTATTATATCTCAGTCCTACGTACCAGTAACAGTGTTTACCTCTATTGGAATTTACTTTTATTTAATTAATGCTATGTAAATTAAACTATTAATAAATAATTGAACAATAAAACAAAAGTATTGAAATAAATATATAAAAACAAGTTCATTGTGGATAAAAAAGTATTGAACATTACATGGACGTATTCCTTAGAATGACTTAAACTTGGTTGGCTCATACAAAGAATATTATTTAATTTAAATGTAGAGGATAAGTGAAAAATAAAGGTACAAATGCAAGATATAAGAAAGCAGAAGATATACAGAATACAAAATAAAAAAGTACATACCTTTTAAATCATCAGTGATTGTTTCAGGATACAATTCAATTATCTTTTTTACATTATTCATGTAACGACTTTTGCGTCCATTAATTGGATAAATAAACAGCGTTAACCTTCTGAGATTGTCATTTGAAATTTCTTTTAACTCTCGTATATTGCTTAATTTATTGAGCCATAAAAACTCTAATAATTTTGTATAATAATGAGTCTCCCATTCTAAACCTAGTGGCTTTTGAAAAATATTTTTTTCTTCCATCATCAGATACAAAAACTAAAATGTTTTTAAATAAATTTCAAATGAACCTGGTGAATTTACGAAACTATATTCTAACAATATAGTTTTCTAATTTTTAAGTATTTAAAATTATAATTTTAAAAGTATACAATATAAAACTTTTTGCTGTAAAGAGCCTAGGCATCTAAAAACAGAAACAAGGTTATGGTACAAATTTCGTAAAAGACAAACTATTCAACCGAATCCCCTCCACGAAGTTAGCGACCACCCAATATATTTGTAAAATTTAAAATACATGTCCATAGATAATTCAATGCTCATTACGAATACGTTTATTAAAAAATTGCTCGTTTCTTAGTTTTTTAGTTATTTACAAAAAAGTCTGGTTGCTAATTAACCATTAGAGCAACGCTTCGATCTCGCAGCATAGAACATATACATTTTTTTTACAAAAGTTTTGAAATAAATAATCTTATGATAAACATAATTACTTTAATAAATTATTGATTAATTAAATGTAATCTTTTAATTTACCTAGAATAAGATTGTTTTTATATTGCACTTATGTAAATGACTTTCATATTTTTTGTTAGTCAACTAATTACAATTGCGGTATCAAAAATGAATTTATTAATTTTAATTATACATATTGATCTATATTTAAAAAATGAATTTATTAACTTTTTTTATGTAAGTGAAACCATAAATTAAATTAATTGATTCTGATGCTAGAAATATTTAAGACATTCAAATACACATCTGATATTTTATCTATCAACTAAGCACTCAAAAATAGTATATTACGATACGGGCGACTTAAATCACCTATTATTATACGGCGAAGTTAGGGCCCGAGCGTCAGCGAGGGTCCTAAACGCCGTGTAATAATAGGTGAATTTAAGTCGCGAGTATCGTATACTATTTTATAGCTCGAGTGATTTAAATCCGCCACACTACATCTATACTCTCAAAATTCAATAATAAACAAAGGCTATGCACTCCACGAATGATAATTCATTAAAAAAACGAATTCTATTTACCAACAAAACTAGGCATTCTACGAATGATAAATCGTAAAAGAAAAGCGAAAACTGCAAAAAAACAAAATCTAAGCACTTCGCGAATAATAAATAGAAAAAAACTAAAAAATATATATAAAACATGAAATAACATTATGTCAAACTGTTGAAATTAATTCTATAATAATATAAATCTAAATTTCCTTTCATATATGTATTAGGGCCGTAGGAGCAACAATTGGTAACTTATGTATTGTATTAGCAGTTGTGTTTAGGGGAATCACAGACGCGACGGAGTCTTAGAGCGTCGAAATGACTACCTCTTCGCTTCACATGTTACACTGATATTAACTTTGGTTTTACATGTATTTAACACGCTTATAATTGTTATTTATTTTGAAAAATATCGATATAAAAAAGTTGCAATAATCTACACCTTATTATTATCGATGAATAAACTCTTAAAAATAATCCAGATATCAAAATATCGCTTATTATAAATGCGTGATTTAAGTGAATTCAGCGTTATATTCATTATCGAACAGCGTAAAAATTTATCTTTTAACTCTCGGCTCAGCGGGATTTAAGCGCGGATTTAAATCACGCAGTGCTATAAAATATATTTAAGCAATATTGAATGCATGTGCTCACATTTAAATGCGGACTATTCAACATTGAATGCACGCATTCAAAAGTCCGCTTTTCTTTCCAGTAGACATTAAAAAGTCCTGATCCGTATATATATTTATGTCCTCGTAAACCGTATTCGTGTCAGTATGTAAAGAGCAGGCTAAATTTGTATTGGCATCCCATATGTCTCAGATGCGCTCCTCGACTTATTGCAAGAATTATATGTCTTCCTGAGACATATTGAGACTCAATATGTCTCAGGAGAAATCAATATGGCATCACCGATCCTACTATGTTTCGTTCAATATGTCAAAGAGCAATCATATTGAACGTAGGTTAGTGAAAAAAAATGACTCGCGCTTCGACAGCAGCTATACTCATTACAAAATGTCAATCTAAGAAACAAAAGAAAAAATCAATAGAACTAAAATTTAATTTTAAAAGTATTGAAAAAAAGTTTAATATTTTCAATTAATAAGTTATATTTCCTCATACGGCCTACTTCGGACATAAAATCATCTATGTCCTTTGGCCGTTTATTCAGGTGGAATCTGAATCTCGAACAATGAATACGGCCAAAGGATATATATAACTAATATATATTGCGACGAGTATACGTACCCGCGAATTTTAAATCTCCTGCATAACGGCCAAGCTACTATAGAACAGTAGTTCTGAGCTCAGCTGCTAGGCGGCAACCTCGAACGTCGTTGCACGCAACGAGAAAAATGAGGCCAGAGTATATAAGAGGCCGAGAAGCTAACCAGAGCAGAGCAGTGTAGACTACGGTCTCCCCTCTCTCTTTACCTGAGTGAGCACGCTAGGCTAAGAGAGAGTGAGACAGGTAGTGGCTGGCTGCCTTGGCTTGGGGAGACCCACGGCTTAGGCAGAGCTTCTCTCTCTTGCACACAAGAGTAGACCGAGTGAGCACGCTGGACTACACTCTAGTGCATATGCTGGCAGTATTAGAGATACGTTGAGTGAGCACGCTGGCGTAAATCTATGCTGCCTAGAGCACACTCGCAACCTTTTGCCGCAATGCCAAACTTGCGCCGCTGAATTTAAGGGTGACGTCCACCCAAAATCTTATATTCTATCTTACATATCGCAACTGGCTTAATTAAGGGTCTTGTCCACCCGCAGCTGTCACGTCCGCCATTACGTGAACTATAGAATATATTAAGGGTGTCATCTACCCATTACTTGTATATATTAGTTTAACCTTTAGCCTGCGGGGGTGGTCGATTTATCGACCAGCAGTCAGGGTGGGGACTCTACCTGAAAAATCCAATGATCTCATGTATACATTTTGCACTTTATAAAAGGTCGTTTAGTACTAAAATTTTCCCGCAGTCAAAAGGTTAAAGGACTCCGTCCGACCGTCGCGTAAATAATAGCCTTTAGAATAAATTAAGGGTCTCGTCCAACCATTACATTTTGTTATGTTAATTAAAGGACTCCGTCCGACTGCTGCGTAGTTATTGAGATATTAGAATAAGTTAAGGGTGTCGGCCACTCAATGTCTTTACATCACTTAAGGGCTCCGTACACCTATAGAGAATAGTAATTTAAATAATCAAGGGAGCCAGCTACTCATCATTATTACCGTAGAATTAAGTATAGCGATATTAGGTGCCGTTGCCTATTAATATCATTATAATTCTAGTTATTAATCATTTGTCTCTTTTTGTTTGCACATTGTTGCAGGTAAGAGCCGTCGGTACAAATTAGACCGTTCGGGCCAAAGAATCTCTTAGTTAAACTCAAACTATTATTTAGATTTGTTTAAAGATTTATTAATTGATTTAATCATTTATTAAATAGCCGTCAAGTGGCCAAGATAAATAAAGAACTAATTACTTTTGTAAATTACATTTCATTAAGGTTAGGTTAGTTGTTTGTATTATATAAAATAACAGGTTTAGTTTTGATTAGTACATTATTATTATTTCATTATTGTAATCGTCGTTGTACATGAGTTTAATGAGTACAATAAAGCCAAGGTACTCCCTAGCATAACCAAACGTGTTAAACCCGGTTACTTTCCTTCATTTTCCACCGTCCGATCCTTCCCACTCCTGCCGATCTTACTCTGGTAATTCACTGAAGCGTCCGGCAACAGGAGAAACACGTATTTCCCCCTCCCGAAAGGGAAAAATGTTACAATATATATATACTAGGGGGGGAGGGGGGTACCCCCCTGCTTGCTCTGCTCGCCAACCCCCATTGGTGATTATGCATATCTTACATATATTTTACCAATAAAAGAAAAATTAATCATTTATAAATCACATGATATATCTGAAAATCAAATAATAATTTAATTATGATTGTTTATACCTTATAAACTAAACGAGTTTCCACACCACCTTACATTTCAAACTAGTTATTATGATGAATTGCATTCATATATTTAATTTAATTGTATAAATTTTTCAATATTTAAATATAGATTTTAATTTAACTAATATATTTTAACTGTGTGAAATATAGAGGTAACGTTATGGCGCGTTAGATTTTTTGATTAGTGGAAACCCTCGCCAGGAGCCCTAAAAACCACTTTATTTTATAGATAATATTACATAGATTAGTTATACATTTATAATATAATTTATTTTATATATTGAATATGAATAAAAAAATAGTGATATCGTACAATATATAAGTGAAAAAATAACTTATTATTAATTAAATGATATTAATGATCAAAATTATAATAAATTTAAAACTATATAAAAATTTTTAAATAATTATTTGGTATAAAAATTTTATTAGTATTATATTTGATATATCATAATGTTTATTTATGTCTTAAGATTTATAGGATTATTTTGATATAATTCCTTTTTGATATCTTTTTGACTTATTTTTACATTTTTTAAGATATATCAATATTTTATACTAAAATTTAAAAATTTGTTTACTTTAATATTCAAAAATAAGTGATGTAATTATTATTAATATTCATAAGATCATTAAATCATTATATTATTTTAATGATTTTAATTTGTATATATATAAAATAAAATAATTTTGAAATATTAAACTTACTTTTTATTACTTACTTTTATAAATTTTGATCAAATATGTTCTTAATAATATTAACTAATCGTAATAAATATCTAGAATAAATTTGATAATTTTGATTAATATAATATTCTGTTATTGGTTCACATATTTGAATTTTATATTCTATAATTTTATTAACGTAATATTTATAATATTCTGGTACTTTATTCCAATTATTGTATTCAACTTTTTCTTCATTCCCGCCAATATATGAATTAATAATATTATTTAATTGAGAAATTTCTGTATCCTCTGAAATATTATCATTTAAGCTTTCTAAATAATATTCATATTCTTCTTCATAATTTAAGTGGTCTTCAATTTGATTATTTAAATAATCCATTGAATGTTGATCGATAATATCATTTACTTCAACATCATTTCCAATTAAATTAAATATATGAATGCAATTCATCATAATAACTAGTTTGAAATGTAAGGTGGTGTGGAAACTCGATTGTTTATTTATATAAATAAACAATCATAATTAAATTATTATTTGTTTTTTCAGATATATCATGTGTTTTATAAATATAATTACTTATTCTTCATGTAAATGTTTTAACAAGAAGTCTTAATTCATTAATTAATAATATAAAGAACAAATTTTTTTATCTATTAATAATTTTATTAATGTATAAATATCAAAGTATTATATAATAAAATTTTAGTATTAAAAATATAATTTCATTTTTCATTAGATATACCACATTATATTAATTAACATAATAATGCATGCAAGTTATAAACTGTTATACGAGTCATTACACGAGTGGGGGGGCAGTGGGGGGTGATGCGGGGGGCATACGGGGGGTGCACGGGGGGCGTGGGGGGGCTATAGAGGGAGTGAATGGTTACAAAATATCGTAGAATTACAAACAATTTTACGTTATTTTGTAGGAATTCCTTACAAAACATTATTGGGAGCTGTGGGGGGGCGGTGGGGAGTGGGGGGGGGCTGAAACTGAATTTTTAATATAACTATATAATATAGGATGATATATATATATATATATATATATATAGCGGTACCATGTAGGGTATCCACCACGAGCTCGAAGAAATTAGTCAACAGAGTACCGAGTTCTGCTCTCGGTAAACGACGTTTGGCCGTCGGATATCCGACGTTTCTGGGGAAAACCACGTGGAGGTAGTCGTTTCAGCACCACTTAGAGGTGTCAACTCTGCCACCATGACCAATTAGCGTCTATAACTCGAACCACCGGTAATTCTACCAGTTTTTGGGCTAATTTGCGCTCCGTACAATGTGGAATCCTGGAGCGACTAACACATAAAAAAATACATGAATAAATGAATTAGGACTTTAACACTTTTTATTCGGCACGAGCCACACACACTGCTTATGTACAATTTAATAAGTTAGGACGATACACACTATTTTTTATTAGGACAGAACACAACACTTACGCATTCGGGTCCCGACCGTAATCCATGAATTCGTTCGCCAGCTCTAAAGAGCTTCTCAAGACGATCATGGATACGGTCACGAGGTCGTCATTATTAAAGCCCAACTTGCGGAGTTCGCCAGCACCTAGGCATGGCTTCCGGAGAACCCACAATAATTGGGATTATAGAGTAACTCTTCGCTTTTAGCTTGGAGCGAATGACAGACCTCAGAGGCTTATATTTTTTTATCTTTTCCTCTGCAGCCTTCCGGAGGAAGTCTCGGTTCTCATATCGCACACTGACATCTATGACGACGCAGCCCTATTTCGCTTTCACGATGAGGTCAGGTCACAGGGCTTCGCCCTGTGCCGTCACAAATGTCTGCTCAACAAGAACTTGACTATCCTCACTTCGACTGAACCTCTCAGCGATGAATTCTTTTATTTCATCGTGCCTATGGATCCGTTTGGGCTTCGTGTACGTGCACTCACCCAATACATGACCAAGGGTCTCTCTTGGATGTCCGCAGTGCTGACACTGGACCGCGAATGCCTCATTATTTTTATACCCACTTCTCTGAAGCACCACCCTAGTGGGTTAGGTGTTTGTTCGCATCTTCAGAGCATCGGCAATCTGCGAGTGTCTGAGATACCCGCTCATTTTCAGTTACTCGTTGGACGCTGGATTACCGAAGTCGTAGGCGCCTTGCCCTTGCACTCTTTTGGCAGCCCACTCTTTGAGAAAGTTTCGTTTAATATTTATTTTTTCTTTATCCAACTCCGCAAGAGTGGTGGGCCACTGGATGTTCAGAGCCTTCGCGTAGCCAACAAGCTTTTTGAAGCTATGCTTCTTACGCGACGTTACGGCAGGGGCACTAAATGTATAAAAATCGACAGTCCCAAATGTCACCCAGCGTGAATGTACGAATATGGCACAGGGTGCCATAATTCTATCAACATACAAACACTTAAATTCTTTTTTCTCTTTCTTTCTTTCCCTCTCTCCCATTCCGCTTAAGAATATGCGTGCATATACACAAGTGGATGTGCGCGTTGAATGTACTACGATTGATGCTTGTAGTGTGTGTGTGAGTGTGTGTGTACATATATATAATATATACACAGTAAAATTTTGAGGAAAGTATCTATATCTACCAGAACGTTATAGGTAAACACAAAGCGGGTATATATATATATATATATATATATATATATATTATTTGCTCAGTTAAAAAAATATAATTCTAATAAAAAAAATATTTATTTTCCCTAGCCTTCTTACATATCTTTATTTCTTAAATAGTTATAAATAATTGAAAAAAGTTAAAAAATTCCACAAATTTAAAAACTATTTGATACGGTAAAAAAAATAGAAAAAAATGACTTAGAAAAATTTTACAGCACAAATCAAAATTGGTATTTTATCTTTATTTTAATTTCTTTTTTAATTTTTTATTCTTTGTTTCTATTTAAAAAATTATTTTTTTACGAAAAATGTTTCGTAAATTTTGGTATTGTACATTTCTGTATATTTTATTTGAGAAACTAGAAAGTTTTACTGCTTCGTTTTTTATATCAATGAAACTTTATAAGCTGTGTATAAACATTTCTTTCTTAATTTTTTAATAATTGATATTAATAAACTATATTATTAATATATTTTTAAATACATAATACATTGAATGAAAAATAACCAGTTTTCATTAAAAAATTAACTATAATTTTTGAACTTCCTAGTTTCTATATATATACTGGAAGCATAGCTTCTGTCGGCCAGTCCCCACGACTGCCACTCCTGTTTTTCTCCTGGCTTTCGCCCGACATGACCGTTGTAACGGTGTCCCTAGAAGACAGTGCTTTCACATCGTTTTTAAGGGCCGCCAGAAAGACCAGCTTCTCCATATTTGGTAGCCCTAAGCCACCTCTTTTTCGAGCAACATACATAAAGGGAGTGCTGGTCTTTGAAGAGATGTGCAACATATCCTTGACCTCCTCTCGAATCAATTGATCCACCTTCATCAATCTCATTTTCTAGGGAGGACTGACAATCATGCCAAACGTACATCTCGGAAACATGTACGTAGTGAGGAGATCCAGCTTTTGCATAGGCTTAAGCAGAAAGACTCTGATGCGCCTGATGAGGTTCTTAATGACCTCAAGCTCATACCCTTCAATCACTTCTCGCCAGGGAGTGATATTGGTGCCAAGATATGTGATAGCAGATTCTGCATTCGCGAAGGATATGGCTTGGTCATATACCCTTAGCTATGGATCTTGCACGATCCTGGATTTTTTCTCTACATCGAAATTCGAAGGCTTTGTATTTATCCACTGCCAGAGACATGCCTAGTCAAGCCAGATAATCGTAAATCATCCTAGCCTGCTCTTGACCATCTGCTGGTGATATACCTATGGTCACCAAATCGTCCGCGAACGCAAGTGCGGCGATATTTTCATCCAATAACGTTAGACCTTTTGTTCTGCTTTGCAGTTCGACTAGCAAGGGCTCCATGCAGAGGTTGAAGACCAACGGCGAGAGAGGGTCATCTTGCTTGACCCCCCTCCGAATTCTAATATTGACGTCATCGTCGGACGTTTTAATAATGATCTCGCAACCTCTGTACATTTCTTCAATGTATCTACGTGCAGCCCTTGGCACGCCTTTCCTGGACAGCGCGGGTGCTATCGCTGCGTGCGGTACCGTGTCGAACGCTTTTTGCACGTCCTGCACGGTAAACGTGGCTCCATCCTTCTTGGCGCTTCTAATACATTCACCAAGGATGGCCACGTTAGCGTAACATCCGTTCTCGGCGGTGAATCCTTTTTGACGATCGTTCTGCTTGACCATCCTCCGAAGACGAGCATCGATTAAGACAGAAAAAATTCTGCTCAGAATCGAGCCAATAGTGATAGGACGCCAATTTTTGACGTCCTTCAAGTCCTTTCCAGTCTTCAGGATCAAGGTCGTGCAATTTTTTTGCCATTCGTCAGGATACACCGACACGAGAAGAAGCAGATTGTAGAAACCCGCCAATACATCTCCTACGCCTGTTCTTAAATTGCTCCTTTCGATTTTATCAGGCCCTGCAGCTGTAGAAGATCCGACAATGGCTTGGATTTTTGCAAATCCTTACGCATTGCTTTTCATTGCTACGTTCCAAGCTTAAAACCTCACCAGTCACTTTGGTTCGCTTCAGTCGTAGTATTACCCTAAATCGATTTTGGCCGTATTCACTTACTCTCCTCACTGCGGAGTGAATTCGAATACGTTACCGACTCCCACATGGTACATGCGAAAAACGCACTACCGCACGCTCAACTTAGGGACTTGGTAGCCTGTCGTCATTCGAAAACCGCAGCACAATCGGCTAACCTGCGTACCAGCCGATAATAAAAAATTACCAGCGGACATACTTTCATCATGTGGCCGACGGAACCTTAAAACTTAAACAACAGTGGAGCGAGGCAGACTCTACCCAATTTTAAAAACATTTACGCGCCAACAATATCATCCATAACCTCGACAGAGGTTCCCACTCTTTCCAAGGTGGTCCACTATTAACGACCATTTGCCCGTCAGAATCCAACACCAGACCGTCATCATGAGTTAATCACAACTCAGAGCTCGAGATGACACCCCGACTTCCCAAATTTGACGCTTTCGACTAGAGGCCGTAATAGGCTCTCTGAAACGCATGGGTCGTGCGCTCCAACTGTGCCATGATCTGCACGTCACCGCAGTTTATATTCCGAAAAATACGGCATATCATTTTTTTCGAAGACAGACGAAGGCACCTTCACACTCCTTCCCAAATTTTATGCTCTCAATTAAAGTGCTAATAATTTTGCACCCCGAAACGCCCAAGTAAAGCCTTCGGGGATAAGGCTTATGGCGTAACAACTACACCAGGGTCAGCGCGTCACCGTTTTGCTTAGAGAACAACAGACTTAAAAGGATGACGTAGCGATAGGAGTGACCCTCCGCCTTAAAGCCACCACCGCTGTACGCCTTATTGTCGCCAGTATACCCGAGCCAGAGCTGCTTTGGCCTACAACCCCACCTCGGTTGCGTTTCCCGACTCTCACCACTCGGAGGAAAGCAGATGGCATATGGATTCACCCTCGAGGATAGTTCCCCCCGATGGGACCGTCCCCAATGGCTAAATAATATTATTTATTACCTACGACACTCCTGCGTAGGTACAGCTAACAAAAATAAGATCTTTACATTCTGTTTTATTTAAATCATATTACCGTCAAGGTGTAATGATAATTGTAATTTAATTTAATAAAGTAATAGTAAACTAAACTAACTCTTATATAATACAAAAAAACAATGTTCGAGAAGCATCGGATCAACAATAAGCGGAGTACATTCACCTCCCCTAACGAAAAGCGCAAACCATGATTTTATATAACTCAAAGGGACAGGAACACACACAACCCATATCATCATTTAGATTCCAAAACGCGGGTATCCCACCTTTTCGCAGAACATTAGTCCGTATTGTAAAACTTAATCCTTCATTCCATTCCAACAGAAAGCGCATCACCCATTCCCGCATACACATATCTAAATACATTAGCTTCATAATTCACCCTTTGCACTTAAGAGTGTAACATGGCAAAATTGCTCTAGCTATACATTTAGCTAATCTTGTACGATCACCTGATCCCCATGGCCGTTACAAGAGGAAGTCACGTATCTCTGTCCTTTTCTAGTCAAATAATTAATTTTTAGCAAAAACTAATAACTTTAGCAAAAAATAAAGAGAAAGCCGCATCTCGTATCAGGAAAAGCAAAATTTTCTTTAATAAGAAAAAATTAATTTTATCGCTTCGATTTCAAGAAAACCTTGAAAAACAAAATTGTTTACCCTGACCTCTGTGTTTTCAGTTTGATTCAAACAATTCTTGAAATTTTCTTTCCAGAACTTTGCTTGCATTACGTTTGAAATTACATTACTTTTTTTGGCAATTTCTCAACATTTTGTAGAATTTTTTTCGCTGGATTTGGGATTCCTAAAAATTTTTGAAGTGAATAGATAAAAAATACGCGAACGATAAAGATTGATTTTGCCACAAAAACAGATTAATTTTCTCTAATTTCCTCGATAAAAGTTTTTTGTATTTCTAATTCTTCTGGATCTTGATATCTTATATTTTTTAACATATTGAAACGATTAGTTTCTGATAAAAAATTTCCAAAGATCCTGCAATGCTCTTCAAAACAGTTATGAATTGCTTGAGTCAATTCCGGTTTACTACCATTAGTCACAATTATCTTTAAAATTGATGCTTCTAATTATTAATTACTATATACAAAAAGTATTTCGAATGAAATCATGCATAAAATTTATTACTATATCTACAATTTTTCTCGCCAAATTTGGTATAGCATACAATAGAAGTACAAAGGATAATATTTCATTATGAAAACTTAAATAATCCATGACTTCTGACGATACAATCACAAAAAATAAAATTATATTAAGTGATATGTTAATACTAAGAAAATATTTATATCATTTTATAAATATTAGCAAAAGTTATTAATACAAATAACATTTAGGAAAATAACATTTCTAGAAATTACCTTTCTGCATCGTTTTTATCTGAAAAATAAATGTTTATAAATTAGTTCATAAAAAAATCTTATATTTTATATTAGAAAATGCATAACATACCATTACTTAGTACTTGATCAACTTTTTTAATGAAAATAGAAATGGTCTTTATTGATTTGGCAAGTGGAAAAGCGCATGAGAGATCTGGTCGTAATCCATTCACGTGTTCATTAATGTAATTCCAAATATTGTGACATGTTTCCGACCATCAGTACAAAGCTATCGATACTTTAAAGCACGCATCAACTGCTTCTAAAGAATCCTTAAATTCATAATTTATATTATTCAAAATCACGAAAACTTTTGTAATAGCATTAATATTTCCACAAAAGACTAAATATGCATGGATATCGAAATCAAGGTCATTTAAGTTTTTTTCATATTTTTGTTTGTATGTATCCAATTCAGACTCGTTCTAAAGTAAAATATAAAAAATTGAAATAATGTTTATCAGTGATAATATACTGGGAAAATACCAATTCAATTTGCTAGCTTTAATAGTATCAATACAAAAATAAAAAACGCTGCCAAGTGCTTTGGCGCGATGCTTTCTCATAAAGCATATTGAGTTTTTTTAAATTTTTTTCAAAATTTTCAAAATGCTTTAAAATTAAAAGTGTGTTAAGAAAATCAGTTTTCAATAGCTTTCGCTCTAGTTGGAAAAAAAACTAAATTGCATGCAAAATTTGAAGCAAATCCATCGAGTAGTTTTCGAGATCTAACTGGCGTACTGACTTCATACACACACACATACATACATCCATATAGACATTTTCTGAAAACCACTTTTTTCGACTTTTTGAGTCCAAATATGTACAAATTAATGAAAAAATTGAAAAATTTTTTTTTGCTGACACAATGCTTTCTCTGTGAGAAAGCAAAAAAGCACACTTGTTAATTAGTTTTACCTCGATCAACTGGATGAAGTGCTCTGCAATCTTACTCCTTAAAAATGTAACAGGTCCTTGATTTTTAATTCTTAAAATAACTGATTTAGTTATTAAAAATGGCAGATAAAATAATGCTGCAATTGAAGCAGAAGCTGAAAATAATTTTGTAAGTATATTAAAGTATAAAATATATTAATTTCCCAAAAAATATGAATGGTAAAGAAAAAGTTAAACATAAAAAATTCACCATCGTTAAGGTATTCCTTGTGAGTTTTTTTAAATTCTTTCAAATTGATGACTTGCAATGATATAGCAAGATGACATATGGCCGGTGCTAGCTGTGGCCACCTAGTAAAGAATTTAGTTTGAAAACCTTCAGCAATATCTTTATCTATCAATTTATTTTCAAAAAGATTGACAATGATTCGTGCACAATCTGACTGCAACTGTAAAATATATAATATAATATAAAACTTTTCATTTGTAATTTTTAAATAGTACAAAATTTTAAAACTTACTAATTCAAGTCCTATAGGAGACTTTAAACAAATGAAAGTATTCAAATACGTTTTATAATGTATAATAACCTTTTTATTTTTTAGTGTTATAAGCATGTGTTCTCTTTCTTTATAAGAGTTATTCCATGCATTGATAACATCTCCAATCAAATACTTTGAACGGTCCTTATCCATGAAAGGCAAGAGATTACTATTATTTACAACTAAAATAGTAAAAGTTAAAATATTTAAAAAATTATCAGTAAAAAAATTTATCATTATTGATTTTATTAAACCAGTATATTTTGTTGTTGAAGTGTCGACTGAGGTATTAGATTTTATTTTTACAAATCCAGCCTTTGCTAAGTCCCTTCTATAAATTTTATAATAATCTATCAAGCAGCCATTAGCACTAACTGATTGACCGAAAGCATTAGTGCTGTGCGGTTGATACCACTCAGACTTGGTTATTGTGGGAAACAATTCCTTTAATTCTGTCGTTATTTCCAAAAATCTCTTTGAAGTTATTCTAAAAAAAATAGTAAGATGATAAACATTTTTGAAGTAATAGAAAGCAAATAAGGCGTTATTATTAAGATATATTACATTGTAATTGATAGATTATTAATAAATAAATTAAAAAACCATTACCATTTTTTTATAATAACTGATATGATAATTTAGGAGATACAAATATATTGTATATTGTAACGTTTTTATTTATCTCGAGCAGCAAGTGAGTAGATAAAGGAAAATAAAGAGAAATGATGAATAAAAGTGTGTAATAATTTTACTAGAATACGAGCAAATGATAAATATAAGTGTGACTTCCTGTTGCCGGACGCTTCAGAGAGTGAACAGGGTTCGAAAGCAGAAGGTGGAATAGGATGGACGGTGGAATGATAAAGGATAGTAAACGGGTTAGACATGTTTCTTTTTATGCTTGGGAGTACCTAGGCTTTATTTATACCGGTAAACCCACTTACAACGACGTATAACAATCTTTATGAAGTTATTCAAACTAAACCTAACTTTATACAATGCTAGATAACTAACCTAAAAATAACCTCGCAGTTTTACAAAACAAATAAAAATATGTAGATTTATTGATTAAAGCCACTTGAAGGCAAAAGAAAATTATATGTGAGCCACTTGACGGCGTGAATAAAGAATGAATTAAATTAATTAATTAAATGTTTAACTAATAAAATGAAATAAACGAGACTTTAAAATTGACTTAATCGAAAGAAATGGTTAATTAAATAAGTTTTTAAACAAATTAAATCTTTCGTCGATCTGTGCGTCGGATATACTTAATTTGCCAACGGCCCGGACGGTCGATGATCTATCGACAACGAAATCCTGTAACAAGGTCGTGTAAAGAGAAAGAAGTTTATTAGCGTGGGTAATAAAGAAACAAATATTGGGTGGACGGCACCCTTTAAAATACTATACTTCAATGATAAAAGTTAATGGGTGGACGGCACCCTTAATTACTAGGTACTAAAAACGAGTGGATGGACGCGGCACCCTTAAATATTGAACGCTAGGTCGACAACGATGCAAAACCAACGGGTGGACGGACCCTTAATTACTAAATGCTACAGAAGGGTTAGGCCACGGTCGTACATGGGTGATTCTATTCTAACGGGTAATCACATGTAATCGTTTAATAAACTATCAATACAAGGTTCAAATATTATTAACCACAAATTTTTCATATACTTTCAGCTTGTAACTTTATGATTCGTTGACTTTTTAATCGCTAATTTCAATGTAGCTTTTGTAGGGACCCTTAGAAAGTATAAAAAGTAATCTCCCCTGTCTGTAATCATATATAAAATTTTTTTTAAACGTTGTAGAGATACAGGATAGATGAATTAATACTTCTGAAAGATCAAAAAATATTTTTTTCTATCCGTACATACATTTCAGCAGAATGGTTGAAAAAAAATATTTTATTCGACCCTCTGTTATTATAAAAAAAAATGTATATTTTTTCATAGATAAAAAATAATAATCATAAAAAAAGTTATATTTGAATCTTATGAAAGTATAAGCTATTCCTATCACATGGAAATATTGTTATTATTGCGCTCAACTTTTAATATGCAGATTCACCGATTAATACCTGAGTAAATAACAAAAATCTCAGTTAGACAAGGACAGCGAATCCGGCCTGCTCTTAAATTAAAATTCCATGAAAATATATTATTAAAATAATAATTGAGAATTCCTCCCCCCTCTTTAAAACAATAAATGAGAAATTATTTAAATGATTAACTCTAAGATTAATTAATAAGAGAGTTCACGTATCGCGAAAAAAATTGTACATAGCACTTTAAAAGAGCGCCACAAGAGCTTTCAAATGAGATGTATAAATGTCTGTTATGATGTATAGTTCCTGAAATATAACACTTTAAAAATTAAAAAAATTTTTTTTAGATGAAATCATTTTACGCACGCTCAAATCATTTTACGTACGCTCAAATCATTTTACGCACGCTGTATTCATTTTACGCACGCTGAAATCATTTTACGTACGCTCGAATCATTTTACGCACGCTCAAATCATTTTACGCACGCTCGATTCATTTTACGCACGCTAAACAAATGCGTCTCATAATATGATATTTTATGTACGCAAACGAGTACATGAAATCAAATTTTGCGCACGCCGTTAGAAAAAATATCATATTATGAGACGCATTTGTTTAGCGTGCGTAAAATGAATCGAGCGTGCGTAAAATGATTTGAGCGTGCGTAAAATGATTTGAGCGTGCGTAAAATGATTTTAGCGTGCGTAAAATGATTTTAGCGTGCGTAAAATGATTTGAGCGTGAGTAAAATGATTTTAGCGTGCGTAAAATGATTTCAGCGTGCATAAAATGATTTCAGCGTGCGTAAAATGATTTCAGCGTGCGTATAATGATCTGAGCGTGCGTAAAATGATTTGAGCGTGCGTAAAATGATTTCATCTAAAAAAAATTTTTTTAATTTTTAAAGTGTTATATTTCAGGAACTATACATCATAACAGACATTTATACATCTCATTTGAAAGCTCTTGTGGTGCTCTTTTAAAGTGCTATGTACAATTTTTTTCGCGATACGTGAACTCTCTTATTCATTAATCTTAGAGTTAATCATTTAAATAATTTCTTATTTATTGTTTTAAAGAGGGGGGAGGAATTCTCAATTATTATTTTAATAATATATTTTCATGGAATTTTAATTTAATAGCAGGCCGGATTCGCTGTCCTTGTCTAACTGAGATTTTTGTTATTTACTCAAGTATTGATCGGTGAATCTACAAATTAAAAGTTGAGCGCAATAGATATTATTATTATAAATATTTATGCACAAGAAGAAAAAAATCTATCGCTTTGTTTTTGAGTAATGTAAGTAACGCGAAAATATTATAAACATAAACTTTTACTTTGGCGTTACTTACTTTTCTCAAAAACAAAGCGGTAGATTTTTTTTTTCTTGTGCATAGATGTTCATAATAATAATATCTATTGCGCTCAACTTTTAATTTGAAGATACACCGATTAATACTTGAGTAAATAACACAACTCAATTGTTACTCGGTCGATATCAGGTTCTACTCTGGCCTGCCGTTAATGGTTTTATTAGTTTTATTTTTATATTAGTAATATTATTTATTTTTTTGGAGGCGGGGGGGCACTGCCCCCCTGAACCCCCCCGGCAGGGGCTTTGCCCCCTGCACCCCCACCGGGGCTCCACCCCTGTACCCCGTCCTGCGCCCCGACCTCGACTACCTCTTACAATCTTGATAGCCTTCGAACAAGATTGTACATGCTATCACAGACGCAAGTTTGTCATTCTTAGAATTTTGCGCACTTGTTAGAAAAAATAATATACGCAACTAATGCATAAAGTGATCATCGCACTCGTCTTATTTGTCGCCCTCGCTGCGCTCGGGCGATAAAACCCGACTCGTGCGATAATCACATATTTTACGCACTTGTTGCATAATGTACTATTATATATTCAAAATTGAATATATATATATTTGTGGAGAATTTCCAAGTAAGCACATTCTTAAATCTTTTTGTAAACAACCACTGTAGTCATATTTATATACTACACTATACTAGGTATATACTACATTATACTACGTATATACTACAAATAAATAAAGCGAAATCAAAGGTTACATCGTAGTATTCAGAAAACAAAAATATCAGTTTGTCATTAGCCTTGATGAAGAGTTTATCGTTGATATCAAAGTAAGTATATAATTATTTGAATTTAAATGAAAGTCTTTGAAAAATCTTAATTGGAAAATCTATAAATTGATAATATATTATTTTAGATTGGATTTGTAATAAAATGGTTTCTACACGTGGACGTGGCGAACTTCCTACTAGTCCTTTATCGTCAAGTACACTTAACTCCACTCCCAAACACAAAAATAATGTTATTATATGTTTGAAAAAGCAAACTTTCTCAAGCATGGATATATTTGTTCTTTAACTTTCTTCTAATAATGTTTAAAAATACATATTTTTGCTGTAACTCGTCGTTTTTTTTTTTTTTTTTAAATTTATGCATATATGGTAATAGCTAATTCTGAAGTATTTCAGATAGTTTAGAATCTTTGTTCGACATAAATATTATTAGGAAATAATATATCAAGTGATGGTAATAAAAAAAGTAATTCCCCTGGAATAAAAGTAATTCCTCTGTACCAGTATATTTTTTATCCATCAATTTTTCTGGGAATAACCTATAGACAGCTTGGCTACTTCGGGATATTGTTCTATTAGATATAACCATAAAAAAACCTGAGTAAAATTTTTAAAATGAACACCTTTATTTTCTATTATTTCAAAATTTGAATTTGACCCGTTCGAATAGAATCACCCACATACAGGTCGCGAAACTGCGCTGGTGGGGGTGAGTCTCTTGAGTTCTCTGTAAAGAGCTTTGCAAAACGACCACGACGTGGTGCGCTGCTATCGAATTGAGTACTCTGTTTTACCATACAAATCTCAGTTACCGACGCTTACTTTAGCGGTTGTTATAGGTATATTATTTTCTTAAAGTAATCAAATAATTAAAAATGCATAATAATTACAAATCTGTGATATATAGTTTCACAGAGAAATAATTGTTTGATGAATTTATAAAATATTTTTTAATGAAAAAATTCTTAGTTACTTATTGTATATAATATTTGGCCCCTGTTACAGTAAAATAATATTATATTTTGAAATTGTAAATAATTTTCAAAACAATATGAATTACTTTACAAATTCAATTATGAATAATTACATAAATTTTAAATCTTAAATTTTATTCTAAATTATATAGGGTCAGATGAACATGTATGAGTTTATGTCTATTATTTTCGTATACCACGTTGGTCTAGTGGCTAGCGTGCACGTTTGCATTTTTTGCTGCTCAAGTTCAAATCCCCGTGCAAACAATTTTTTTTTAACGAGTTACTTAAAATTAAAAAATTTTTTTTAAGTATGTACATTTTATTTTCTTATGCAAAGATTCCTTTTGTGTAACATTTTTTATTTTTCTGTAACTAATTTTTTTAAAAATATTTTTATATTATTCATAATCAAAAAAATTGAATGAATCAATAATGAATAATCAATGAATTTAATGAAGTTATTCAATTTATTAAATGAATAATGAAGAATTATTCTTTCTAATTAAATAATAAGTAAATTTTATAAAAAAATAATTTATTAAGAAATAATTTATTAATAAAATTATATATTCTGTTTAAAAATGTATTTAGTTTTGTATACAAAAATATATTATTTGAAAAAAAGTACTAATTAATTTTTTTTATAAAAATTCATTTGAATAAGAAATTAAATTTCCATATACAAGGAAATTAATTTTAAAAGTCCTAATTGATTCTTTGTTTTTAATAACTTACTATTAATTGATTATTTACTGTAAATGTATTTTAAATTTATTAACATTGAAAGTAACAAAATTGATATGAAAAAAAAGTTGTTACAAAAAAATTACAATTTAATAATATAAATTATCTCACTAATGGATTGTAAATAATATATACGTAAACACATTTTTGTATTTGTTTTTTTTTTAATTTTTCAGAATACATTTAAAAAAAATACATTAAAAAAAAAAAAATCAGAATACATTTTTACTAAAAAAAAAAAAAATTTTTTTTAAATAGTTAAGTAAATTGTTAAAAAAAATTGTTTGCATAGGGATTTGAACCTGAGCAGTAAAAATCAAAAGCGCGCACGCTAGCCACTAGACCAACGTGGTATACAAAAATATTAGACATAAACTCATACATGTTTATCTGACCCTATATAATTTAAAATAAAGTTTAAGATTTAACATTTATGTAATTATTTGTAATTACACTTAAGAAGATAATTCATAATTTTGCTAATATGTGAATATATCGATATAATAGAATAGGTAACAAATATATATATATATATATATAATATTATATACATTAATTAGCTAAATATTTTTTGTATTAAGTAATTTTTTAAAATTGATCAAATAATTACTTTTCTGTAATTCTATGTTGTTACAGATTTTTAAGAATTACATTATCAATTATTTGATTACTTTGAAAAAGCAATATAACAACGTAAGCGTCGGTAATTAAGGCTTATATGATAAAACAGTCGAGTTCTTAATCCGATAGCAGCGCACCACGTGGTTTATTTTGAAAGTAAGATTATGGACGTTAAGAGCCTCACCCCCACCACCACAGTTTCGCGACCTGTATATACGACTGTGGGTTAGACGGAAGGGCGAACGGTGCACGTGCAGTTTCTCTAAGCCGCATCTAATATAAGTGGAGGAACGCCTCTCACCAAGATTAGCTCCTCTCTTCAGATCCCCTGGTTTATTCGTAATAATCAAATCTTAAAAGAAACTGGTATCGACTCAATTCCAGAAGCAGCGAACAAACACGCTGCGAATCTCCGTCTCTCTATCTCTAAACACAGCAATCCTAGCATAAAATTTCTTGTAAATTACCGTCGTAAATCCAACGATCGATTCAGAAGGCCATGCTCTCTGATTCGATCTCCATAACCCTTCTTCACTAACTGACTTTAAACAGTCTATTTTCGTGTTTCGCAATTTGCGCGAGTGCTATACAGCCCCCGCTGTATGAGCCACCGTTGTCTCTCAATTTTCTTCTTCTTAAGGTTCATAACCATTTTGGTTGGTAACCTACGGGGAGGCGGTTTTAGTCGGTAGGCACCTGCGGGTGAATCCGACACTACCCCTACGGGGGTGTCTTTTGAAGATTTCCCCTCCTCGACCCTTCAAACAAAAAAAAAAAAAAAAAAAAAAAACACCAAGATTAGCTATGGCTATGTCTTATCTTCGATAGAATTTAGTCAAGGTGCGCCTTTGGCTAAGAGTGAGAGGGGAGTACAGCCTACACTGCTTGACTCTTCGCTGATCCTTAGCTCTTTATATGCTCTGGAGCTCACTATTCCCATTGCGGGAGCAGCGTCACATAGCGGCTGAGCCTTGTACTACCGTACTTGGTAGTAGCTTCGCTGTTTAGACGGGAGTTTTGAATGCGCGATATATATAATCGTCGCAATATATTTAAAACAAATGTCTATAACATTTATGTAAGATTGATAATCTCTGTGAAAATGGTTTAATAAGTACTTTGGGGACATTGGTTATTTTGCTATTTTGAATTTTTCAAAATAAATATTATTAATTTAAAAATATTAACAACTTTTTCATGTTATTTTTCAACAAAAATGTCTTAAACTTTCTCTTCTTGAAATGAAACTTTTAGAGAAAAATAAATATCAATTAAAAAAAAATGCAAGATATTTTTTGTTGCAAATAACATTTAAAAGTTGTCAGTATCTTTTAAATCATCATTTTTATTTATTTAAAAAAGATAAAACTGGCACACACAGCATAATCACCGATTATCATAAAAACACTTATTATGTTATAACAATTTAGAAGGTACAGATAAATTTAAGTTATTATAAACTACTAAATCAGACAGACTCGTTTTGATTCTCTGTATATTTCTTAAATACCTAACTCGTTTGTAAGTGATTGGGTTTTCAACTATTACTTTTTGTATAGTAAAAATTTTTAGGCGTCTATCTAAAAGAGTTTTTGAATTCTTATAGATGCTTAATATAATTTTTCCTTCTATATCAGACATCAATAAAAAATATAAATTGTTTTGGACAAAACTGAAATCATCTGTAATGTTTGGATAAATAGTAATTATAATAAATTAAAATAAAGTATTCTATGACAAAATATTTCAAGAAATTTAAATTTGATAATATGAAATAAATATGAATTCAGCTATGTCGTTTCAATTGAAAGAATTCAAAAAGACCTTGTAAATTTTCATGTGATGAAATTTCGGCTACATCAGTCATAGTTGAATTAGAAATTTCATATTCCTGATCTACTTCCATAGTATTGTCTATATCATTTACATTATTAGTTCCAAGACTATCAATGATTTTCTCTTTATTATAATCGCCAACTATGACTGCATTCAAAATATGATTTTTCTGCTGCAAATGCATTTTCTCTTGATTGTATAAAGGTAAAAAAAGAGAAAGTGAATTTATATCTCCTTTAAAAATTTTACAAATGTTTTCAACACTTATATTGAAGAACTCATCATCTGATATATTTTCTATAGATATATTAAATAAAATATCAATAAAAGCAGTACTCAAATTAATTATTTAATTTTCAGGTTACGAAAAGTATAGGATTTTTAAAAAATTAAAGTTTTAATACACATTTATTACCGAACACAACAATAAAAAACTTACCTGCAAGAAATAAATCTTTTACATCACTAGATAATAATATTATCATCAAATATTTTTTGAAAAATGCATCCATCGTATACGTTTAATAGTGCTCAGTTTTTTCTTTAACAGCAAGCCATTTAAACATTTGAAAAGATAACAAGCCACTCTTTTAAAAAGGGTTAGGTATTTATTGTACGAGATGGCGCTACTGCAATTTTTCATCGACAATCTCGTTAAGCAAAAGATTTAAATCTGTTGTTTCCGACGATGATTTGGCTGTTAGTAAAAATATTTCTAATTAAAAAAAAATTTTAATTGATTCAAAAATTGTCTTAATTTTATAGCATCATTGCGAGTATTTTATAATTTATTTATTTTTATTAATCTGTGTTTTTAGTGACTTAGTATTATTAGGTTAAGTTAATTTACTGTGATAATTTAAAGTGCATTATTTATTCTTATATTTACTTTTGTATGTGATATTATACATTGTATTACACGCTTTTTGTATTTTAAAACAAATAAATGAATATCTATTTTTCCATCTATCAATCTATAACTATATAACTATTAATGTTTTATACCACTAGTTGTTTTTAAAGAATTATTTTTTTGTTTCTCTACGAGTAAACCTGCCCTTGCAAAAATCACGCGTTTGTTTAAATAGGCTCTATATAAAAGTCCAGTAGTGTTGACTCAATCATTCGGATTTTTTTTGGATCCTGATTTCAAATTGTACCCGTGCTCGTAATATAAACTTTTGGATTCTGTAGGGAACAGTTCGTGGATTTCTTCCCTTAATATTTCAAATTGGGAAGTTGTTATCCTGTAAATAAAATTCAAAGATATCTTATAATATACATTGTAAAATATTTTGCGTCATTGAGTAAAATTTTTTCTTGTCACAAGTTTTAACTTACATTTTAATACCGAAATATTCATTTTCAATTTTAATAAAATTATTCAAGTGAATTTTAACACAAAATCTTTCTTACTGTGGCTAAACCACTCATGCGTTAAAATTACGAAAAATTTTTTACAGTGAAATGCTGAAACTGAAAAATTTTATTCAAAAGGGTCAATACAGTTTTTATTTGAGGCAAATTGGTCGTCTACAACAACGCTGCTTGATATTTTGCGTAGATTTGTTAAATCTTGATCAACAGCCCACTTATACAATATTACGTTACCCATATAACATTTCTGGTGATTTAATAATTGATATAGTCTTCTATTCTTATCAACAACATAAACATTAATTGAAACAATAAGCAATAATATTAAATAGTAAAATGTTAATTTATATACAAATGTTATTTAACTTTTACTGTACTGATTCTCATAGTTTTTAAATATATCGTTAATAGTTTCGGGTATGATATCGGGTATACTTATATTATTCGAATCAGTATTAAAATCAGGTAAATCAATGTTATTAGGATCATCATTCATACATTCTTGTGAATTATTAATGGCTTCTATATTATTTTCTTCTTAATTTTGATGAAGTGTAGGAAGGTTCAAGCTTAATAGGTATAATTTTAAGAGTTCTTTGAACCACATTCAGGATGTTGGATCCACAATCATTCTTTCAATATCTGCATCACTCAACGTACAAAACTTCTCATAATTCTCACAATTTTCTACAAATAAATAAAGCACAGCAGATGATTGTGGAAATTATCGAAATGACAAATAGTATTTATATGATAGATTAAGTTTGTGTGGTAGTAATATAGCATTTTAACCCTTTCAGAACCATTGTACATTGGAATGTACATTGATGATTTTCGGTTTTTTTTTTAAATTATCTAAAAATGACTTGAAATTTTCCAAAATTAATACGCGGATTAGATTAAAGTGGACTATTTCCGATCTCAAACTGGGGACCTAAATTATTATATCCACAGAAACTGAAAAAACTAAAAAAGAAAAAACAATTTTTTAATAAATGAACACCTATTATCCTCAAATAGTTATCAGAGCATTTCATGATGAAATAAAAATTCAGTTCTGAAAAGGTTAAGAAATGATGTAATAAAAAAAAATGATTTACTAGGATAGTATTTAACTTTAGGGTCTGATTAAACCCTTCAAGGTGATTCAGATTAAATCCTTCAAGCAGATTTCTGATAATTTTTACAGTTTGAAAGGTCGATGTCGCCTTACCTTTCATATTTATTTTTTTATAATAAAAAACTCATTGAGTTTTAAAATTTCAAAGTGTAAAATGTACTTAATGAATACCTACATATTATTATTTAATATAATAAAAATATTATGTCTCGTGTTAATTTATTTTATTACATTAATTATATACTTTTATAAATAGATGTTCAAGTCATGAAAGTTAAAAATTGAATCTATTCTAAAAATGTTAATATAATAATTTATTTATTTCATTAGATATTAATAAATCAAATTTAAAGTTAATGATATTGAATATTTAATAAAACACTATTATAATAAAAATATATTAAAACCAATTTCAAAATTAAAAAAAAAATGTTAATATTTACAAAAATTAAAAAAATTAAAATTTTCAATGAGAGAGGTTGGATAACTGCTGATTCTTTTTATTCCTACATCACTACACAATTTCATCCTTGGCTTAAGAAGAATAATATTCAAATTCCAATTATGTTGTACGTTGATGGACATGTGTTTCATATGACATTACAATTGTCAAAATTTTATCTGAGAATAACATACAATTAATTGCTTTATTTTCTAACTCTACGCATATTACACAGCCTTTAGATGTATTATATCCATTAAAAAGTGAATGGAAGAAAGCTGTGGATAACTGGAGGATAAACAAAAAATCACAAAAATTTAAAAGAGAAGAGTTTGCTTCTGCTCTAAAAAGTGCTATAGATTCTATGAAAAATTTAAAGCAAATAATTACAAATAGATTTAGAAAATGTGGGCTTTCACTTTTTTCTGAAACTACAGTTGACTACAATGTTCTAAATAAAAAGAAAAATATGAAATCTGAAGAATCATTAAGATCAAACCAACGTATCATTGAATAAAAAATCCTTAAGTTTCAAACAAAGAGAATAAAAATCAAAATTTTCTAATAGTTTTTGAAAGTAAATTATCTTTAACTACACTTATAAATTTCCAAAAAGCTTTTTCTTTGACTTTGACAAAAGTTAAAAAGTTTTTAAAGCATTAAATCTTATAACATCACTCGAAGGTTGCAAAACTAATTTAAAAGTGTTTCTCATAACTTTGACAAAGCTGCTTTCTTTCGTACTGAACCTATAATATTCAACGAACAAGTGTCTTTGTGTGAGTAAAACATTGCTAGTGTGATACGTATAAATTTTTTAAATATTTGATACAAATGTTATAAAACTTGTTTCCTTTCGTACTGAACCTATAATATTCAACGAACAAGTGTCTTTGTGTGATAAAAACATTGCTAGTGTGGTACGTATATACAATTTTCAAAATATTTGATACAAATGTTGTAAAACTCATTTGTTTATTCTAAATTTATTTTCAGATGACTTACAAGGAGAGGTCCCCATCTCCGGGAAACGGATTCGGCTGAAACTGCAAGATATGATTTTTTGATGAAAAAAAATGAACCCGTATTTTTTCTTTTTGTCGAATAGGCCTCCTGAACAAAAAAATAGACATTTTTTCGAAAATATAATAAAAAGGAGCCTTTATAGGAACTTGAATATCCAGACAACTAAGCCCCTTACAAAAAAATACATTAAAGATGAAATAAAGCGCAAATCAAATGCTTTGATTTAAATTTTGTTGCATTAAAAAAGCTTCAGTGGTTCAAAAGTTACAGGTAATTAAAATATGCTAATGGAATAGCGTAAAAAATTGATGATTTTTTATATGCATCAAAAAGTAACAAATATGTAGTAATTTTCAATAAAGCATAACTTTTGAACCACTGCAGCTTTTTTAATGCAACAGAGCTTAAATTAAAGCATTTGATTTGTACTTAATTTCATTTCCGATGTATTTTTTTGTAAGAGTCTTAGTTCTTTTTTTCATTTTTTTCCATTAAAAAATCATGTCCTGCAGTTTCAGACAAATCCGGTTGCCGGAGGTGGGGACCTCTCCTTGTTAGTTGAAACACAAATAGGTAAAAATGTTTCTTCTGATCTTACCAAAGTTGTTTTATGTCCATCAATCCAAAAAAATGAGCAAGTAAATAATAATATGATTGGACAATCATTTAAAGTTTAACATTTATCTTTAAAAATTGCTGAAAAATTTCAGATGATGAATTAGAAAAAAAAGTCTTACCTCTCATTCAGAGACCAGCTTAAAAAGAAATTCAAAACCAAGGTAATCTTTCTAATAAATTTAACTTTAAATGTTTAAAACTATTTTTAATTTTTTCAGATTCAAGACAAAATAATATTGATAATTTGCAGCAAACCGTACCTGAACCGTTTGAAAAGGCTCTTATATGGCCTAAAAAGTTTATTATGAAGAAAACAAGAAAAAAGAAGTATCTACACTGTATTCAGAAGAATGGCAGAAACATCACATTAATAAATTAGACATTAGATTCTTAAGCGTAGGTAAACGCCTTCAGGTGCTTTTTTTAATTGCATCATATTTTATGGAGCAAACCTCTCTCCGTGCATACCAATTAAAACCGTTCTATCCCCCACTTTCTCCATCACTTTGCTCAAATACTCTAAACATTCATATCTCCTCTCGGCTTACAATAACAGGACTAACTCAATCTCACTTACACAATCCTTTACAATCACACATCCAAATCACACACTACAACTGCAGCCCGAGACTCTCGGTTCGTAGTCCAAAACCAACGCACCCAACTCGGCACATCACACATACCATCATGACCAACATATTGTTCTTGGATCAGGGCTATACTCATACCTTCAGTCACCAACCATTCGCCCATATCATTCATAACATCATATATTTTCGCACAATTCAGCTGACAAATTTTCAATGATTGACTAGCCATTATCAATTCTGGCCATAAACACACTCAATTTCCTTCTGTACTCAGGGCATTCAAATGAGAGAACATTTTTGCAAAAAATTACTAACTAGGAGAGTGTCACACCTCCGGATCACGGGATCAACTTCGGGATAAGTTTTCAGATGATAAAATATGAAAAAAGCTAAAGTTATAGTCACAAACACTCACTATTTCCCTAGTTACAGGTAATTAAAGAAAATCACTAAAAACGTTACTAGATTTTTAAACGCATATAGTTCTTTAGCATTGATAGCTAGAAGCTTAAACCTTTTTTGAAATTAAAGCTGAGCTTAAATCCTTTCGAAATAGTAGTTATAGCATGTAAAAATATAATTTTTCCCAAAGTTATAGCGTAATAAAGATTGCACCTGAATTTTTATTTTAAAATATTAATTAATAATAAAAGCTAAAATTAGGTCCAATCTTTATTACGCTATAATTTTGGGAAAAAATAATATTTTGATATGTTGTAACTACTGTTTCGAAAGGATTTGAGCTCAGCTTTAATTTAAAAAAGTTTCAAGCTTCTAGTTATCAATGCTAAATAACTATATGCGTTTAAAAATCTAGTAACTTTTTCTAGTGATTTTCTTTAACTGCCTGTAACTAGGCAAATATTGAGTGTTTATGACTATAGCTTTAGCTTTATCCATATTCTGTCATTTGAAAACTTATCCCGAAGTTTGAGCAAAATCCGTGATCCGGAGGTGTGATACTCTCCTAGTAAGTCCAGAAGAAAAATATTTTTATCACCAAAGATCGTTTTTTCGCTTCTTGGAAGTTACTGAACTGTTCTACATAGATCGCTGAAGACCATTTCCTACATAATTTAATGAGGTCTTATGACAAAAGAATTTGGACTTTTGCCAAAAATTACTAAATCCAGATAAATAATATTTTTCACACCACAGATTTTTTTTCGTTTTTTGGGACTTACTAAACTTTTGTATATAGATCGCTGAAAACTTTTTCCTACACGATTTAATTAGGACTTATGATTTAGAAAAATTTTGTCGTTTTTGAAAAATTAATAAATCCACACGTAAAAATTTTTTTTTTACCAGAGATTGTTTTTTCGCTTCTTGGGAGTTACTGAACTGTTCTACATAGATCGCTGAAGACTTTTTCCTACATAATTTAATAAAGACTTATAAATTACAAGAGATTCGACTTTTTTGAAAAATTACTAACAAGGACCCATATGGAAAAAATTTTTGGATATAATTGTAAATAACTGTTAATAACTGTAAATAAATGTAAATAAATGTAAATAACTGTAAATAACTGTAGAAAAGTGTTAAAAAATGTGGGAATTGAGACATAAATAACAGTTATTTACAATTATTTACAATTATTTACTGTTATTTACACTTATTTACAATTATTAACTGTTATTTACACTTATTAACTGTTATTTACACTTATTTGCAGTTATTTATATTTATTTACAGTTATTTACATTTATTCACTTTTTTCACAATTATTTACAGTTATTTACGATTATTTATAGTTTTTTACAATTATTTGCAGTTATTTACATTTTCGAAAATTATTACGAATTTATTCAATAATTTTATATATAGGCGAAAATTTTTAAAAATGTGAATAACTGTAAATAATTGTAAAAAACTATGGAAAATTGTAAATAGTTGTAAATAATTATAAATAACTGTAAATAACTGTGAAAAACTGTAAATAACTGTGAAAAACTGTAAATAACTGTAAATAACTATAAATAATTGTAAATAATTATTAATAACATTAAATTATCCACTAATTCAAAAATTTTTGAAAATGTAAATAACTGTAAATAATTATGAATAACTGCAAATAATTATGAATAATTGTAAATAATTATAAAAAACTGTAAATAATTGTAAATAATTGTAAATAACTGTAAATAATAGTAATTAATAATAAATAATAGTAAATAACTGTAAATAATAGTAATTAATAATAAATAATAGTAAATAACTGTAAATAACTATTATTTATGTCTCAATTCCTACATTTTTTAACAGTTATTTACAATTATTTACTATTATTTACAGTTTTTCACATAAATTATTTCCATATGGGGAGAATGCAGTGCATTTGGGTCTCTGAATTTCTTCTAACTTTAGGATATTTTTTGTTACATAAAATTATGAAAAAAGCCGCGTTCATTCGGTCGATTTTTTCAGAGTGTCGAGCAGTTTTGTCTGTTTTGTTAAAAAATTTGCATTAGTTTTATAGTTGTACAGTTTTTGAAGTACAGTCGACGGAAACATATTCTATGATAGTTCTTTTTCTGTGATTTGAAAATAACGTGATCTTATTAGATGATTCCGTTATTCTGTTCAGTTTTATTGGTTAATTTTTAAATGTCGGAAAAAGAATTATCATAGAATATGTTACCGTCGAGTGTACTTATTCTAGAAGGTTTTTATTAATTGCATATTAAAGTTTAAATTTAAACTTTTGATTAAAAAAAGAGTATTCAAAAAGCTCATGTCATTTAATAGGACAAATTGCACTCTTCTCTATTGCATTTACATATGGTTGAAACAGGACGTAAATTTGATTTTAATTCTGTTAATATTTTAGATCAAGAATATTCTTATTCAAAACGACTTATTTCAGAAATGATTTTTATTTATAAATTCAATAACAATGTTAATAGAATGTTAGACACACAAAAATTAAATTCAAGTTTTAAAAATTATATTAACAAATGTTTAGAATAGAATGTATTATTATTAGCCAATTACGTTGGGTATTTAAATTTAATTTTTTTATTATGACGCTTGATTTGTATATGAACATCAACTCCTTAGATTTTATTTCAATTACATTATTGCTCTTGACGAAAATGTTTTTAATAATATGACGAAGTGTTTATAACAGCGAATTTATGTGATCGTTGAGAATTGTAATGTAAGTGTTTTTTAGTTTAAGTAATTTTATTATATATTGTATACCGATGTCAATTTATTATTTTTATTTTGCTTTCTCATAGAGAAAGCATTGTATCGGTAAAAAAAATTTTTTTCTATTTATTCATTAATTTGTACATATTTGAACTCAGTGAGTCGAAAAAAGTGGTTTCCAGAAAATGTCTGTATGTATGTGTGTGTGTGTGTATGTGTGTGGATGTATGAATTCAGTTAGTAAGCTGTATCTCGAGAACTACTCGATGGATTTGTTTCTAATTTTGCATGGAATTTAGTTTTGTGATTAACTTGCTGGGAAGCTATTGATAATTTGGTTCTTCCACCGTAGTTTTCATTTTAAAGTTTTTTTAAAAAATAAAAAAAAAATTCGATTTTTCGTTTTTTGGTTTTTTTTTTGTTTACTACTCGATGAATTTGCTTCAAAATTTGCATGGAATTTATTTCTGATTGCCCGGATAAAATAAATTTTTAAAAACTGATTTTCTTAGCTCAGTTTTAATTTTAGAGCATTTTGAAATTTTTGAAAAAAATGTTTCTATTTATTAAGCCAATAAAATCTTAAAAACTACTCGATGGATTTACTTCAAATTTTCCATACAATTCAATTTTTTGATGAACTGGTGCGGAAGCTATTGGGAATTGGTTTTCTTAGCGCAGTTTTTTTTTTAGAATCATTTTAAGAATTTTTAAAAAATTTCGATTTTTCATTTTTTTTGTATTTTACGTAAACTACTCGAAGAATTTGTTCGAAAATTTGTATGGAACTTTATTTCGACTGCCAAAATTATTAAAAATTTTGTAAACTAATTTTCTTAGCGCACTTTTAATTTTAGAGCATTTTTAAAATTTTTTAAAAATTTTTATTTGTAATTTTTTTTATTTTACGAAAACCATTCGATTGATTTGCTCCAAAATTTGTATGCAATTAATTCGCTACTATCTGAAGAAAACAAGCTTTGGAATACTAATTTTCTCAGCGCAGTTTTAATTTTAGAACACTTTGAAAATTTTCAAAAAAATTTTTATTTTTCATTTATTTTCTTTTTGCGTTAACCATACTATAAATTTTCTCCAAAATTTTCATACAATTAATTCGCTATTGTCTGAAAAAAATTAGCTTTTGGAAACTAATTTTCTTAGAGTGGTTACAATTTTAGAGAATTTTAAAGATTTAAAAAAAAATTTTGATTCTTCTTTTCTTATTTTTTATTATTCTTCGTAAAGTACTCGATAGATTTGTTCTAAAAATTACAGGGAAATTATTTGCGACTGCCAAAAGAAGGGAAATTTTCAAAAATTGATTTTCATAGCGTAGTTTTAATTTTAGAGCATTTTTAAAATTTTTAAAAAGAAATTTTGGAAAAGAAAATGTTATTTATTTAACCAGTTAGATCTCGAAAATTACTCGATGGATTTGCTTCAAATTTTGTATACCATCTATGTTTTTGTATAACTAGGTGGGAAGCTATAGAAAATTTGTATTCATAGTGTATTTTTTTTATTAGAGAGCCATTTTAAGAATTTGAAAAAATTTTCGATTTTTAATTTTTTTTTTTGTATTTTACGTAAATTAATTGATGAGTTTGCTTTGAGATTTCCATGGGAATAATTTGCATCTGCCAAAAAAAGGATAACTTTTATAAACCGATCTTTTTAGCGTAGTTTTCTTTTTAGAAAATTTTAAAAATTTTCTTAAAAAATTTTCATATTTCAGTATTTTTCCATTTTACGTAAAGTACTTGATAGAATTACTCTAAAATTTGTATACAAGTTATTTGCTACTGTCTTTATAAACCAAGTTTTAAATAAATAATTTTATTAGCGTAGCTTTTTGATCACTTCTTTTGTTTTCTGAGTTACTCTTGAAAATTTATAATAGTACTACTGAATTTAATTACCGTTACTAAAATTGACTACTTGGATTTACCAAGCTTAGTCGTGATAAAAAGATATCCACAAGATAACAAAAATAATAAATTCGAACCTATGTATAAGGCTAGCTAAAGTCAACAAAATTAAACACTTTAAAAGCTAACATTTAACCCAAACAAAATGTTGAAAAGGCAATCAACTAGCATATATATTCAAAATTTATAAAGTACAAAATGAATAAATATTAATGATGGACAATTTTTTTATATTAAAATCACATTTAAATAAATATAAAAAAATAATGAAACTCAAAGAGCTCTATGAGAAAGCATTCCGCCAAAGCACTTGGCAGCGTTTTTTAGAGCTTGAAAAGAACCTTTATTATGAGGTCGAAACGTCGTTATGTAGATTAATTGTATAAAAAAATGAACAATATAGCCCTTAGATTCATATTTATTTTATTAATTAATACCACTGTTCGTAGAGTCATCCATACGTATTAATATTTTTCATTTGGACTGCTGAAGACCCTATATTAACTTAACACAATAAGCGAATATAACTTGGAAAAATGTCTACTTTTGTACAAAATACTAAGTGCCAATGTGGGAAAACTGTTTCGCGAATTCTTTCTTTTTCTTTTAAGAGCTACTCAACTGTTTCATATATACTGCTGAAGACCTTATCGAATGTGGAGTTATGATTTATAAGAATGCCTACACAGAGAGAATTTTTCTATAAAAAATACGGTCACGGTCACTACAATCGAGGGATATCGTAGAATAGTATGGAAAATTATGAGGCGTTATCGTAAAAATTTTGCGGAATTCTGATCATTTTTACGGTAATGCCTCATGATTTTTCATACTATTCTACGATATCCCTCGATTGCAGTGACCATCACTGTAATTTTTATAGAAAAATTCAAATGAAGCCTCATGAAACAATATTGTTAAAGCAATTTTTTCGATTTTAAAGAAGTTACCAAACCTCTACATGTTTCGTTAAATATTCTTTTTTCATTTATGTTAAGAGCAAGTCGTATATCTCTGTCCTTTTCTAATCAAAGAATTAATTTTTTTGCAAAAACATAATTGTAGCAAAAAATAAGGAGATAGCCCCATCTTGTATCATAAAAAGCAATATTTTCTTTGATGAGGAAATAGTACCTTAAGCACCAAGTACATTGCGTACGCAATGCATATACTATTTTATAACACGAGGGGCGTAAAATTATTTTTATTGATTCGTTTAAAAAAAAAACCTTGAAAAACTTAGAAAATAGAGGTTAGGATGGACAATTCAGTTTTTCAAAGTTTTCTTAAAAACGAAGCGATAAAAATCATTTTTCCTCATAAAAGAAAATATTGCTTTTTATTATACGAGATGGGGCTTTTTTCTTATTTTTTGCTACAATCATTAGGTTTTGCAGAAAAATAAATTTTTAGTTAGAAAAGGATAAAGATATACCACCTGCTCTTAAGTCTTGCCCAAAATAAAAAATCGAGAGAATCAGATAAAACTTTTTTATATTAAACTCAACAATAATTCGAATATATTGAGAAAAGTTCTATTTTGATGACAGGTCGAATTCTCATATAAAATCTTTTTAAATAAAATATTTTAACACTAAGTTTTATGACAGAAAAAATCAGTGCCCCTAAATGCAGCATCCTAAATTTTCGGCTCTGCGTACAATAACCACCTCCGCGGAATGACATTATAATTTAGAATAATTTTTAGTTTAGTAAAAATTATAAAATCGCAATTCAGAGCAGACCAGAGCAGATTTGATTACCGACACACAATGGGGCCAAACTCTAATGTATGACCCAAATTTACTTGCAGCTCGTACAATCATAGTTGCCACAATAACACAATATAATCAAGTTTTTTTTTAGAAATGTTTGTTTTTAAATTCTCTATTCATTAGTCTAACCGAAATTATGATTTACACTTTTAGTTTTTTTAATTAATTCCAGGAATTTTAAATTGAAATGGGCGAAGCCGAAATAAAACCTTTTTGTGCCCAAACCTGAGATGGAACGTTTTAGTGCGCGAAATAGAGTTAATACTTTTTAGTGGGCAAAATCGAGTTGGTACTTTTTTCAGCGCTTGTCTGAGTTGTGACCTTTTTCTTCTCACCCAACGGTTTGATAAGCTTTTTAGTTATCTAAGGTTTCTCAGGAAAAAGTACTTCCTTCATAGATTTTCAACTGCAAGCTCAATTACATTATTTGAAAAAGTTTGAAGGACATTATTGTTTTTGTTTTCGTATGTTCAATATATGTATAATAACTTTGCGCTCTGCCGAACCCAGGATCACGAACGGGGACGTGGCAAAGCTTGGTCCCATTTTTATTCGTATTTTTTTAAATTTTCTTTTTTTTCATTTAAAAAAATTTTTTTTTCAATTTTCAAATAGTTTTTTTATATTTTCCATATATTGTTTTATCATTTTTGTCTGTTCGTCGTCGCTTTTTGTCATAACATAAATGTCATTAAAAAAATCATTAAATAGCGTAGCAGGTCTTTTAATTGAAGGTAAATACCTCGCGTAAGCGAAAAACCATAGTACGGACATTACCTGAGCACAAGATCCCATCGTTCTACGACCATTTTTACATTAACAATAATGTAATATTGAATCCATGTGCTTGCTTTCTGGCGCCATATTTGATAAATCCTTGTCATCAATTTAAGAGCAGGCCGAATTCGCTGTCCTTGTCTAATTGAGATTTTTGTTATTTACTCAAGTATTAATCGGTGTATCTGCAAATTGAAGGTTAAGCGCAATAGATATTATTATTACAAATATTTATGCACATGAAGAAAAAAATCTATCGCTTTGTTTTTGAGAAAAGTAAGTAACGCGAAAATATTATAAACATAAACTTTTACTTTGGCGTTACTTACTTTTCTCAAAAACAAAGCGGTAGATTTTTTTTTCTTGTGCATAGATGTTCATAATAATAATATCTATTGCGCTCGATCTTTAATTTGAAGATACACCGATTAATACTTGAGTAAATAACAAACAACTCAATTGTTACTCGGTCGGTATCAGGTTCTACTCCGGCCTCCCGTTAATGATTAGTTTCTGTATTATCTTCTAATTCTTTGGTATTATTATTTCCATATAAAATAGTATATTATTCACCAAGGGAGTACAGTAAGCAAAGTACGCCCTGCGTGTTAGTTCACGCCCTCACTACGCTCGGGCGTGACACACGCAGGGCCTGCTTTGCTTACTGTACTCTCGAGGTGTATATACGACTTTCCACTATACTGCGCGGAAAGTGCGCCCAAAAATGTTCAGAATAATAATTCATTATCCCACACAAATATTAATAACATTTCGCGAATGATAATTCTCCATGCGCACAAATATCTGCAAATAAAACTTATGTAAATGCAATACAAACAAAACTACAAACTCGAATACGAAAGTCAGCTGACTAACTCGGACATGAAATGCGTAGAAACAATGAATCGCGCGGGATCATTTGAAATCAATATTTAATAACTAAAATAATTTAATAATTCTTAAAACTATAAAACTAATAATTCTTAAAACTATAAAACTAATAATTAGTTTTAATTAAATAACTCTATTTTATAAAACGTTTTTATTTACGATATAAAATTTTAAAGATTACCCGGCTAAGCGATGTCACGTTATATAGAAGTGAGAATGCACGCAAACCTCATGAGGAAGAAAGAGAAAGACTATCCGCCTTGTATTTACTTTTGAGTCCCCACTCTACGACTGCGAGTAGTCTTTCTCTTTCTTTCTTACGAGTTTTTCGTGCGTTCTCACTTCCACTAACTGAATGCGTATGGTGAATCTTCCCTGTTTCTTACTGTATATGCGCCGTATGAATACACGCTCAGACTTGTTTACACGAATCGAATAGCTGTTCAGTCTATGACTATATAGTTTATAGATGGGCTCAAACTTGAAAATTCGCAGGGCGTACTCGATGTATTTTAGGCTCAGTTTAGAAGGAGTACAGTACGCACTTTACGCGCAGTGTAGTAAAAATACAATTTTGTCCATGTTAATCTTGGATATTTAGGTAACATTTCTGAATTTAATGTTTGAAATATTGATCTTTTTCTTAATAAATTGTAATCATTAACAATTTGTAACATGATGTTTGGTTTGTCCAAACGAGTTTTCATACAATCAAAAATTTCAATGTTTGGTTTGTTCAAATGAGTTTTCATACAATCAAAAGTTTTCATACAAGCATAAATACTGTCTGATTCGATTTTTATAAAAAAAGCATTGTACATTGCACAAGCTATTTGAAAATCAGCGAATATATGTGAAAGACTATTATTATTTCACACTATATCAAAATAACGAAATAATTGTTTCATTTAACCATTAATTACTTTGATAACGAACCTTATATTTGTTACAAGTCTTGTAGAATTAGCTTGTTCAGTGGTTAGTTGTTTTTCATTTTTATCTATATAAGAAGGCATATATGCTTTATAACCTTTCTCTTCTATGGTACTAATAGCATCTCTAAATCCCCTATCAATAATAAATACATCTTTTGACTTGAGAATTGTAGAAAAGTTATAATTTTTCATCAAAGTATTTAAAATTTCTGCGTCTGACATATTTGTCGGATAAGGTCCTAAGACCTCACAAATGAAACCATTTGTTGCAACCGCTAACGTAGGTTTCACTAAATTTCGATATTTATGGATACTATAAGTTTTTTTCTGAAATGTATAATTAGAACTTTTTTGAATATAAATGTAAGTTTCTACCCAGACAGTGATCACTCCTTCTGGATTATCATTTAAGAATAATTTTTTTGCTATAATAGTTTGATTTTCTTTTAATTTTTCTCTAGTCATATTATTAAGGAGGTTCTTGCATGAAAATTCTGAGATAACACAATAAAGTTTCTTATTATTTAAAATGTCCTGAATCCGATCGTATGCTTAATTTATGGGCTTGCCGTGCAAAATTTAATAAAATCAGAACTTAAAGTTTGAACTTTTTTGTACAGGCTCTTATGGGACTGTGAATAAAATATATCAAAATTGAGTATTTGCAAAGCAGGGAGTGATTTTCTGAAAAACAGACAGATGAACAAATGTCTAAAAGAAAGTTTCCTCTTTCAAATGATATCTAGTAAATTACTCATTGCCGTGGTAAACATTGAGATATTATACGTTAAAGTTAATAAACGTCTTTACGACCGGATCAAGAGAAGCCATGTTTTTCGCATCACTCAACAGCGACAAGAAAAGTGCGCGAATTTCGAAAGTTTTAAATTCTTATAACAAAATAAAATTAATAATATTATGTGTAAATATACATTATTTTATTTGAAATTATTTTATGAGAAACTATTCTATTTCTGCTATTTTTACATTATTTCTTTAAATTTTATTATATTATTATCAAAATATTAAAATAAAAATAAGCAAATTTAACCTAAAAGCAGAAACCGGTCACAGACGCCATGTTACATACATATATATATATATATATATGTATGCATTGTACTACGTGATCGAATTCATGATAATTTGTTTACATTCTAAGTGCGTAACGCGCAAAAAAATGCAATGTTCATAGTACATTTAAACGTAAAAAATAATTATTTAATTTTCAAAAATGAATATATATATAAATATCTATATTCACTTTTTTATCGACTTTGACCTTAGCTGTACTCGCAAGAACCTCCTTAAATCCTAAATATAGAGGAACAAAATTATTTAATAGATCATCGCGAACTTGCTTATAATATCTTTTAATTGTTGGTCATGGTACGCTGAAGAGATCAGCAATCATTTCATCTGTATGCTCAGTTTCCAATTTTCATAAATGAATTCCCAAAATAAAATAAGAGCTTCGCTTTGCTGATACGATTAAATGTGACAACAAATGTTTTTGTTTCTCAAGGTATCAAGACTAAGTTCAAGCCTGAAAAAAAATCAAATTTTAATGTATGCAAAATTTTTTTTTCTTATGATATTAGCTGATGAAACTACTTTTCACCTTAAATATATATTAAATATAAGAATTGACCCAAGAATAATTTTAAAAAACCTCATCCGATGCTTAAAATTCTTTTGAATAGTCGAAGAATTGATTTTTTTAATTTTGGTACTTGCCGTAATTTTGGTACTTTCTCAGCCAATTTTTAACTCATTATTAAAAAAAAAAAAAAAAAAAGATTAATATATAAAGGATATTGTCCTCTATATGATTAACCTTTTTTATATGGTGAAGTCGAGGGAGTCCCAGTCCGGTACCGTTTAACACATTACATCAGGCTAAACTGTCGGACCCACCATACCGAAAACTTTGACTACCGATGGATGGTCAGCCACTTTTGTGACCAACAATTAACCGATACCCAATAAGGTTGGATCTTTTAAGAGTCGTAATATAAATGGCACATACACTAATTTTCTTTCGAAAAAAAAGTTAGAGGTACCTGGCCAGGATTCGAACCCATGCCCTCCGCGTTGAAGCCAAGAGCTCTATCCATTACACCACCGCGCTCTCAATTTTTAACTAATTGACATAAAAATCTCCAGATAGTCTCGGCGCCAGATAGGTCACAGTGGCCTCTTTAATTTAGATTGACCCACCAAGGTTTTTTTAATGTATTTTGATCTCCTGAACACGAAAATCGATGGTGGATTTCGATCCGGATGTCGAATAAATTGTTATAAACAATTTAATTGTTTATAACGCTACAACGTTTAAACAAAAAGAGATAAAAAAATCTTGTTTAATACTTTCTTCTGCGGCTATTTAGAATAAATGCACCCGATTTTGAATCATGCTATTTCGTTAATTACAACTTGAGATATTGTTAATTTATTGCAAATTGACGAGATAAACTCGTCGCGCTTGATGAAATTCGACTATATCTCAGGTTCTATCAAACATTTTTGATCGATTAAGGTCTCATTTTAAAGGTAAAAGTATTTTTTACAAAACTATACTACTTGAAGCTATTTATAAACATCGATAATCAAAAGGAGACTGATCAAAATGAGAATTAGAGCACTTTTTTCTCATCCCCTGGCGAAAAGTGTGCGAAATTCCCCCCCTATCTCGCCGAGAAGTAGCCCATCAAATGCTAAGCTGAGTTGCGCACTAAACTTGTGCGCCGATTCAGAGACCGCTGGTTGGATCACTCTGTCTCTCTCGCACTCAGATACTTATCCATGCAAAACTTTACTGCTACATTCACGAAGACTTTCTTTTTACACGATATATCAATTTATGCATAAAAAAAGCGTGTAATATAAATTTTTCTAACCCCGCTCTCGGCGGCTGATTGATACAAGCATCACTGTATACGATTACATGCTTTGTTCACAAAAACATTGAAACGGCCTCGTCGCTAAATAGCATCGTAATGATAGCATAAATACAGCGACGTTAAATAAAATTTAAAAAAAAAAAATATTATTTATTATTTAAATTTCACGTGCACTTTTTCAATTTTATCAAATATAATACTTCTACACAAATTCTTTTTGTAATCTTCGATTTAGATTACAAAATATTCAAATAGAATTAAGGTTAAGATATGCCGAAAAGAAAAGAAATCACCATGTATATATATATATATATATATATATATATATATATATACTAACTGTAATACAGATAACTTTTAATCTAAATAAATTTTACAAACAATGAATTATAAAATTGCTTCAATACCGAGTTTGATATTATTTAATGAATTATAATCTAACGGTTTAAAAGACTAAATACATTGGGCTCGCTTGCTTTCTTTCTCTTTCGCACACGCACGGCGCTTCTTCCTCACTCGAATAAACGCCAGTGCGCAGGTCCACTACTCGATGTGCCGACGCACTACAGCCGCAACAATTATAATGAATTTTTATTCATTTTTTATAAATAAACATTTATTGTTGCGCAAACTTTTCGCCGGGAATAAGATAAAATCGTATATTCACCTCGGGAGAGAAGTTGACCATCAATTGCTCGCGTATTTGCCCCCTCGCTGCGCTCGGAGGCAAACCATACGCGAGCATTTCATGGTCAACTTCTCTCCCTTGGTTAATAATATACTATTTTTGCTATTTCAATTGTTTATAACACTACAACGTTTAAACAAAAAGAGATACAAAAATCTTGTTAAATACTTTTTTTCTGCGGCTTTTTAAAACAAATGCACCCGATTTTGAATCGTGTTATTTGGATAATTACAACTAGAGGTTTTGTTAATTTATTGCAAATTGACGAGATAAATTCGTCGCGCTTGATGAGATTCGACTATATCTCAGGTTCTATCAAACATTTTTGATCAATTAAGGTCACATTTTAAAAGTAAAAGTATTTTTTACAAAACTATACTACTTGAAGCTATTTATAAACATCGATAAACAAAAGGAGACTGATCAAAATGAGAATTAAAGCACTTTTTTTTGCTATTTCAATTGTTTATAACGCTACAACGTTTAAACAAAAAGAGATACAAAAATCTTGTTAAATACTTTCTTCTGTGTCTTTTTAAAACAATTTTTCCACCTCTTGCTGACTTAGTGCCACCGTGTCATTGCAAAGTTTGTAATACAAAAGCTTGCTTTTGTAAAAAAAACACATCATGCTGTACTTTTTGTGCGTGCATGACTCCCCTTAAGTTGGCTCAGTACTTTCTCTGTACTATAAAAATAACTATTGGATAATTTGCCGTAAATTATCCGTAAATTATCCGTAAAATCCAATATTTTGCCGCGACATAACTTCCATAAAAAAGTAAGTACACCGCCAACTTCAAAAAGAAGTTAGCGGCGTACCTTCAGAAATCAATGAAAACAAAGGCTTAGACCATCGTAAAATAGCTCAAAATTTGCCGCTTTTTTGCCGTGATCAATCTGTCAAATCCGAATTACCGATATCTTAGCTGAACGTTCTTCATCGTAATACTTTCATAATTCATGATCTTATTAGTATGGTATTATGTGAAATATCACTGCATAGTGAAAAGTAGGAAGTGGATAAATTGCCGTAAATTATCCGTAAATTATCCATGAAATCCAATATTTTTCCGCGGAATAATTTCCTTAAAAAAGTGAGTACACCGCCAACTTCAAAAAGAAGTTAGCGGCGTACCTTCAGAAATCAATGAAAAAAATTACTTAGACCATCGTAAAATAGCTGAAAATTTGCCGCTTTTTTGCCGTAATCAATCTGTCCAATCCGAATTACCGATATCTTAGCTGAACGTTCTTCATCGTAATACTTTCATAATTCATGATCTTATTAGTATGGTATTATGTGAAATATCACTGCATAGTCAAAAGTAGGAATAGGATAATTTGCCGTAAATTATCCGTAAATTATCCGTGAAATCCAATATTTTGCCGCGACATAACTTCCTTAAAAAAGTAAGTACACCGCCAACTTCAAAAAGAAGTTAGCGGCGTACCTTCAGAAATCAATGAAAAAAAAGACTTAGACCATCGTAAAATAGCTGAAAATTTGCCGCTTTTTTGCCGTGATCAATCTGTCAAATCCGAATTACCGATATCTTAGCTGAACGTTCTTCATCGTAATACTTTCATAATTCATGATCTTATTAGTATGGTATTATGTGAAATATCACTGCATAGTGAAAAGTAGGAAGTGGATAATTTGCCGTAAATTATCCGTAAATTATGCGCAAAATCCAATATTTTGCCACGTCATCATTTCCTTGAAAAAGTGAGTACACTGCCAACTTCGAAAAGAAGTTGGCGGCGTACCTTCAGAAATCAATGAAAAAAAAGACTTAGACCATCGTAAAATAGCTGAAAATTTGCCGCTTTTTTGCCGTGATCAATCTGTCAAATCCGAATTACCGATATCTTAGCTGAACGTTCTTCATCCTAATACTTTCATAATTCATGATCTTATTAGTATGGTATTATGTGAAATATCACTGCATAGTGAAAAGTAGGAATAGGATAATTTGCCGTAAATTATCCCTAAATTATGCGTAAATTCCAATATTTTGCCACGTGATAATTTCCTTGAAAAAGTGAGTATACTGCCAACTTCGAAAAGAAGTTAGCGACGTACCTTCAGAAATCAATGAAAAAAATGACTTAGACCATCGTAAAATAGCTGAAAATTTGCCACTTTTTTGCCGTAATCAATCTGTCAAATCCGAATTACCGATATCTTAGCTGAACGTTCTTCATCGTAATACTTTCATAATTCATGATCTTATTGGTATGGTATTATGTGAAATATCACTGCAGAGTGAAAAGTAGGAATAGGATAATTTGCCGTAAATTATCCGTAAATTATGCGCAAAATCCAATATTTTGCCACGTCATCATTTCCTTGAAAAAGTGAGTACACTGCCAACTTCGAAAAGAAGTTAGCGGCGTACCTTCAGAAATCAATGAAAAAAATTACTTAGACCATCGTAAAATAGCTGAAAATTTGCCGCTTTTTTGCCGTAATCAATCTGTCAAATCCGAATTACCGATATCTTAGCTGAACGTTCTTCATCGTAATACTTTCATTATTCATGATCTTATTGGTATGGTATTATGTGAAATATCACTGCAGAGTGAAAAGTAGGAAGTGGATAATTTGCCGTAAATTATCCGTAAATTATCCATGAAATCCAATATTTTTCCGCGGAATAATTTCCTTAAAAAAGTGAGTACACCGCCAACTTCAAAAAGAAGTTAGCGGCGTACCTTCAGAAATCAATGAAAAAAATTACTTAGACCATCGTATAATAGCTCAAAATTTGCCGCTTTTTTGCCGTAATCAATCTATCAAATACGAATTACCGATATCTTACCTGAACGCTCTTCAACGTAATACTTTCATAATTCATGATCTTATTAGTATGGTATTATGTGTAATATCACTGCACAGTGAAAAGTAAGAAGTGGATAATTTGCCGTAAATTATCCGTAAATTATCCGTGAAATCCAATATTTTCCCGCAGCATAATTTCCTTAAGGTGGTTCAATAGTAAATTACTTGTGATACCATGATTATTAAACTTTGTGAGATTGTTTATTAAGGTTCGATACAAATTTCATGAAAATTTGAAACCCCGTTTACGATTTTATTTTTTCAAATGAACACCCTGAAAATTAACTTTTTAACATTGGTTAATATGGTAATCTATCGAAAGTTGATACATTTCATGCTATATCTTTGTGAATTGTGATACGAAAATATTCAAAAACTGGCCAGAGATAGTTAAGATAATTACTTTTTGATTGATATGCAAAAATTGTTACGTTGACGCCCATTTAGAAAAAATATTCAATCAGAAACTACAATATTTTGCATTTTTAGTACGTCTACCAGTTTAGCTGATGTATGGCGGCCCTGTTTCAAAACATTTTTCATAAGCAATCTACGAATAGGTTATATTATACATAGATAGCCAAGCAGCTACGGGCCAAAAAGCTGAATCGTGCTGAGCTGTACACGCGCAAGAGTATTAACCTATAATAAAATTTTCTGTACAACTATGCTATTACGATTATGGGTATTGAACCACCATAAAAAGTGAGTACACCGCCAACTTTAAAAAGAAGTTAGCGGCATACCTTCAGAAATCAATCAGAAAAATGACTTAGACCATCGTAAAATAGCTGAAAATTTGCCGCTTTTTTGCCGTAGTCAATCTCTCCAATCAGAATAACTAATATATTATTTAAATATTATTTACCCTCATATTTTGATAATTATTAATCTTATCGGTATGGTATTACATGAAAAATCACTGAAAATCACTGTGTAGTTAAAAATGACCAGTGGATAATTTGCCTGAAAATATCCTGAAATTATTTATGAAATCAGATATGTTATCGCGGCATAACACAATGAAAAAAGTGAGTTACTGAAAACTTCAGAAAAAATTTAGCAAGGTACCTATAGGATTCAAGGAACAAAATGATTTGTATGAAGAATTCTAGGCATTAGGTGAACGTTTTTATCGTAATACTTCAATAATTTCCATTCTTATTGGCACGGTATTATGTGAAATATTACTGCAAAGTAATAATTAACTGATTGAAAATTTTTCGTGAATCATTTATGCATTATGCATAAAGTAAAATATTTTGCTACAGCATATTGTCGCGAAAAAAGCTGGTACCACAACCACTTTAAAAATAAAATCGATGTAAAGACTAAACTTTAGCTGATAATCAGTCGCTTTTTTCGATAATCTATCATAATAGATAGATAATATTTTAGATAATAGATAAGGCTGATTCCATTTCAAATCGAACAGTCAGTATACACTCATGTCACCAATTACTGCGCTAATGGAGTATGTTATTCTACCCTAAAAATAAGGGTATACGTATTTTTTTATTTTGCTGAAATATCAAAATTGCATCAGATATGCACTTTTGAAAATTGCATACAAAAACTAAATGTTAAAACTGAAAATGTTGAGAATAACTTTAGAGAGCTATCGTTTTACCAATTTCCAATGAATTTTGATAAACCTTTTTTTATTTTATTTCGTTTTGAGCCCTCTTCAACTCCGTGCAAGAAATTTAAAAAAAAACTAAAAAATGACTGAGATATATGCATTTTACCAAAAAATGCACTTTTTATGCACATGCATTTTTCTCGAAAAGGCCATTTTTTTTTTTGCTGAAATTTTTTTTGCTGATAGAGGACCAAAATACCTATCTAATAGTACTTGTTTGATCCCGGGTTTTTTGGTTTGGAGCGAGAAAAAAATTCACAAATTTTGTTGGTGAAAAATGCTTGTATATACGTTCGGAAGTCTTAAGCAGTCGACATTTAAATATTATCCTTCGTTTAGCATTATCCAGGAACAACGACGTGGACGTAGAAGGATTCTGTTCCCTTCAGGGTGCTTTTTTAGAGTGAGTTCCCCTTGCCTCTCACTGTTGGGATGCGTCAAAAAAATAATTATACATAATTATTTTTTTTATTTTTGCGCTTATTATTTTTAGTTTTAAATGTAGTCTCACGACGCTTGGCTTTTTTTTTCTTGTTTTTCACTTCATTTAGTGCATGTATAGCTGTCCTGCCAATAAATATATGTGATTTTAATTCCCCAAGTTTTTTTAACCACATATGACTTTTTTTGAATTCCATTATATTTAGAAACCCCACTCCATTCAATATTTTTCTTTTTTCTAAATCTTTCAATCTCATTTATTGGTAGTAAAATGATTTTTATTGCATTGGTGTAACTTTGAACCCAATTTATAAAATCGTCAGCATTTTGTATCGATTCTTCATGAACTCTTTTCAAGTTATATGAAGTAGCATAATGCTTTAGAAGCCCACCTATTCCATCAACGGCTCCTTTCCCATGACCAGTCGCAGAAAATAACCATTTCATTTCATAAAACCAATGTTTGAATTCATGTAGTTGAAAACGATTTTTAAATTGGCTTGGAGCTCCATCTGATATGATAGTGACTTTAGTAACTAAATAATTCTTTTTCATAATATCGATAATTTTATTTATTGCTAGCAGTGCATATGCAGTATCATGCTTTTTGTCGTCACTAACTATCGCAAAACTTTGTGTTATCTCTCCTTGGTAACAGACTGCAGTAAAAATAGAAATTTGGTTATTTACCCAATGATTTCCTTGAACCGCTTTATTATTTATTACAGACCAATTTTCTGCAAAGTCAACGTGGATGATTAACTTAGTAGGATCAGCTTTACCTTCTTCTTTTTCTTTTTATATAGCTTCACGTTGAATATTTTTTATGTATATATGAGTACTTGCTTTCAATGCGCAGATTGAAAGTTTTTCTTTAAAAACTGTTAAGCTTATTGTTTGTTTAATAAGATTACCATTATCCCACAAAGCAAACGTAATTTCATCTTCACAATTTTGTTTCAGTTTTAACAATTCTAATGTGATACCCGCACCACCGGGACAATCTTTGCATTCTTGCAAGAAACATGAATCAGATGGTTCAGAACACAACATTGTGTTAGTTATTTCTGAACGAATTGAATCTAATTCGGAATTCTTATCGCCTCTAAAACGAATCAAACTTGTAAGAAACAGTTCAAAATTTTCGCAAAGTACACAAAGACAAGCTTCTTTCACAGGGCTAGTTAAGACGAAACTTGGTCTTAGACTATAGAATTTCGATTTTCCTATTTGTAAGTTTGGATTTTTTTTCTTAATTGACTATATGTTTCTTTTAAGCTTCGAGTAAGAAACCGTTTGACTTTTTTAGTTTTTGTGTTATTAATTTTAACAGTTACGACATCAGATTTATTTGGACTTTGTCTACTACAATTAAAATCATCATTTAAAAAATATTCCATAACGATATTTTTTGTGCTTTCATCAATAGGATGACCAGTATATAAATCTGGCTCCGAATAAACTCCTTTATTTTTCACGAGATTTCTTGATTTATTTATCATATACTCGCTTATATTCGGGAATAGTGAGCAAACTTTTATTTTGCTTAATTTTGAAGGTAGTAGAGTTAGAAGTTTTATTTTCTCCGAAATAGAAGAGCATTTTTCTAAAGCCAATTTAAAATTTTCTAAAATTCATTCCAATAGTTTTCAGTGGAATTTTCGTCCGATTCTATTGATTCAACTGAAATGCCATACGCATCTTCTAATTTACTTCCAACAGTAGCAGAAAAAGCTGAAATTAAGGATTTTTTCTTTTTAGATACGTAATTTCCTCTAAAATTTTCAGGTATTGCAGTTTTTCTTTTAGGGGTGAGATGCATTCAGGTAAAACTGAATTAATACTCTCGTTTAATTCCTCTATTCGTTCGGGTGTCTTCGGAATAAAATCATCATCTCTTCCGCTAAAAAGTTCAGTGATTTCATTTTCAGATATAGACTCAAGATCACTTGAAATCATTTTTGATATGCGTTTATGGCAATTTTTACATACATTAGTAGATGGCAATATATTTAAATCTGGATGAAGCTGTGCCAAATTAATGGCTAAATCTTCCAACGGTCTAAAACGTGAATTACTGCTCATATTAACTACCTTTTTATGCATTTGAAAAAAATCGGGACATGAAATTCTTTTAGAAGAGTAAATTTCGGACATTGTTATTTCACAATTTTGTTGAATTTTTCACAAGCCCGAGAAGCACCTTTCAAAGCAGCCGTAAAAATAACTAGCTTCTATATAACAGTTCTAATATGCTGTTTTGGTTACGCGATGTATTTGTCCATGAGTTAGCCTCCTATTGTTTGTACATCGAAACATACATAATATAGATATGCAACGAATAGAATTCTTTTTTTTCATGTTTAAATATTTATTTTTATATTACGAATTTTACACACATATATATATATATATATATATATATATATATATATATATATATATATATATATATATATATATATCACTATTGATGCTATATACATGCATACAAATGTAAACAAATGATGAGCCAAGCATACGACAGTGTTTGAATGCAGACTGCTTAAGACTTCCGAACGTATATACAAGCATTTTTCACCAACAAAATTTGTGAATTTTTTTCTCGCTCCAAACCAAAAACCGGGATCAAACAAGTACTATTAGATAGGTATTTTGGTCCTCTATCAGCAAAAAAAAATTTCAGCAAAAAAAAAAATGGCCTTTTCGAGAAAAATGCATGTGCATAAAAAGTGCATTTTTTGGTAAAATGCATATATCTCAGTCATTTTTAGTTTTTTTTTAAATTTCTTGCACGGAGTTGAAGAGAGCTCAAAACGAAATAAAATAAAAAAGGTTTATCAAAATTCATTGGAAATTGGTAAAACGATAGCTCTCTAAAGTTATTCTCAACATTTTCAGTTTTAACATTTAGTTTTTGTATGCAATTTTCAAAAGTGCATATCTGATGCAATTTTGATATTTCAGCAAAATAAAAAAATACGTATACCCTTATTTTTAGGGTAGAATAACATACTCCATTAGCGCAGTAATTGGTGACTTGAGTGTATACTGACTGTTCGATTTGAAATGGAATCAGCCTTATCTATTATCTAAAATATTATCTATCTATTATGATAGATTATCGAAAAAAGCGACTGATTATCAGCTAAAGTTTAGTCTTTACATCGATTTTATTTTTAAAGTGGTTGTGGTACCAGCTTTTTTCGCGACAATATGCTGTAGCAAAATATTTTACTTTATGCATAATGCATAAATGATTCACGAAAAATTTTCAATCAGTTAATTATTACTTTGCAGTAATATTTCACATAATACCGTGCCAATAAGAATGGAAATTATTGAAGTATTACGATAAAAACGTTCACCTAATGCCTAGAATTCTTCATACAAATCATTTTGTTCCTTGAATCCTATAGGTACCTTGCTAAATTTTTTCTGAAGTTTTCAGTAACTCACTTTTTTCATTGTGTTATGCCGCGATAACATATCTGATTTCATAAATAATTTCAGGATATTTTCAGGCAAATTATCCACTGGTCATTTTTAACTACACAGTGATTTTCAGTGATTTTTCATGTAATACCATACCGATAAGATTAATAATTATCAAAATATGAGGGTAAATAATATTTAAATAATATATTAGTTATTCTGATTGGAGAGATTGACTACGGCAAAAAAGCGGCAAATTTTCAGCTATTTTAAGATGGTCTAAGTCATTTTTCTCATTGATTTCTGAAGGTATGCCGCTAACTTCTTTTTAAAGTTGGCGGTGTACTCACTTTTTAAGGTGGTTCAATACCCATAATCGTAATAGCATAGTTGTACAGAAAATTTTATTATAGGTTAATACTCTTGCGCGTGTACAGCTCAGCACGATTCAGCTTTTTGGCCCGTAGCTGCTTGGCTATCTATGTATAATATAACCTATTCGTAGATTGCTTATGAAAAATGTTTTGAAACAGGGCCGCCATACATCAGCTAAACTGGTAGACGTACTAAAAATGCAAAATATTGTAGTTTCTGATTGAATATTTTTTCTAAATGGGCGTCAACGTAACAATTTTTGCATATCAATCAAAAAGTAATTATCTTAACTATCTCTGGCCAGTTTTTGAATATTTTCGTATCACAATTCACAAAGATATGGCATGAAATGTATCAACTTTCGATAGATTACCATATTAACCAATGTTAAAAAGTTAATTTTCAGGGTGTTCATTTGAAAAAATAAAGTCGTAAACGGGGTCTCAAATTTTCATAAAATTTGTATCGAACCTTAATAAACAATCTCACAAAGTTTAATAATCATGGTATCACAAGTAATTTACTATTGAACCACCTTAAGGAAATTATGCTGCGGGAAAATATTGGATTTCACGGATAATTTACGGATAATTTACGGCAAATTATCCACTTCTTACTTTTCACTGTGCAGTGATATTACACATAATACCATACTAATAAGATCATGAATTATGAAAGTATTACGATGAAGAACGTTCAGCTAAGATATCGGTAATTCGGATTTGACAGATTGATTACGGCAAAAAAGCGGCAAATTTTCAGCTATTTTACGATGGTCTAAGTCATTTTTTTCATTGATTTCTGAAGGTACGCCGCTAACTTCTTTTCGAAGTTGGCAGTGTACTCACTTTTTCAAGGAAATTATAACGTGGCAAAATATTGGATTTTACGCATAATTTACGGATAATTTACGGCAAATTATCCACTTCCTACTTTTCACTATGCAGTGATATTTCACATAATACCATACTAATCAGATCATGAATTATGAAAGTATTACGATGAAGAACGTTCAGCTAAGATATCGGTAATTCGGATTTGACAGATTGATTACGGCAAAAAAGCGGCAAATTTTCAGCTATTTTACGATGGTCTAAGTCATTTTTTTCATCGATTTTTTAAGGTACGCCGCTAACTTCTTTTCGAAGTTGGCAGTGTACTCACTTTTTCAAGGAAATTATGACGTGGCAAAATATTGGATTTTACGCATAATTTACGGATAATTTACGGCAAATTATCCACTTCCTACTTTTCACTCTGCAGTGATATTCCACATAATACCATACCAATAAGATCATGAATTATGAAAGTATTACGATGAAGAACGTTCAGCTAAGATATCGGTAATTCGGATTTGACAGATTGATTACGGCAAAAAAGCGGCAAATTTTAAGCTATTTTACGATGGTCTAAGTCATTTTTTTCATCGATTTTTTAAGGTACGCCGCTAACTTCTTTTCGAAGTTGGCAGTGTACTCACTTTTTCAAGGAAATTATAACGTGGCAAAATATTGGATTTTACGCATAATTTACGGATAATTTACGGCAAATTATCCACTTCCTACTTTTCACTATGCAGTGATATTTCACATAATACCATACTAATCAGATCATGAATTATGAAAGTATTACGATGAAGAACGTTCAGCTAAGATATCGGTAATTCGGATTTGACAGATTGATTACGGCAAAAAAGCGGCAAATTTTCAGCTATTTTACGATGGTCTAAGTCATTTTTTCATCGATTTTTTAAGGTACGCCGCTAACTTCTTTTCGAAGTTGGCAGTGTACTCACTTTTTCAAGGAAATTATGACGTGGCAAAATATTGGATTTTACGCATAATTTACGGATAATTTACGGCGAATTATCCTATTCCTACTTTTCACTCTGCAGTGATATTTCACATAATACCATACCAATAAGATCATGAATTATGAAAGTATTACGATGAAGAACGTTCAGCTAAGATATCGGTAATTCGGATTTGACAGATTGATTACGGCAAAAAAGCGGCAAATTTTCAGCTATTTTACGATGGTCTAAGTCATTTTTTTCATCGATTTTTTAAGGTACGCCGCTAACTTCTTTTCGAAGTTGGCAGTGTACTCACTTTTTCAAGGAAATTATGACGTGGCAAAATATTGGATTTTACGCATAATTTACGGATAATTTACGGCGAATTATCCTATTCCTACTTTTCACTCTGCAGTGATATTCCACATAATACCATACCAATAAGATCATGAATTATGAAAGTATTACGATGAAGAACGTTCAGCTAAGATATCGGTAATTCGGATTTGACAGATTGATTACGGCAAAAAAGCGGCAAATTTTAAGCTATTTTACGATGGTCTAAGTCATTTTTTTCATCGATTTTTTAAGGTACGCCGCTAACTTCTTTTCGAAGTTGGCAGTGTACTCACTTTTTCAAGGAAATTATGACGTGGTAAAATATTGGATTTTACGCATAATTTACGGATAATTTACGGCAAATTATCCTATTCCTACTTTTCACTCTGCAGTGATATTTCACATAATACCATACTAATAAGATCATGAATTATGAAAGTATTACGATGAAGAACGTTCAGCCAAGATATCGGTAATTCGGATTTGACAGATTGATCACGGTAAAAAAGCGGCAAATTTTGAGCTATTTTACGATGGTCTAAGCCTTTGTTTTCATTGATTTCTGAAGGTACGCCGCTAACTTCTTTTTGAAGTTGGCGGTGTACTTACTTTTTTATGGAAGTTATGTCGCGGCAAAATATTGGATTTCACGGATAATTTACGGATAATTTACGGCAAATTATCCAATAGTTATTTTTATAGTACAGAGAAAGTACTGAGCTAACTTCAGGGGAGTTGAATTACTTGCATAAAATTTACAAAAATATGTATTTTTATCAACTTTTTCTAAACCAAACTTTTAAATTCCTTTTTTTTAAAAAAAACTAAAACTGTTATTTTGTGAAGATATATAAACTGAAGATCTCTGGAAATTTTGAGGTCAATCGATTGAAAATTGGCTGAGAAAGTCTGCGGCAAGTACCAAAATTTAAAAAATCCATTTTTCGACTAATCAAAAGAATTTTAAGCTTCGGGCGAGGTTCTTTAAAATTATTCTTGGGTCAAAGTCTTTTATTTAATATATATTTGAGGTAAAAAGAAGTTTCATTAATTAATATTATTAGAAAAAAAAATTATGACTACATTTAAATTTGATTTGATTTTTCTGCAGGCTTAAACTCAGATCTGATACCTTAAGGTATTAAGGAATAAGACGATTTCCTTAGATGTCATTTCTGAATTTTCGGTTTCAGGAATACGTGTTAGAATATCAACATCTAATAGCATACTTTTGTCATTTTGTGCAACATCTAATAGCATCGAGCAGTTGTTGGGACATACAAATTCATGATTTGAAATACTTGGATACGTGCTTCAGAAGGGATCACTCGCAGTGATTTCTGTTTTGAACAGCGAAATATACACGTAATTTTCGAGTTGATCGTCTTTTTGATAGATACACTGATATTGGATTCATTGTCCTCATTAACATTTTCTATTTGAGAATCAGTTTTGCTATAATTGATACATTCGATATTACTAGGTGTACGATAAGTAAGTATAAAATCCTCTTAGCTATTTGATGAAAGATTCAATTGATTGTTAATTTATTATGTTTTTCATTACATCTAGAGTTGTTGGTCATGGGCTGATAATTTTTATTGATTTTCTTTAAAGTTTTTTCATATACAACCGATTTTTTACTATTATAGCAAGATTTACAAAAGAATTTACCATCGGGTATAATATACTCATTTCTTGGTTTTTTAGTTACTATCACATCAAGACATTCTTTTAGTTATTCTGTTTGAAAAAAATAAAGATATTCAGTTACTTTTATTGGATTTAAATATGAGTCATTCAAAAAAAGCAAAATTAAAAAAATATTCAGATTATTTTTCTAAATTTACTGAACGGAAAATTGCTCAAAGTTTATTAAGAGGCGGTCGGGTCTATTTGCGGCATGAGGGCACTACAGTCAGGTGGGAGAAAAATATAAAATATTTTTTACATAGCGATTTATAATTTACTGAGACAATAATACATCTCTAATGTTGTCGATAACTCTAGCCATATATATGTAGAATAATTATTTATGCTAATCTTGTTTGAAAAGTCTGAAATGATGTTGTAAAGCGAAAAATGCAACGCGAGATAGAGCCGGCGTAAGCATATGTATTCGTCATTCTTTAGCATTCCTTTCTCTTTCGCACTAAAGAAAAATACACACTATCACGCGCAACATTTTTCGCTTTACAAAAATATTGTAGACTTTTCGAACAAGATTAGCATGAACAATTATTCTGCATTTATATGGCTAGAGTTATTAACAACATTTGAAGTATATTATTATCTTACAAGGAGAGTACCCGACCTTCGGGAAACGGATTTGGCTAAAACTGCAGGATATGATTTTTTGATGAAAAAAAATGAACCCGTGTTTTTTCTTTTCTTTGAATAGGCCCCATAGACGGAGATATAGGCATTTTTTCGAAAATACAATAAAAAGGAGCATTTATAAGATCTTCAATAACCAAAGAACTAAGACTCTTACAAAAAAATGTATGAATAATAAAATAAAGAACAGATTAAATGCTTTAATTTAAGTTTTGTTGCATTAAAAAAGCTTGTGTGGTTCAAAAGTTACAGGCGATTAAAATATGCTGATGAAATAGCGTAAAAAATTGATGATATGCTACACGCTAAAAATATTAATAAATATGTAGTAGTTTTCAATTAGGCACAACTTTTGAACCACACAAGCTCTTTTAATGCAACAAAGCTTAAATTAAAGCATTTAATCTGTACTTTATTTCATTTTCTATACATTTTTTTTCAAGAGTCTTAGTTCTTTGGTTATTGAAGATCTTATAAATGCTCCTTTTTATTGTATTTTCGAAAAAATGCCTATATCTCCGTCTATGGGGCCTATTCAAAGAAAAGAAAAAACACGGGTTCATTTTTTTTCATCAAAAAATCATATCCTGCAGTTTTAGCCAAATCCGTTTCCCGAAGGTCGGGTACTCTCCTTGTTAGTAAATTGTAAATCTGTGTATAAAAAATATTCTATATTCTTCTCTCACCTTCAGCGCCATCAAGCGGAAAATAGACCCGACCTCCTCTTAAATAATAATACTGACAGAAATATTATGAATCATGATTTAGATTTATTCGAAAAATCGCCGATAAGTAAAATATATAACGCAAAATATTCCTTATGGGGAAAAATTGTGATTTATATAACTGGCAAATCTTTACATAGGATAACCATGAAAAGATATGTACAAAAGTGTTATGATACTTTTAGAAAAAAATTTCAAGAAGTTAAAGTAGAATAACTATTGGAATTACAACTATTTTAAGAATTAAAATGTAATAATACAAGCAACAACAATTTTGAAAAATTTACTAATATTGAAGAAGAAACAGTTCATTGTGATTATAATAAGACCACGGAACTGAATGAATTTATGATTAAGTCACATATTGTTGATCATAATACAAATGTTTCTAATACTAGTATTTCTCAAACTTTTACTGATATAATTAATTTGCTTGATTGTTTTAAAGAAGACAGATTAGAAAAATATGTTATCAAATATCATGAAACATCAAATTCCTTTAAATGAAACTAAAAACGTATCTCATGAAATATTATATGAAATCGACTTGACTGCAAATACAAAGTAAGATGATTTTGCATCCACGGCATTAACAATTGTGGGCGAAGGTGGTATCCGTAATCGCCAAATACACTTTCAAAATTCAATTATCAACTTTTTTAATTCAATAGTAGCGTACCGGAATAACTTTCCATTCTTACAAAATAACATAGCAGGTCTATTTGTTACAGAAGAGACTTTTAAAACATTGACCGCAGGCACTGAAATCGATGATAATATTATAAATTCATTTAATTTTGTGTTATATTAACACAAATGATGAAACCAAAATTCAACCTTTTGAAACATTTCTTGTTAGCTCAATACTCGATAAATGTTATGTTAGCAGTGGATATAAAAATTGATTATTCGATCCAATTTATGTGACACTCAAATTTGGATTTTACCAGTCCACCAAAAATTTAATGAAAGTAATGGACACTGGAGTTCATTTGTTGTATTTTTGCATAAGAAAATTATAATTTATATTGACTCCTTACGCTCACAACCAAATAGAAATTAGATTAATCGATTATGTGCTTTTATAGATCAGTTTTATGCAAATGGACAAACAAATTGGTATTCCATCTTTTTATTGGGCAGGATATAGAAGCTAAAATATCTAAATCAATAGTAGATTTTCTTACTTCATTTACTCTCCATGTAAGAAATAATACTTTTCTTTATCCTTTGGGCGAAAACATGTTGAATTTTTTATTAAAACATTAGCTCTGATAGTAAAGCATCTAGATGAGATCGACGATTCTTGTATTTTAATGTTTCATGCTGTATGGATTCTGTGACCAATTAGGCCAGTCAAATTAGATTTTCAATCAAAAAAATTGTAACCCAGGGTTTCCGAACGAATTTTGGTAGGGGAGATCATCAGGAACATTAATCCGTTGAATGAGCCAAAATCCTATTGTAGGAAATTATTTTTATTAACAAATTAATGAATAAAAAATCACTTGATTGACCGTAGAGAAAAAACTATCAATTGTAAAAAAAATGTTTTGAATGAACTTTGTAGATATTTAATAGACCAACTAAATTTATTATGGTATAATTTGATTATCTTTATTTGTTTATTCGCAAATCGTGAAAAATCGCCAAAAATGGCCATTTCATCGATTGTTTATTACTCCGTCAAAAAAATAACTAGGGGCTTGATAATTGGTAAAAGTCAAGCTCTGATGATAGTGAATTCACAGTAAAAATTTCAAGTAAAAATATTCAATAGTTTTTACATAATTCAAATTGTTTATTATAAATAGGCCATATTGGCGTGATTATTCCCAAGCCGCTATGCATCGTACGAGGATGCATCAAAGTGATTTTGAAAGTTCAACATCTCTACTTTACTGCACATTTGGTAGCTAATCGATTTTTTAAAATTTAATTGTTTAAAATTGCGATATAAAAAAAAATCGTTTTTTTGCTAATTAACTTTTAATTTGCAATTAAACTATTTGTCATAAATAAATAAGAGTAGGTTCGTTGGATAGGTAATATTTTTCCTCAAATTTTGAGAGGTTAAACAACTCTATAAGTGCTCTAGGAGCCGAGATAATTTTTTTTTTCAAAAAATCGCCATGACTTTATTTATGCAAATTAAGAAACGCAACAACAACGAAAAAACGCGTTAATAGTTGTAATATTAAGAAAAAAAATTTGCGGCACGTTGATTGTTCAGTTATATTGTTTAATTAAATTTTGAAATTACTATGAAGATGGAAGTTAAAATCGGGAAAAGTAGAAAGCCATGTGACAACAAAACTGAGTCTAAAGGTTCAAAGTAATCTATGGGGAAAAATTTTATGTATCTCGCATACTAATCAGCATAAAGTCTTCATTTTTTTTTAATTTGGGGTAGCTTCCAAAAATATTAACAATTACTATAGTCATTGCCATCAAAAAATTTATTTAACAAGTAAAAATAAACAAAAAAAATTTTTTTGCAACTTTTAATCAATTTTTAATAATATTTTTTCCCTGTCCACATATCACTTTAGGAATGATTTTAGGTGCATTTTTGTTCATTATTTAAACAATTTTAGCGATAAAAAAATTTTTTTTTTTAATTATTCAATTTTTATTTACTTAACTTCCATGAACTGTAAAATAACTTTGAACCTCACCATGATTTTGGAAACCATCCACTTACAACTGATGCGTGTATTTATTTTTTACATTCCTCATTAGCTTTCCTATAATTTTCAAAAATAGAAATTTATGTACCTGTTATTGAAGGGATATTATGCAGAAAATAGTGAGCCCATTTCTTTTCATTAATAATAAATTAATTATCAAATTATAAAAACGTGCTTTACTCAGTGTTGTTTTTTTATTAATTAATAAAGTGTAATATATTAAATTAATTAAAAAACAGTTAGTAGTATTTGAATAATCTTATTCTTTAAGAAAAAAGATACGTCGTCAACAAAAAGAAGTAACTGTAATGATTATTAATATAAATTTGTTCTCCATTATATTAGTAAATAATATTAATTTTGACTAAATAAGTTATAAGTCAAGAATGTATATTTATTATTTTTTTGATTAAATATAAAAATTTTCTTATTTTCAAAAATTTTACATAAAAAATTTACTTTTTTCTTTTTTTGGCTTTTGATGCCTCAGCAGAAATATTTAAATTTATTTGTCCTTCTTCAACTTCATTTTCTCCTTCATCGTCTTCTTCCACAGATTCATCTCCAGAATTACGTGGAGATTCTACGATATTTTGTAGTGCAATTGAAGTGCTCTCATCAATCATGATATCTATAATATCATCATTGGTGATTATATCAGAAACATCTTCTATAATATTTTCTTTAATGTTACTACAGGTTTCGCCATGGCACGATGAACATAATTACGAATATCGCAAGCCATGCTTCCTGCAGCTGCAGGTTTTTTTCCTGCACCCTGTCTCACACCTACAACTGATTTTCTTTAATATTTCATCCGGAATCAGTGGCTCCAGTGTATGTACAGGGTAAAGCACATTTTCTTTTTCTTTCTGACCCCAGGCTGTTGGTTCTTGTCTGTTTCCAAGCCACTGTTGCACTTGTATATATGTACGGTAGGCATGCTGTCTCGTGGCACCTTCAGTTGGATACACAAATATGTTTAGTTTATTATAATTATCAGGTAGCGCACAACATTTAACTTCATTTATTATTTATTTATTTATTAATAATTGATATTATTCACTAATATAAAGGAAAATTAACTAATTTTTAAATTTGATAATTAAAGATTAAATTATCTGGCGACCGTATATCTCGAAAAAACGCACCCGTTACAGTACGGTAATAAATTTATGTATTCATGTAATAAGTAGACAACGTGACGGTTATTGACGCATTGAACAAGCGTTACGAATTCGACTAATATATTAATAATTAAGAAATATCCACTAAGAAATTGATTCTACTCGTAAAAATAGTATATTAAATTACAAGATTCGTCTCGTATAATGCATACGAGTGAAATTCAAAAAGTTGTCAAAATCATGTTTTTTAAAAACTAAAAAAAAATTCCTAAATTTTACTTGATATTTTTTAATATGTTTATCAATACTATAAATAAGAAGAAAACAATAATGGGCGAGCTGTATTTCAATTTTGGAAATATAACATGTGTAAATGTAAATAAACTTATAAAATGTGACACGAGGGCATTTTTTTTTCTTTTGTATACATTAAAAGTGATTACTTGGCGAGTAAAATATATAATAACAAATATATTTCACAGTCAATTTAGAGCTCTTAAAGCCTTCTTTCTTTTCCCGTAGTCCAAATCCTGATTAGATTTTTTTTTCGTTAAGAAAATTAGCGTTACACGAAGATATTAGAAAAGGTACGTTTTTTTATGGTTTGATTTAAATATATTTTCTCACCATATATAAAACCTTTTACATTAATAACTCTTTTAATTACTAAAATACATATTAATTTTTATATTTGACGATATTTAGCTCTAATTATTAGACTTCTTAGATGATTTTCACGATAAACTATTAAAAGTGTGACACGAGGACAAAAAAATTGTCATAACTTTGACGTCAGTTTTGAATACATTTTATTAAGTTATTGTATTTCTACACCCCACCATTATATTCTTTATTTAAAAATCTTCAAAAATCATTACAGTAAAATTTTAATAACTATGTATTTAGATACTTTTTATTTTGAAAACAAAATACTTGTACGCTCCGGACGCGTGACACGAGAACATTTTTGTTTATTTTTCTTATTTGTTCCTTTGGATTAGTCATTTAATCAAAGTTTTAATGGTTGAAAAAGTTGATTAGGATTGTTATTATAGCTAACTGTTGGGTTTAGACACGTACATATTATTTACATAAAAAGTTATTATGTATTAACACCTATTTTCAATTTTTTGAATTTCACCCATACCTCTTTTTCATACTAGCCTACCGAAAATTGTTACATTATTAACGTAACAAGCTAAACGCGAAGGGCTTTCTAACGTCCGTTAACATTTACGACACAGCGAAGCAAGTGCTGTTGGTTAACGGATGTTAAAAAGCCCGAATCAAAGAAAACGAACGAACGATAAAACGTGTGCGCGCACATTCATACGACGGCGTGTTATATAACATTACAATGTCACGATCACGCATTCCTTCTCTCTCTCTCTCTTTGTCACTTCTTAAAACACTCGTTACCCGCTGTGATTGTTGTAATAGATATACATGTCGGAACGTATAGTTAATGCGAAATAGAAAGACTGGTCGCTCTGTGCTTACTTATAAGTCTGGCTTTTTCCACGCATCAACTACGTTCTCATACGCGCTCACTCACACTTGCTGTATTACTCAAAAACACACGCACGGGCTCTGATTTTACTTCATACCCGTGCCATAACTTCGCCTAAAAATGCCTCTTGTGCGGCAGGGAACGAACAAATTTCATTCGTGTTTTTCTTTAGATTCGTTGCTGTACTCTCTAAATATAATCCAGTGGAATTCCAATGAAGTCCAGTGAAATTTTCACTGAATGGGTGAGTGAAAATCGCTTCACCAGAGTTCAGTGAAATTTCGCTGAATGAAATAGTGAAATATTCACTATTTAGATTTCAGTGAAAATATCGCTGTAATTTCTGTGAAATAATTACAGGATAAAAGAATGATAGACAAAGAAAAAATTAGTTTCTTCTTTTTAAGTAAAATACAATATTTTAATAATACTTATTTAAAGTATTAATTTTTACAATAATTTAAGATTCATTAACATAGCACAAATTATTTTATTGTTTAATTAATATCAGCAATTTAAATATTTAAAAATTATTAATATTAATTCAATACTAACAAAAAATTTTTCAAACGATTTTTTTTTATGGATCTCAAATTATTATAATAATTAATACTTTAAAAAAATATTATTTAAATATTGTATTATACTGAAAAAAAAAAATAATTTTTCTAATATAGATATACATTATTATTGATATATTACACTCACCTTTTCACTTAAAAAGCTTAAATAATTTTCCCTTAATTTTCCTCTTTTTGCACGCGATGGTGTCTTAACTTCTCTCTCTCCCTCTCCCTCTCCCTCTTTCTCTCTCTCTCTCTCTCTCTCTCTCTCTCTCTCTCTCTCTCTCTCTCTCTCTCTCTCTCTCTCTCTCTCTCTCTCTCTCTCTCTCTCTCTCTCTCTCTCTCTCTCTCTCTCTCTCTCTCTCTCTCTCTCTCTCTCTCTCTCTCTCTCTCTCTCTCTCTCTCTCTCTCTCTCTCTCTCTCTCTCTCTCTCTCTCTCTCTCTCTCTCTCTCTCTCTCTCTCTCTCTCTCTCTCTCTCCCTCTCTCTCTCTCTGTCCAGACTCGACCAACTCTGCCTGTGAAGCTAGAGTTGGTCGAGTCTCTGTCGATCATCATGACCTTTTGAAGAGGCTAGAGAGCGCACCTGTGGTGACACCTAATTCATCTGTCCTTGAGCCTGTGTCTGGTAGGCTTCAAGAGTTGGAGACCTTGAATAGGTCTCTTTTGCAGCGATGCGAGGCATTGTCGGCGCAGCAATCACGCCTTGAGCGTGCTTCTGATCTGGTACTCGGGGGGCTGGTGCCCGAAGAACTCAAAGACCTCAAGTCTGGAGCTTTCGCTGTACTGGCCACTCTGGATCCTGGTCTCTCTCTAACAGATATCACTTCTGTCCGTCCGCTTCGGCGATCCAGGGTCACAACTGATGCTGCTGTTGATGATACTTCTGTGGAGATTGTATCTGAACACCAACGTGTCTTAACGTCTAAGGTTCCTCTCTTGGTCTCCTTAAAGTCACCTTCGCTCGCCAGGTCTATCATCGCTGCTAAAATCAGGATGGGTAATCTGCACACTACTAAAATCAAGGAGCACCTTCTCCATGGGGTTAAACTCGTCGATACTCTTACCTCTGGATTCATCAATATAAATGAGTTTCTGCCCTCTGCTCTGTACCAATTGAAACTCCGGGCGCTAATCAAGTCCAAGGATGAGCATTCTGATTTCATTACTTTTGTGAGGGATGGTAAGCTGTTTGTCCGCAAGAAGAAGAGTGGTGTTCCTATCCGCATTACCACTGATGCGGATCTGGATGCTTTTTTAGCGAAGATTTCTCAGGCTCCTACCGGCAATCTGACAACGTCTTAGCTTGTGATGCTGAGGTAAGTCCAATCTCTTTTCCAATCGTGCCTAACACTCTACTCTCTGCTAACAACATCGCCTCATCTGCCAATAATCACCACTATACTGCTAAGGATGGTCTAAGGGTTTGTCATTTCAATGCTAACTCCATTAGAGCACACATTGAGATGATTAGGCTCTTTCTGGCTTCTCGCCCTTACTTCCACGTGATAGCTGTGACCGAAACCAAATTGGGCCAGATTGTTGGTGACTCTTTGATTGCTTTGGATGACTATGCTCTTCATAGGCAGGACCGCAATACTAGGGGGTGGTGGCGTTGCCTTATTTATTCATAACTCTCTTTCTTCAGAGCGCTTATGTTCCTCCAAGGGAGGATGGTGTGGTAAGCCTGGTTTGCCAGAATATTTATTCTGTGAAGTCAATTCTAATGACTTGGCCTCACCTGTTTTTGTTGGTGTCGTCTATAGGCCCCCACATGCTCCGTTTCTGTTAAACACAGATTTTATTCCCGACTTAACTTCTTTTATTCATAATTACAGTACTAAGGTTATTCTGGGTGACTTTAACACTAATTTATGTACTGATTCTGATGATTCTGTGTTTCTCAGGAGTTTGATTGCTGAAAATGCTCTCTTTTCTGTGCCTTATGGACCAACTCACCACACCTCTACTTCTGATACATGGCTTGACCTGTGCCTTGTTGATGCGAATGACTTGCTGCTTGACTACTGGAAGACTGATGTTCCATTCATCGACGGACATGACTTCATTGCGGCTACTGTTCAGTCATCTCTCTCTAAGCCTTTGCTCAATGACTTTAGCTTTCGTGATTACAGTTCCGTTGATGATGCTGTTCTCCTTGATTACTTTCGTTCACTGAATTGTTCCGTGTGTGTCGGTGATTCCTCCCTGTCAGATCACCTTGAATGTCTCTATCACCATCTGAATGAGGCAGTTGCACTATTTGTGCCTCTCAGGAGGGTCCGTCAGGGGGGCCGTCGTCGACCGTGGTTTACTGCTGAACATCATCATCTGATACGAGAGAGGGATCGGCTGTACAGACGCTATAAACGCTCAAGACTACATGCTGATTTACTTTGCTACAGGGTTGCTCGTGATCAGGCTCATGAGCGCATTGAATCGGCTAAACTGCTCTACTATCATGACAGACTATCTGGTATCACTGACTCTCGACTGATCTGGAAGGAGCTCAGGAACCTTGGTATATGCTCTGGTGGTGATAGATCCGGTCATACTTTTTCTATTGATGAACTCAATAAATACTTTGGTGGGGTCGCGTTTGATCCTTTGGTACCTTCTATTTCTGCTTACTTACAGTCTTTATCTGTAGATGAACCTTTCATGCCCTTGTTCAATTTCAATGCTGTTACTTTGGATGAGGTTGGTATGGCTATTAGACGTTCTGACTCTCAGGCTAGAGGATTTGACGCTATCCCCCAATCTATCATAAAATCTGCTTTTCCTGTCATTGGCCCTCAGCTCTGTCGCATTTATAATGATTCGCTGCGAGAGTGCGTTTTTCCTTCTTGTTGGAAGACTTCGCTGGTCACTACGATCAACAAGGTCTCTTCCCCGCGCACTATGGGTGATATACGACCCATCTCTTTGTTGTCTTTTATGTCCAAGGTTCTTGAGCGCCTCGTTTATGATCAGTTGTATAATTACTTGACAACTAGACGGTTACTGGATGCTTATCAGACTGGTTTTAGAGCTGGCCACAGCACTCAGACTGCTTTACTTAAATTGACAGAGGACATTAGACTTAATATGGACAGACGGTACGTTACGATGCTCCTGTTATTCGACTTCAGCAAGGCATTCGATACGGTGTGCCATGTCACCTTACTTCGGAAACTACATTCGCTCGATATTTCGCACACCGTTATCAGGTGGATCGGCTCTTATCTCTCTGATCGTCGTCAAGCTGTCATTGATACTGTTGGTAGGTCATCAGATTTTGTCTGTCTTAACACTGGTGTTCCTCAGGGCTCAGTTCTGGGTCCTCTGCTGTTCTCTATCTATATCAATGACATCTCTTCTGCCTTCCATCAGAATGTTCAGCACCTCTTATATGCTGATGATTTGCAGCTGTATGTGCACTTTCCAATTGCTGAGCTTGATCATTATACTTCACTAATGAGTGAACATGCGCCATTGGTCGCAGATTGGGCATCCAGCAATCATCTTAAGTTGAATATCAACAAGACAAAGGCTATCATAATTGGCTCTTATTATTATATCAATATTCTAACCTCCATGCCGTCTACTGGTATCAGCATCAATGGTGAGACAATCGGTTTTGAGTCATCTGTTCGTAATCTGGGTGTGTATCTTGACAGCAAGCTGAACTGGAAGGAGCATATCACACATGTGTGTAACAGGTCGTTCTCTCTCCTCTATCGACTCAATTTCTTTAGACGGAGCACTACTTTTGCTCTACGTAAGCACCTTATTCGTACACTGCTGTTTCCGATTCTTGACTATTGTTGTCTTGTGTTTACTGACCTTTCCACTGAACTCGACCTTAGGCTTCAGAGGGTTATCAACGCTGGTATTCGTTACATCTATGGTGTAGGTAGGCGTGAGCACATCTCTCCTTATAGGCTCTCTCTGGGCTGGTTATCTACTGCAGGTAGAAGGAACTACTTTGCCTCTACTTTTCTTTTCAAAATGTTTTTATCATGCTCACCTTCATATCTATTTTCTAGATATCAGTGGAACCGGCCTGTTAGGGCTCTGAGGGGGGATGTGAGGCCATTGACCATTCCTCATTCTTCCACCGAATACCATCAACGCTCATTCACTGTTTCATCCTCGCGACTATGGAATGAACTTCCATCGTCGCTTAGGACTTCATCTTCACTCTCATCTTTCAAGTTGACCTCTCATGCGCACTTCCTCTCCCAAGAGTTTGGACCTCTGCTCCCAGCTTAAAATTTTCTTTGCTTTTTGTTTTGATTTTTATTTTGTTTGTATTTTTTATTTTTGTAGTTTATTATTACTATTTTTATTTGTATTTTATTTTTTATTTTTATTCTATTGTTTAATCTTTTGTAAACTTTATTTTGTTGTACAACATACTGTACATAAATAAATTAATTATCTATCTATCTATCTATCTATCTCTCTCTCTCTCTCTCTCTCTCTCTCTCTTCTTCACTTTGCGGAGTGGAATTTTTTGCAGGGAATCGTCCTACTTGGAGTCCGAGAGTGTTGGCCTCATTCATTTGCATTTTTGCAATTGCATATTGGACTCTGGACGGTTTCTTACTGTGAAAGTGCAGTCTCTCAACATCAACCTGCTTTTATCTCTGACACTGCTGTGGACTCTGCTGCTGCCTGAGAAAGTTGCTGTGGGCCTGCTTGTGTTATTGAGTGTTGTTTTGAGTGCACTATATTGTGCACAATTGCATTGCAATTGGTTTTATTTTTAATTGCAACATAACCTCATTCTTTTTTGGCGCAATTACATACTGCAAGAGGGATCATATTTTTTTTAACGCTGATAGCGCCATCTCTTGGATAACGTATACACTAACTTCACTGTTCTTTTGATAAAATCCGCAGTCTCTCAACATCAACCTGCTCTTATCTCTGATACTGCTGTGGACTCTGCTGCTGCCTGAGAAAGTTGCTGTGGGCCTGCTTGTGTTGTTGAGTGTTGTTTTAAGTGCATTATATTGTGCACAATTGCATTGCAATTAGTTTTATTTTTAATTGTAACATAACCTCATTCTTTTTTGGCGCAATTACATACTGCAAGAGGGATCATATTTTTTAACGCTGATGGCGCCATCTCTTGGATAACGTATACACTAACTTCACTGTTCTTTTGATAGAATCTAGTGGTAACAACGTGGAATTTGCTGCATGTTTGATTTAATTGCTGTATATTACAATAGTGCAGTATATTGTATGCAGTTGTACTGCAACTGGTTTTAAGTATTGTCTACAACATAACCTCAATCTTTTTGGTGCAATCATCTACCACAAGAGGATTCTTATTTGCTTAGTGCTGGTGGCTCCATCCCTTGGATGACCTGTATATTGGCATCTTTGCCCGTCTATGTGATACCTGATGGTAATTTCTCCAGTTAAGGCGCTTTTCCACTATTATCTTGTGCTCTCTCTAATCACAGTCAAACGAATCTTACTCTGTACAAATTAAGCCGCTTTTCCACTTACAATAACTGAAACTTGGAAGCAACTCAGAGTGCATTTGTTAAGCTGCTTTTCCACTTCCAATAACTGAAACTTAGAAACAACTCAGAGTGCATTTATTAAGCTGCTTTTCCACTTACAGCAACTGAAACTTAGAAGCAACTCAGAGTGCATTTATTAAGCTGCTTATCTACTTTTAAATATACAACTGGCACCAAATTTAAAATTAAAATTTAAGATTCGTTTGATTAAGCTATTTCTATCTTGGAGGTCACTATGTCTAATCAGTGTGGTCTCTGTTTTAAAAACTTTAGTGCTGCATCTAAGCCTCAGCTTTGTGGTCGCTGTGGCAAGACCTATCACAGCTCTTGTACCAAATTGCTCTTAGTTAGAGATAATAATGACCAACAAGTAAAGGTATGTAACTTTTGCATAGCAGCTGCAAATCCTGATTGCAGTCGATCACGTTCTAGTTCTGTGGGTTCTATGAGTGATGTCTCAGCTTCTCTGTCTCTGCCGCGTACTCCAACTCCGACACTACCAGCGCTACAAACAAATGAACTTTTGTCTTCTATATTGAAGAAGATGGAGAAATTAGATAAGCTGGATGATATGGATACCAAGATCAACAATATCGGCACTCAACTATTGACACTGGATGGGAGATTTACAAGTTTGGAGACGCGAGTGGATGGTATTGCTGTGGCATGTGAGGAACGTTGTGGAGCAGCTGAGGCAAGGCTTGACAAGGTTTGTCAGGATTATCGGGAGCTTAAGGCGAAGCTGGAGGAATCTCTCTCTGTTGTGCCTGATCGGGCATTATCTGACCCTATGGCTGCTAAACTACAGGAATTGGACAAGCTCAATAAATCTTTACGGCAACAGTGTGATGTTTTGGCGGCTGGCCAGCAGCGTCTTGAGCGTGCATCAGACTTGGTGTTTGGAGGCCTGGTTCCTAATGAATTTAACGATCTGAAGAACGGTGTCTTTGCTGTATTGGCTTCTCTTAATTCTGGTTTTGCTCTCAGTGACATTGTTTCGGTTCGACCTTTGTCGCGACCTGCTACAGCTCGTAGTACTGATGATAGTACTGCTCCTTCTGCAACAACATCTCAAGGTGGTCCTCCGCTGCTTACGACGCCATTGCTCGTCACTATGAAGAGTGCCTCGTTGGCGCGATCTGTCATCGGAGCAAAGATCAGGATGGGTAGCCTTCATACCTCAAAGATCAGGAGTGACCTTTTGCAGGGAACTTTATCAGTGGAAACACTTACTCCTTCCTTGATCAACATCAATGAATATCTGCCACACTCATTGCACCAACTGAAGTTGAGAGTGCTCAGGAAGGCCAAAGATAAGAGGTACAACTTCCTTACATTTGTGCGTGATGGTAAGATCTTCGTCAGAAGGAAGAAGGAGGATGCAGCCATTCGTGTTGCATCGGATGACGACTTGGATGCTTTTTTAGCAAAGCTCTCATTGATATCAGCCAACGACGATGTAACCACTTAACATCTGACACTGGGGTAAGCTCATTCTCTCTTCCTTCTCACTCTAACACACTTCTTCCTTCTAACAATACTATTTCATCGGTCATTCATGATCATTTCACTACTAAGGATGGTCTCAGAGTTTGTCATTTCAATGCCAACTCTATTAGAGCGCACATTGAGATGATTAGACTCTTTTTGGCTTCTCGCCCTTATTTCCACGTAATAGCTGTTACTGAGACCAAACTGGGCCAGATAGTTTGTGATTCTTTGATTGCTCTTGATGGGTATGTGCTTTATAGACAGGATCGTAACACCAGGGGAGGTGGTGTTGCTTTATTTGTACACTGCTCTCTCACTTCTGTGCGTCTCTGTTCATCCTCTGGAAGCTGGAGTGGTAAGCCTGGTTTACCTGAGTATCTCTTCTGTGAGGTCAACTCATCTGACTTGGCTTCACCCATTTTCGTTGGTGTTGTTTATAGACCACCTCACACTCCATTTTTGGCCAACACGGACTTTATTCCTGATTTGACCACTCATATGCACAATTATAGTACTAAGGTAGTTTTAGGAGATTTCAACACTAATTTGTGTTCTGAATCTGATGATTCTGTGTTCCTGAAGAGCCTTATTAAGGAAAATGCACTTTTTTCAGTGCCTTATGGACCTACGCATCATACTTATTCCTCTGATACGTGGCTCGACTTGTGCCTTGTCGATGCCAATGACTTACTGCTTGATTATTGGAAGACTGATGTACCATTTATTGACGGACATGATTTTATTGCTGCGACTGTGAAGTCGTCTCTCTCTAGGCCTACACTTAATAATTTTACTTATCATGATTATAAAGCGGTTGATGAGGCTGCTATTCTTGATTATTTTCGATCGCTGAATTGTGCTGTGTGTAACGGTGACTCTTCTCTTTTGGCTCGCCTCGAATGTCTTTACACTCATCTTAATGAAGCTATCTCACGGTTTGTGCCTGTTAGGCGTGTTCGACAGAGCAAGAGTCATCGTCCGTGGTTTACCTCTGAGCATCACCGCTTAATCTCTGAGAGAGATAGGCATTACAGACGCTTCAAACGTACTAGGCTGCGTGCTGATCTTATATGTTATAGAGATGCTCGAGATCGGGCCCATTCATGCATCGAATCAGCTAAATTACTGTATTACCACGACAGACTATCTAAGATTACTGACGCAAGACAGATCTGGAAAGAACTCAAGAACCTGGGCGTATGTTCCAGCAGTAGTGACTCTCGACATTCTTTTTCAATTAATGATTTGAATCGGTATTTTGGTGGTGTTGCGTTTGATCCTCTGGTCCCTTCCATTTCTGATTACATGAATACACTTGCTCTAGATGAACCACTTAAACCCATGTTTAAGTTTAATCCAGTTACTTTGGAGGAGGTATGGATGGCTGTTTGTCATTCAACTTCACAGGCCAGAGGGTTTGATGCTGTTCCTCAATCTTTTGTCCGTGCGGCATTTCCGGTCATTGGGCCTTTGTTATGTCGTATTTATAACGACTCATTGCGTGAATCCTTATTTCCTTCATGCTGGAAGATCTCACTGGTCACTACAATAAACAAAATCTCCTCTCCTCAAGCTTTTGGTGACATTAGGCCAATTTCTTTATTATCTTTTATGTCCAAGGTTCTTGAACGTCTAGTCCATGATCAACTCTACAATTACCTGACTATACGATAGCTACTGGACCCTTATCAGACTGGATTTCGAACTGGACATAGTACTCAGACCGCACTACTGAAACTAACTGAGGACATTAGACGCAATATGGACAGACGCTATGTGACGTTGCTGTTGCTATTTGATTTCAGCAAGGCATTTGATACGGTATGCCATGTCTCTCTGCTCAGAAAAATGTCTTCTCTTGACATCTCGCATTCAGTTGTGCGTTGGTTTGCGTCTTATCTCTCTGAGAGACAGCAGGCTGTTATTGATGCAGATGGTAATGCATCTGACTATGTAACATTAAATACTGGTGTTCCCCAGGGCTCTGTCCTTGGTCCACTGTTGTTTTCTATATACATCAATGATGTGGCTGCTGACTTCCATGCCGATGTGCAGCATCTTATCTATGCTGATGATCTTCAGGTGTACATTCACTTCCCAATTGCTAAGTTGGCTTCTGTTACTGCTTTCATGAGTGATCAAGCTGTCAGTATTGTTAACTGGGCGACAAAAAATCATCTGAAATTAAATGTGAGCAAAACAAAGGCTATTATTATTGGATCTTATTTCTATGTCAATATGCTGCCCTCATTACACATCACTGGTGTTCCAATAAACGGTGATCTTATTAAGTTTGAATCTTCTGTTCGTAGTCTTGGTGTATGGCTTGATAGTAAGTTGAACTGGAAGGACCAAATTGCGCATGTGTGTAACAGGAGTCACTCATTGCTCTATAGATTAAATTTCTTTCGAAAAAGTACCACCATTGCACTACGTAAGCATCTTATCCGTTCTTTGCTGTTTCCTTTACTTGATTACTGTTGTTTGGTCTATATTGACCTTTCTGCTGAACTCGATCTGAGGCTTCAAAGGGTTGTAAACTCTGGTATTCGTTACATCTATGGTGTAAGTAGGCGCGGGCACATCTCTGTTTATAGGTCCTCTCTAGGCTGGTTATCCACTTTGGGTAGAAGAAACTACTTCGCTACTACCTTCTTATACAAAATGTTTTTGTCATGCTCACCTTCATATCTTTATTCTAGATATTTGTGGAGCCGGCCTGTGAGGACACTGAGGGGTGATGTGAGACCGTTAACCATTCCTTTTTCATCTACCGAGTATCACCAAAGATCGTTCCTGGTTGTGTCATCGCAACTATGGAACGGTCTACCATCATCTTTAAGAGATTCTTCATCGTTGGCATTATTCAAGGCATCAACATATTCGCACTACCTTTCCTTGAGAATGAGCCTCTGCTCCGAGCTAGGCTTTAATTATTTTAATTACTGTATCATTATTTTAATTATATTTTTACTTAGTATCTCATTTTATATATATATACTTACGAATTTGTATTATTTTTGTTGTACAACATAATGTACAGTTAATAAATTTAAATATTTATCTAAAAAATATCTATCTATATATATATATATATATATATATATATATATATATATATATATATATATATTATAATTTATTATATTATATTGAACTTACGATAAAGGAAGTCACTTTAAATAAACTCATGTATTTTATTTAAAAAAATAGTCCATATGAATGCGTAAAAGTTAATAAAAAGTCAAAACAAACATTTTTTTGTCCTGTAAAAACTAAAAAATATTCGGGGACTCTGATTCAATACAAACACACTTTCAGATACAAGAACAAAAGCAAATTAAAGGCACTCCATGTTCTAAAACCAAAGATATCCTTTATTTCATTTTTATTTCATTACCATTCATATTTGTAATAGTATTTTAAACTTTGTGCTCATAAAAATATTCGGAAATATTAACCGTTAAATTAAATATTTTCCTATTCTTTACAAGCAAGTAAAAATAATGCACAAATTCAAATTCTGAAAACTTATTTCTAACATTTTTTTCTTAGCGTAAAAAAATTATACATAATTTTAGCATAACCTAAGAGACTTTCATAGAGGGGTCAAAATCTTATCATTTCGAACTTATTATATTTTGATATAATTGTCTGATTATAGCACATTCAAAGAGAACTTTATGTGACGTACTCGTCACACCCGGAGACAACAACATGACATAAAAAGTAATGAAAATTTTTCAGTGGTTATTATTTTACACATTCAGTTATGTTTTGACAATATACGTATAAATTTATTATACAAACAAATATATTATTTTTTATTATCATTTGTTATAATACAAAATTCGTTATTTTAATACAAAAATATTCAACAAAATAAGTCATAAACCCATGATGTGAAGTATACGTCATATTCCAGAAAATGGGTTTATGGATGCTTTAGCCCGAGTAACCTTTTTATTACGGCAACTAACTTCTCTCAGTTGGGCCACCTTTGGCTGCCGAAGTCGGGTCACCGAATGGGTGAGGCGTGGTGGCGAATGTGGTCCTATGATGGCTAGCCGAAAATCGTATAGATTTTGTCATAATATCGATGTGTATCTTACATAACCTCGAAATATTCTTTATTGTATTTTCATGCTATGGTAAAACTTTTTTTTAATTGAAAATTAAAAATGAGTGATTGAATTAATAAAAAGGATTTTCTTTGGACTCGACCTGAACTCGTTAAAAATTGATTCCGAAATTCCGCCCGAATACACGGACAAATGAAACCTAAAACTAATTGATAAAAACATAATAAAAAAATAATTATTCTCGTGGAAATGAGAACTAATTACCACAGATAATATAATTGATAAATTAACTAGTTATTCGAGTAACTCAAGTTCTTCATATTTTGTCGAGTAATTTATATTTTCTCGAGTAATCGAGTAATTTATATTTTTTCGAATACTTAAGTAATTTATATTTTTTCGAATACTCAATTTATTCGATTAATTCATATTCTTTCGAGTACTCAAGTGAATTGAGAAATTCATATTTTTTTCGAGTACTCGAGTAATTCGAGTAATTCATATTTTTTTCGAGTACTTGGAACGAAAACTCGTGTACGCCTTCAAGTGCGAGTACTCGCGAGTAATTTTTTCTTCAAGTTCGAGTTAAGTACTCGAAACTATCAAGTACTCGACAAAAATATGAACTCGAATAACTAGTGTTACTTGAATAATTCGAATCACTTGAATAACTCGAGTTACTCGAAAAACTCGAATAACTCAAGTTACTTAAATTTTTTCACTAATGACAACTATTTTAAAAAGTAGACAGTTGCTTGAACAATCAATCGATCGGTTACCGTTGGAAATCAGCTGTATTTTTTATAAAAAATAAATGTACATAAATTATGTTCAATTCTATGATTTTATAAGCTAGATTCGGCTGTCCTCTCAGGGCCCCGTTTCGCCGCCACGCCTCACACCGATGTGGTGCCACTGTGGCGACAATTCGGCAAGAGTTTTGGTGCCACTAAGAATGATTCAGCACCGACTTCGGGCCCTCTGCACGCCGAAGTGAAAAGGTTACTCGGGAGGTTTCTAAAACCTGCTAAAGACATCTAAATAAACTCTAAATAAACTCAAAATTAGTTAAATATACGAAAAATTTTGACTTTTTGAGTGGAAAAGGAGTCTCAGATTTAACAGGTTAATATATCATTGTTGATAACTGCAGATAACTATTTATAAATATAGAATTCTGATTAAAATTGAAAGATCATAAACAACATGAAATTTTTTTTTTTTCTCAATAATGACATTTTTTAACAATTAATTCCGTTTTTTTCAGCGTTTATCTACTTTCATGTGTTTTCGTTTGTTTTTGATAGTCTCATATATTGATTGTTGTCTGTATTAATAATTTTCGCTAAGGTCAAATCACTGATTATATTAAATGACTGTAAGTTTATATATTTTAATATTAAATTATATTATATAATTAGAATTGTTTTATTTTTCAGATACATTCCAGAAAGAAACGTTCTGAAGCTGATAAGCGAGTTGATGCTTTAACAAAGACCACCTGTGATTGTTCGGATATTAATATTGTAGAAATCTTGCTTATGCATATTTCAAAAAAGCATTCTTTGACATGGTCTGTATTACTCGATATTTTTATGATCCTCAATTTTGTATTCAAAAAAAGTATTTTTCCAACAACAAAATACCTGCTTAAAAAATTGATGAATGTTAATACTGATTGCTTAACACATCATGTTTTGTGTGATAAATGTAATAAATATTTAGGAAAACAATTGAATGCCAATTCATCAATAACATGTACATGTGGTTCTATTCAAAAATCTTCAACAATAAATACATTTATCGAAATTGACATTTCTCAGTAAGTGCAAATACTTTTCTTAGACAATACCGTCAATAGTTTTGGAGAAAGGTTTAGAAGACAAAAACAAAATAATGAACAAAGATCTGTATGATGGTGACATGTATAAACACTATGTTAAAAATGGTAACTTTTTAAAAAATATTTGAAACTTTTCTGACATTTTCAACACTGCTGGTGGCCAAGCGCCAGACAATTCAAAAGTATCAATATGGCCTATTTATATAACGATTAATGAAATACCCATCTATTTAAGGAAATATTATATGATATTACTTGCCTTATGGGTCGCTAAAACAGAGCTTTTAATGAGTATTTTTCTTCAGCCGTTTGTTGAGCAAGATGATCACTTATCAACAAAAGGATTCGAATGGATAAACAATGGATTAAAAATTAAGAGTAAATTATTCACCATAGGTTGTTGTATGGACTCCGTTGCTCAGTGCAGTATACTAAATATGAAAAAATTAAACGGTATCCATGGCTGTAAATATTGTGAACATGACACGGAGAATATAAATGGAGTTCGCAAATATCCTATGCTAGAAAACGTTCCTCAGAAAAGAATAGATGCAGCAATAAGAGAGCAAATGATTTCTGCTCATTCAAATAAAAAAGATATCATAGCTATCTTTCATTTAATATCGACATAATTATAGCAAACTTTAGCTAAATTTTAGCTTAATTTTAACTAAATTCAAGCTAACTTCTAGCTATTTTTTATCTAATTTCAGCCTAATTGTAACAGACTTTAGCTAAATTTTAGCTTTATTTTAGCTAAATTTCAGCTAACTTTTAGCTGATTTGCAGCTATTTTTTTTAACTTTTAAATAAATTCATCTAAAACTTTATGCTAACTTTTAGCTATCTTTCATCTGATTTCAGCTTAATTCTAGAAAACTTTAGCAAAATTTTAGCTAGGTTTAAGCTAACTTTTAGCTAATTTGTAGCTATTTTTTCTAAAATTTTTGACTTTTAGATAAATCTTTTAGCTACATTCTAGCTAACTTTCAGCTGAATTCTAGCTAACTTTCAGCTGAATTCTAGCTAATTTTCAGGTAATTTCAGTTTAATTTTAGCTAAATTTTAGCTAAATTTTAGCTAATTTTAAAAAAATTGAGAGCCAAAAATGAGCGGCGTATTTTGGACGGCGACAGCGGCGATATATTTTTAATAGTATAGTATAAATAAAAGAATTGTAAGAGTAAAATAAAGTTAAATAAAAAGTAAAGAATAATATAAGCTTTAAATTAACTATAAAAGATAAAAGAAAAATTCTATTGTATTTAAATAATAATTAAATTAATGAGATAACTAAACTTAAAACCAAAGTGATAAACGACGGGGCGGATTTAAAGAAAAGGTAAAGTGGAACTGGTGAACGAGTATGAGTCATGCATTTTATATTTTTCACAATAAATATTCTTAGCATTTATTGAGTGAAACTTAAAACTAATACAATCGTCAAAGTAAATTAATTATCTTTAAAACAGGCCAGCAGCGACGGTGCGCAAAAATGAATAATCAAAACAAACTAAAGTTTAATTTTTTTTTTTCCTACCGGTCGGTATTTATTTTTACCGGTGACGTGGTTCCTTAACAGACTTATAATTCTGAATGGTATTGGTTACAAATTAAAGGTAACGAAAACTAATGAAAAATACAATAATCTTAAATACTAGTGTGTACAAGTTACGGTGTTACCGGCAGTCGGTGCGGTCAGAAGTTACTTTACCGGAGGTGGGTAATCGGAGTAGTGTCTCCATGATACTCGGTATAGGTAAAGAGATACGGGCGGTTGTCACAGGAAAACCAGGACAGGCAAACCTCCAAGCTTCGTGTTAACTCAAGCGAAGACGTGGAGGGGGTATACTAGCCGTGGTATTCTTATCGACTATCGAAGACCTACCTCCAACCGAGAAGGTGGATGTAAGAGATTAAGAAGGCCGTGTAAAGTTATTTCCTAGTACACCGCCGTGGAGGCTGAAAAGGAACCTTAACTCTTAGTATATACTCCTAGAGAGTCAAAGAGAGAGGTAAGGAGACTGCGTAAAGTATATCTCCTAATACACAGCCGTGTAGGCTGGAAGGAAACCACTGTAATCTCCAAGAGAGTGGAGGGAGAAAGGAACACTGTGAGACATGCAAAGTTCTCCCCCTAGTACATGCTTACAGCGGAGAGGTTGGATGGGCTTTGATTCGAACGTGCCGGCGACGGCTCTTATAAGCCCTGAGACTCGCTATTCTCATTGCGAGAGCAACGCCTCGTAGCGATTAAGCGCAGAACCCGGTTTAAGCGCGATGATTAAAAATCGCATTGTCACACAACATTACATTTTTTATGCAAATTGACAACTTATCCCAACCATGTACCATAACCAAAAATTTAATCAATATTTTTTTCATAGTTTTTTATAATTATTTAAAAAACGCACAGTGAAAATTTAAACTATAATTGAAGTCCTACACTATAGTGTAGTCGATTTTTTTCTTCAAACTTAGAATCGAATACTAAATACAAATAATTAGAAACTTAATAATTTTACTTTGAGTATGTCGAATTATTAATGGTGATCTTTCTAGTGTGTTTATTAGCGATTTCAATTAATCATTTATGCAAAATATTTGCAAGACTGTTGTACATTTAAGGTCTAAGCACCACTGCGCTATGACTTTTATTGGTAAACTTATTCACAATTTGCCTACATACCCCTACTGACAAATAGCTCCAGTCTCCCTTATAAAATTTGATGACATTGTAAACTAAAGAAATATATATATAGAGTGTTCTCCGTGAAGAGAACCTCCCTGTCCCAGAAAAATTATTGTTGCATTGAGGTCTACAACGTCGCTAATGAAGCTTAGGATACCTATTTTCGAAAGTCGCTCGGCACTTTCCGACCAAATGAAAACTGAGTCCAATATGGTGGCTAAAACTCGAAAAAATCCGGAAATAATATATTATTTAGCCTCATGCCAAAGCAATGGTTATCACATCGAGATCTATGACTTCGCAAATGGAAGCTTAGGATGTTGACTTTCGAAAGCCGCTCGGAATTTTCTAACCTAAGAAAAATTGGCAGCTGAAATTCAGAAAAACCCAGAACTAATATACTGTTTAACCTCATCCCAGAGCAATCATTGTCGCATTGAGGTGTATAACGTTGCAAATGAAAGTTTAGGATAATGACTTTCGAAAACCACTAAGCATTTTCCGACCAAAGAAAATTTGAATCCAATATGGCGGCTAAAGCTTCGAAAAATTCAGAACTAGTATACTGTTCAGCCTCATCCCAGAGCAATCGTGTAGGTTTCAGGTCCATAATGTTGCAAATAAAAGCTTACGTTTTCTATTTTAGCTTTTTGACATTTTTTGAACATGGTAAAACCATATTCAATATGGCGGCTGAAGCTCGGAAAAACACAGAACTAATCGATCGTTTAGCCCCATCTCAGAGCAATTATTTTCCGATTGAGATTTTTGAGGCTGTAAACCTAAGTTTAATGTGTCTACTTCAAAAAACCACTACACGGAGAAAAATAAAAAATAACTTTAGTTATAGATAGTAATAAAAATGACTATATTTTATAAGAGAGCTGGGACATTTCTGCATTATGACGATTTTTATTACATTTATAAAAAATATTAGTATAAGATTTGATAAGGTTGGCAACATCGTCTAAGAAATGAAACTATATCTTATTAGAAAAATTGCTATGTTACATAGTAACAATTATACTATAGTAAAATTTGATATGACAGAGTAAAAATATTTGATATCTTATGTTAGAATTAATGTTATAAAAATAATAAATTTTATCATGCATATAAAAAATTTTATTATACATATAATAAATTTTATTATATGAATATAATTAATTTTATTATAAATATACTAAATTTTATTATGAATATAATAAATTTTACTTTTTCAAATAATAATGTCGTCTCAAAATTTTCTACTAAATTGAGAGTATAGTTCTGTAACATATGTAGATGATTCAAAATTTTATAAGTAACATGTCATGATGGCGCAGTCGGTAACGTTCACGCCTTTCCGTTCTCGAGGTACCCGGGTTCAACTCCACTTCGGTCAGTTTTTTTCAAAGGTAATTTATTTTAAAAAATTTAAATTAATAAAATTAAATTAATAAAAAAATTTAATTAATATAAAAATTAAATTGATACAAAAATTTAATTAATAAATTTTTATATATATTTTAATATATCGCCTGTAGGTGGCGCAAATAAGGCACATGTTGAAAAGAGTGGCTCTTGATTTTTATAATAAATATTTGGATTATTTGAATAAATTAAAGAATATATTGTTAAATTATTATTCTGTGGCATATTATCTTCGAAGTGTGATATAAACTGGCTATTTTTATAGAGTGATTGATGTGATTTTTTATGATTTGTATCTACTCATGCCATGCGTTGGTTAGACATATTGTTGGTCACGTTGCTCTGTAAGGTGCTTGCTGTTACGAATTTATTTTTGGAAGCATAGTGTTTTCTTTGGATTCATTTAATTTTACCTAATTATTGCATTGACATTTTAATTATATGGATTCTTGTTTTATAGGATTGCCACATTAATTGTGTTAATCATAAAAAGTGGGGTTATGGTACGGGTTATAGTGCTGCTATATATGTATGTGTATGTACATATATACATATATATTTGTATATGCAATTGAAGCCAATGAACATTGAACAGTGTAAATTGTTGTATTATACATGGGTTATATTACATGGGTATTATACGTGTATATGAAATTGTTTCATTCTCATTGTTTATGAGTGACGGTGAACTGTTAATACTGGTGTGAATACAATAAGATATATTTTAAAGTGATATTAGCATTTAATTGTGTTGGTGTATATAGACGTTTTAATGATGCCTGTTCATTCTAAAGGGAAAAATGTCAGTGGTTCTCGACATGGATCAGATGGTTCTAGAAATGTATCTATCTTTCCTCATGATAGTGGGAATAAAGTTTTCTGTGTTATGTGCCCTAAGGAAAGTAAATCTTTTGATAGTAATAATGCAGTTTCTTGTCCTTTTTGCAAGGCATTTTTTCATTCATCGTGCTCTGCAAGTGCTGGTAAAAATCAGGATGGGTCATTTGTGAAATGTTGTGGAAAAAAAATATCAAATAGGTGTATTACTAATGATCCTTCTGATATTAATGAGGAGGAGGATTGTGAGAATAATGTAGATTCGTGTATATTGAATCCTGTACAAATGAATTTGTGGAATTTGATGAAGGCTGAATTCAATAAATTGCACAGAGTAATTAAGCATAATCAAGACAGTAATGATCTAAGATTTGTGAAGATTGAAAATAAAATTGTTGATATAGAAGAGAGTATTGAAAAGAATTTTGAAGATTATTTTTCAGAATTGAATGATAGGAAAAATCGTGAAAATAATATTATATTGTTTGATGTTGTTCGATTGTTTGATGTTGTTCGATTGATATTGTTTGATTCCATAGATGCTAAAAGACTGATCTTGTAAATGTGAAGAGATATTTTACCGAGTCAAAGATAAAATTGCCATTTAATATTGATTGTATTACTGTTGATAGACTTGGTAAGGATTTCTCACACGATTATAACAGGCCGGTAAGAATTCACATGGAGTCTAAAGAATATGTGTTATAGACTTTGTATAATAAAAAGAAAATTTTTGGTGAAGAAAGGAAAGCACGTGCTGATTTAACAAAAAAACAACAGGCTTTTATGAAGTTGCTAATAATTGAATTAAATGAACGAACTGAGGCAGGTGAAAATGATATTTTCATTAAGTATATTAATCGTACGCCAAGGATTGTTAAAAAGTTTAACTCTGATGCAAATAGATAGCAGTTAATTGATCGTTAACTTATTGTATTGTACCAGAATTTGCATAATATTGTTGGAAGTCTACTTTTCTTTCGTGCTGCTGCTTTCACTCCATTGATTCAAGATATTGTATGTACTGAAACCTGCTTATATCAAGATGTGAAGAAAGGTGTTTTGGGTTTAAATGATTAAAATGTTGGGAGATTTGGCAGATCTATATTCATTATTGTTAAATTGGTTGATTATTTAATTGGATGTAATAGACTGATTGATTATTTAAAAAGAACTTAAATGGGTGCATTATATGCCGATTTGTATCGCGCTTTTGATTCTGTTAATATTGCTTATTATTATAATGTAATTTAGTAAAGTGCTCTGTTATTATTATTTTTTTTTTTTTTCTAGTTCCAAAGATATTATATATGATTAATATATTTGGGTGAACTTATTTTTTATTTTTTATTCTAATAGGGTGATATGATTATGATTTGGATGTAATATTAATATAAATATTATACGATATTATTATTGTAATTTAATTACATGTAAAGTTATTATTGTGCCACCTACGATTAAACTCTGTATACTACTTTTGTATTATGGGCTTATGCCCGTTGATAAACTAAATAAATAAATAAATAAATTAAATTAGAAAAATTCAATAACAAATTTCGGGTTAAAAAAAATAAAATTTTTTTCTACGTATCTGTTTTCACAAATTTTACTATGTGACATAGTAATTTTTATTATAAAGCAGAAATGTCCCACTCTTTCTAAACAATATAGTAATTTTTAATATATATAATTATATTTACTATAAAATTTTTGTCCGTGTAAGCATTTTCTGACTGTGGGAAAATTGAATCGAATATGGTAACTGAGACTTTAATCTTTTAACCATTTTAAATATTTAGAATAAAATAAGAAACTTTGTTCAAAAACTTAAAAAAAAATTAAACATTCTCCTAAAATATCCAATGTTACGGATTCTATATCCTATAAAATGAATAAGAATTAATATCAGCAATATACAAAGAATGCGACGAATACACGTTCCAACAAGTAAAGACAGAAAACGCTGACTGTCATACTAACAAGTTATAACCTGCCTGGAAACAACGAAAAGCGTCGAGCACCATAGAAAAAGAGCTGACCACCCAGCAACAGGTTAAGACCAGAACGAAAAGTCACTGACGGACTGATCAGCAAATTCCAATCAATAACGAATATTCTAGAAGGATAGGCACGTGGAAACAACGAATTTAGCGAGTATAAATACAGCCGGACATCCCACGAGGAGTCAGTCAGTAGACCATCAATAGAGAGATGTAGGGAGAGTAAGCAACCAACCTTTAGCCACGAACGACGGGAGTACGCCCGTTTGGAGCAAGCAGCAAGGAACTATAAGGCGACGATTTAATAATAAGACATATCTCTCTCGACGAAAGTATTAATAAACTTATATTCATATCATAACTACTGAGTATTTATTTAATTCTTTACGCAAACTGACTGCTTGGGTTTACCAAGATTAGTCATGATACAAAAGTTACCCACCATCTTATGATTAAATATAAATATACATATACGTAAAAACGTAACACCAAATTAGCTCAAAATTTCTTCAAAATTGTTTGTTACTAATGAAAATATCGAGGAGATTCAAATCAATTAGATTTCAGGTTTTCTCTCTTTTATTATCACTCAGAGCTCACGACGTGGACGTAGAGAGATGATCGAGCTCCATTTTCATTTCCTCTTTTTTTTTCTTTTTTTTTAGTTTTTTATATTTTTAACATTTTTTTCTGTTTTGGTTGTTTTTGTTTTCTCAGAGAGAAAGCATTGTATCCATAAAAAAATTTATTTCTATTTTTTCATCAATTTGACTTATTTGAACTCGGAAAGTCGAAAAAAGTGGTTCCCAGAAAATGTGTATGTATTCATTACACTAATTAGATCTCGAAAACTACTCGATGGATTTGCTTCAAATTTTGCATATAATTTATGATTTTTAATTTTTTTTTGTATTGTACGTTAAGTACTTGATAGATTTGCTTTAAAATTTACAGGGAAATTATTTGTATTGCTAAAAGAAGAAAAATTTTTGAAAACTGATTTTCTTAGTGAAGTTTCAATTTCTGAGCATTTTGAAAATTATCAAAAAAATTTTCATATTCCATTTTTCTTCTATTTTGGGAATACCATTTGATAGATTTGCTCCAAAATTTGTATGCAAATTATTCCCTACTGTCTGAAGAGAACAAGTTTTTAAAAACTGATTTTCTTCACCTAGTTTTAATTTTAGAGCATTTTGAAAATTTTGAAAAAATTCATTTTTCATTTTTTCTTCTATTTTACATAAACTAATCGATAGATAGATAGAAACCCGATCTACTTTTTTCTGAACTCGAGCCGCCATATTAAATTTAATTTTTCTATGGTCGAAAAATTCTGAGCAACTTTACAAAGTAGACATCTTAAACTTTCATTTGCAATGTTGAAGATTTCAATCCTACAATAATTGCTCTGGAATGGGGCAGAACAATAAGCTTTCATTTGCAATGCTACACACCTCAATGCGACGACGATTGCTCTGGGATAAGGCTGAACAGTATACTAGTTTCTGAGTTTTTTCGAATTTTAGCTGCCATTTCGGATTCAATTTTTCTTAGGTCGGAAAATGCCAAGCGGCTTCCAAGATACAGGGTTTTTGAAATTTATTCTGAGATACAAGATTTTTATTTTATAGCGACGATTTATTCTATTACTGCCCTAACATTAAAGAAGTAATCTATTTTAATGAGATTATTGCGGTAACCTAAGAGAATAATGTTCTTTTTATGAAATCATCGATTTTTCTTGGAAATAAAATAATAATTTCATAAATTTGTTGCGGTGACCTGTAAAAAAATGATTTTTTTTATAGAATGACCAAGGTAACCTATAAGAAAAACGCGATTTTCAAAATGATCATGTTAATTTGGAAGAAAAATTATTCTTTCTATAAGTAATAAAATAAAACTATATGGATGAGAATAAAAGTAAATGTTCTGAGAATAGTACATTAGGGGGGGGTCCAATATATAGAATGTTCATCTAAAATTTGCGTCAAAAATACGAATTCCATTTATTCGAACAATTATTCCGGAATTTCGAAGTTCAAATTTAAGAAAGTTGATTAAATAGAAATGTGTAAACTACAAATGCCCAATCAACCGAAGTTAGATTATTAGAATATTATTTATTCGAAATTAATAATGTGTCAACTATTTCGAAATTATAACTGAACTAATAAACATAAAAATAAAATAGAAATTCATTTAACCGAAAATTACTAAGTTCAAGACATCAGCAATGAATAAATCAGTAGTTTTCGGTTAAATAAACTTCTATTTTATTTTTATGTTTATTAGTGCAGTTGTAATTTCGAAATAATTGACTTATGTTTAGTGTCGAATAAATAATATTCTAATAATCAAACTTCTAATGATTGATCATTTGTAGTCTACACGTTTCTATTCAATGAATTTTCTTAAATTTGAACTTCGAAACTATGAAATAATGGTTCGAATAATTGGGATTTGTATTTTTGACGCAAATGTAAAATGGACATTCTAAATATTGGACCCCACCCGTACATTGTGCAACAAAGGAGCAAAATAGTAGAAAATAGTATGCTCAACGTGGGAGTATACTATTTTCTTACACGAAAAGTGACAAAATAGTACAGGGTGGGGTTCGATTTTTCGAAAGACCGATTTTTTTTTGTGCTTAACGTAGAATCTCAAAATTTAGAATGATGCTATTGATAACATTCATTTAAATTATTTGTAAATTTCATTTTCAATTCATGGCTGCAATCGAAATTTATTTATTCGAATAAATTATAATTGATATTTAGAATCGTAACACGTACATAGAGCACTATATAATTATAAAATATTTCGAAATTTCTAATAAAATCTTTTGACAAGTATTGAAAGAATATACAAAAATATACTTTTGAAAACTCTATTAGAAATTTCGAAATATCTAATCATAATATGGTGTTCTGTATACTTGTTACTATTCTAAATATCAATTATAATTTATTCGAATAAATAAATTTCGATAGCAGCCATGAATCGAAAACAAGATTTCTAAATAATTTAAATGAATGTTATCAATAGCATCATTCTAAATTTTGAGATTCTACGTTAAGCACAAAAAAATATCGGTCTTTCGAAAATTCGAACCCCACCCATAGTACATTGTGTAACTAGGGAGTAAAGTCCCATATTTCTCTCGAAGGGAGGTTTGCGACCCGAGCAAGCGAGGGAAGCGAATTCCCGAAGGAGAAATTAGAATTTACTCCCGAGTTGCATATTGTGCTTTACTCCTACCTCAACAATGGTCTAATAATTAATATTTAATAAAAAAAATTCAAATCTATTCAATTTTATAAGTTTTAAAATCAGTATTTCTCCCGCAAAATTTTAGAAGTTAGAAATATCTTTCTTTCGGCCTGCTTTTCGAGTTGATTAGGTGGCCTATTTCTGAAATAGGAATTAACGATATTTTTACAGGATAAAATTTTTCATTTAATTTAAATATTATATATTTTTTATAATACGTTAAAAATTAATAGTACATAATGCAACTAGCGAGAAATAGACTTTGCTCCCGAGTTGCATATAGTGCTTTATTCCCACCACAACCGTAGCCACTTTTTTAACATAAAAAGTGGGCCCAATTAAAAAAAAATTAGATTAAATTTAAATTAGAAAATTAAATTTATTGTTTAAATAAATTATATTTTTTTGTCTTTCTCATAGAGAAAGCATTGTGTCTGTGTTGTGTTGTTATGTTTATGAGTTTCTAATAATTTCAAAATGTTACTTCTTATATTGTTTGCTTTTAGTTTTACATTAAGTCCTTTCATAGTTTCAATCACAAATTTATTATCAATGCTTGAGTTAAAGTTGAAAGAAGATCCCAAATTTATGATATTAATAACACATTAAGGAATTTCTTTATCAGTTAAATTAACTACGTCTTTTTTTAGAATATTGTCGTTTGGACACATTTTTTCAATATATGAGTTCTGAGTGTTCGTTGCATAGTTATCTTCAAAATATCTAACCACATTATATTTGAGAAAATATAATTTATTCAATTTGTTATTGAACTTGTCACTAATATCAAAAATATAAATTTTTATTCTATGATATAAATAAGTTTGTAATATAGAAATTTGATTATTGTTAAAAAGTTAATGAATTTTGTATTCTAATTGTTTGATTGTATTTAATGTATATTGTATATGTATGTTACAATCTTCAATTTCAAAACTAAGCAACATATATTGAAATTTTTTTATTAGATGACTTTTTTTAATATTTTGGCTCTTTGAATGAAATTGTAATGCAACAACATTTTTAAAGGAATTAATCAAGTGTGCCGGTAACAGATTGAAATATCTACATAATACTAGAAATTTACATTTCTTTCTTTCATATTCTACTTTTTTAATAATCTTATAAAGTGTGTGAATTGTTTTAGCTATTTCATAGTCAAAAACTGTACTAAAGAGATGTATGAGATATGAAATATTAATGAATTTGTTGTTGTTTATAAATTGAAATAGTTGAACCACCTGGTATGTATTTTGACTCTGATTTAACATTGTCGTATTCATGATCAGCCTAATTCTATTTATTTATTGATTGCAAACTATAAAAGACTAATCCACGTGTACACAGTCAAAGAATAAATCAATTTATAATTGTTTAATTTGTTACGTGGCAAATTCCCCGGACCTCCGAGTGAATCCCCGAAGCCACGAACTTACCTGGGTTCACAAATTTTATAATTATTTTTAATTGAGCGCCAGTCAACCCTGCTCAGCTAGCTGTGTAGAGCAACTGCAGAGAGGGTCAATACTTACTGGCCTACCTCGGGTTGTAGGCTGGTTCTATAACGATCAGAGTGGTCCAAAAAATCTCAATATAATTTATGATTTTAAAAAGAAAAATTAGGAAGTTAAAATTAACAATATTTAATAAATAAGGAGTAAAGTAAATTTTAAATTTAAGAAAAACTATTGATATTGAATGACTCTAATGATAAAAAAGAAAAGAATGGATAATATAATTAATTTTCTTCAACTTATAATTTTTACCCTGAAAAGATGAAAGGGAAAAATAACTATTTGACTCTCTATTTAACTTGAATTTCAAACTTCTTATATTATCAATTTAAAAAGGGGAATTTTTCTCACAATACGCAATGATATATAAAAAAAAAGAACGCTGCTTAATTAATTTCTCGCACTTGGACCGTGCGCATGCGCAGAAGACAAAGAGAGCACTTTCTTTCGTTACACGTGTAATTAGTTAATCACTTATTAGATTGAACAATAATTGTTGAAGATTTTAATCACGCGACGCTCTCTTTTCTTACTGCGCGGTCGCACAACCCGGCACTTATAATTCGCACTTAAAATATTAAAAGAATTAATCTTAGTATCACTCGCGCTACTCTGTACAAAAAGAAAGAACTCTGAATTTAATTAATAGCTAATGTATAGCTATCTCGCTCGCACAATTTCACAATGGCCGCCGCGTCGTATATTTATTTCACTTTAACTAATTTTCAGTAATATAAGGATTCACAATCAGAATTTAACAAAAACAAATTTCTTTGACTTTAATAATTACGAATTTCTCACTTAATTTATAACACAAAATGGCGTCGCGTCGCTAAGCATAAACGCCTTCGCACGTGGTTTTCTCTTTTCTCTTCTCTTTTATTTTTCACTTGTTTATTCTTATTAAGATATTTATTCGCACTTTCGTTAGACCGCACTGACTCTACGTATAAAGATAATGTTAAAAGAAAAACAAAATTTATCTCTTAAGGAGAACCGAGAAAGGTATCGAGGAAAACCAACAGAATTAGAAAATACTATTTCTTACTTGCTAACCCGGTGGTAGAATTCCATTTACAGTTGCTTTGCTGCAGATTCCCTCTCGGTAGTCGAAAATGAAAAAAAAGAACGTGACGCTGGTCGAAGAAGAAGACAATGGCGTGGTCGAAAGAACGGAAACGATGTTGGTTCCAAGAGATGGTCGCACCCGGTCGTCGAGTCGTCGTCTCTGGAGATGTCTCACCGCAGCCTTCTTTCTTTCCCTTTATTTCTCCTTTTCGTTGATGGCTTATGCAAGAATCATTTTCTTTCAAGAAGAAGGAAATTACATTCCCCTTCGCTCTGTTGTCCATCTCTCTCGCACCTAGCTACTCTCCATTTTCTATCCTTGTTTCTCGCCACGTCTTAGTCTCTCTTTTGATCTCTTCAGTTACGAGTCGCTATCGACAGCTTAATCGACTCTTGGTCGCGGATCTTCTATCTCTATCGCTCTAGTAAAATTTGTACTGTATTCGAAGTTGCTATGTTGCTTCACGCAGTAGAAACATCGATTATCGAAGATTTCTACTCGTAGCTATTCCTCTTTGGTCGATTCCACATGTGTATGGCGCGACGTTGAAATATCTAAGTATGCGTATATATCTATAGGTATATATACACATTATCTCTATATATCTGTACATATCCCCTCTTCTTTCTCGAACTCAGCGGTTCCATGTCTTGTACGTTTTATTCTATTCTGTATATATATCTAATGTACAGACTGCTCCTCTTGTGTGTTGAGCCTGAATGCATTTGTGCTATCTATCCTTCTCGCTCCTATGTAAATAACTATTAATTACTTTATTTTTTATTTCTTGCTTTCCTTTATAATTTTCTCGACTCTCCCTTTACATCTGTCTATTTATTACACTTAAAGAAAAATCATTTTAAAGAACGTTAAAAAAAATAAAACCTAAAACATAAGATTTATGAATTAAATAATAAGTACGCTCGCTTGTTATAATTTCGCTTTTCATAATTTCGCTTTTTATACTTAATAACTAATCTATTTAAATTCTATTACTTGTGATGTATTTTATACATCACAAATTTTTAGATTGTCTTAGTAATTGATGTAAAATTTATATATAACACCAATAGTTATATAAAAAAAATTTTTTTCCTTTACATAATATTGTTTAAGAAATTATGTTAACTTAACTAATAATAATCTGCTTATATATGTCCTTCTGTATATTTCTTGGTAGTAGTAAAATACTGTTATAAAATTTTTTTAAATAATAAAATTGCAAAGCAGTCCTTTTCTTAGTCCGCTAACGCCAAAAAAAATCTGAAATTTGTTCATATCATAAGTTAGCATCGCTTGTAATATTTTACCTTTATTTCTATGTATTATTTGAGTCTGTATTCGTATTTGTGTTTGTATGATATTACGTGTTTATTTTGTTTTTGTATATTCTCACCGAAACTTTGACTTTGCGTATAAATTTTTCACATTCATTGACAATATCTCATGGAGAGACGATCTAATTATATTTTATATAATTTGACGTGATTCTTTGTAATCTATTTAATTTTAATTTACGTAAGTGAAACAAATATATAAAAGATCTTGCGAGTTTCTTAATTGATAATTTGTATTGCATATTTATGTTTTATTGTTTTTGTGATTCTAGTGCACTTGAAAAGGGCCTTAAATTTTTTATTTTACAAGGGCCGAAAGCTCGTGTTTTTTGTGAGAAATAAATTGGTATGATGATTACATCACTAATTATTTTTTAACACCTTATGTACACACCACACCATCATTGGAATCATACGTCGATATTATTAAACCCAATTTAAAAAATCTACAAATACATTTTTATGAAATTAAATATTATTTTTGTTCAATAAAATGTTATTATAAAAATTTTTTTTTTGATTTTTTGTATTAGTTTATATAGCATTTTTATTAAATTTTTACAATACAGTAATGAATCTCGCACTTTATTATACTATTAAAAAAAGTATCAATATCGTAATCACGTGTTACAATCACTATACATATATTAATACGTAGAAATATCTTTTCACTCGAAAGAAAATCAACAAAAATATATAAATACTTCAATAAAGTATTAAAAATATCAAGAAAACGAAAACTATAGTTTATAAATTATTGTTGTGCCATGAGTTTTCGAAATATATAAGACATCTGAGCGACGCGCATGCGCGTACAGTGTGTACGGCCTAACGATGAGAAAGAGAGAGATATGCATATATGAACGATCAACTACATGCTTTACTTTGTCTGACTCATGTATACATGTATCTGAATAATCCGCAAGATTTTGTTAGCATATTCTATTTAATTATTACTAAAATATCAGTGACATTAATACTTATGAAGGGTGTGCAAATAGTCGAGTTGAGATTTTTCTTGGAGTTCGAGTCGAGTACTCGAGATCCTTAAGTACTACTCGAAAAAAATATGAATTGCTCGAGTAATTCGAGGTACTCGGATGGCTCGAGTTACTTGGTACATTCAAGTAACTCGAAAAGTTTGAGTTTAATACTCGACCCGACTCGAAGTTAGTTTAAAAGTTATTCCAATATTCCTTCTGAATAGACGGATAGACAGAACTCACAGCAATTTAATGAAAAAAAGAGTAAAAAAATAATTTGTTTCGTATAAAAAAGAACTAATTACCAGAGAATAATATAATCTAGTTGTTCAAGTAGCTCAAGTCATTCGAGTAACTCGAGTTATTCGAGTAGTTCATATTTTTTCGAGTAAATCGATAAATTCGAGTAACTCGGAAACTTAGAGTTAATACTCAACTCGATTCGAGCTCGTCGAGTCGAGTAATTTGTTCGAGTTACTCGTAGTTCGAGCTACTCGCAAACCCCTGATAATTATTAATATAATTTCACATTCTTAGAATGCTTTTGAAATCGTTTTTGCTTTTCTTATTTGTTTGCGAAGAGTTTAGTTTTGATAATGTATATAGTTTTCGAATCGCTCATCAAATCGCTCCATTAATAAGAGTATCACACCTCAAAATTTACTAAGGTTTCTCGTCCCAAAAAGTTTCTCCGTGTATCTAACTTTAGTTCGCCCGATGACGCCTATAAATAATGGTTTGGTGTGATCAAGAGAAATATGTATTAAAGGCCATGAATTGAATGCTCTATTTCAGCGAGTACGGTGAGTAACGTTTTTTCGTTCGGTGCTTGATTTTTCAAAATCGCGTAAAGAGATGTTTTTACGGATCTAATTAAACGTTTCCACGCACCACCCATGTGTGGCGCGTCTAGTGGATTAAATATTCATTTCATTCCGTTTTGTAATACGTATTTATGTAATTTACTTTTTAATTCTTTGCACGCGCCCTTGAAATTTGTACTATTATCACTTTAATTTGCTATAGGAGAGCCTCTTCGTGCTGCTAACCATTGTAGTACCAATATTGCCGAATCAGCTGATAATGCATGCGCAAGTTCAATATGAATAGCTCTAACAGTTGAACAGGTACATAAAACACCCTATCTTTTTTCATGTCTTTAACCGATTTTTATAGTAAGAAATCCGAAGTAATATGTACCACAGTGACTAAAAGGTCGTAAACGGTATGCTAAGCGTCCATCCAGTAGTGACGCCAGCAAAGGGTTTTCTGGCTTAGCGCGTCAAAGCTTACAAATTATACATTGATAAATTATTGAACGCAAGAAATTTCTCAACCCAATCACATAATATTTTTGTATAATCTCATTTATAACAGTATCATGATTCGCATGTTGACAATGATGATGATAATCATATAATAAAAGTTTGACAGCGGGGATGTTTTCCATGTACAATTATCAGATTATTATTAAATAAAAATTCATTAATTTTGGTTAAACGACCTTCTGCGCTCAAAACACCTTTTTTAACAATAAAGGGATTTAAATTTATATTTATTTTTCTTGCTTAAAACTTTTGAATCTCTAATTTGATGTAGTTCTTCGTTAAAAAATTCTGCTTGTATTTATTGAAAACAAAATTCTTTAAGAAAAAATAAATTTTTATAATCATCGTAATTTTGTGATTTTTCAAATCAAAAACGTGTATGAGTTCAAAATGCTCTAAACTATCATAATTCTAAATTTCACAATTTTCTGTCATAATTTTTTTTAACAAGACAACGTCCTTAAAAAAGTCTTAGCTTCAATTAGTACTAGAGAATTATGAGTATTTGAGAATCTACACTGAGAGAAATTGTATATGAAATATTACAAGAATAAACTAGTAGCCAAGTCACAGACTATGAAACGTGCTCTTTTTTCTAGCGTTTATAGTAAATTTTATTAAGTCTATAGTAAATTTTATTAGGTTCACAGTAAATTTTATTAGGTTCCTAAAATTATTTACAATGCTATTTTTGAAATATTACAATGTCAACATAGTAAAATTTCGAATGTTTTAATTATTTCAATAGTACCTATAAATTTTTACTAGTCCACATAGTAATTTTTCTCATATCCATTGTAGAAACCCTATATAATGTCTTGTAAAAATATCCTTGCGCATGCGCAAGTTGATTTCCGAGCAAGAGAGAACGATACCAACAGCTGACGATACCGACATATCTTAACCTCAAAAATCCTGATGCTTGTCACGTTAAAATTTGTGTCCAACTCCCACAAGTAGTAAGAGTTGAGTTCACTTAGTATATAAGACCGATCCATCTGGCCGTTACTAAAATGCGCGCGTGTTTTCTAGCGACCTTTTAGATAGTATGCGTTTATATTTAGTTTAGGTGTAGGTTAGATTAAATTATTGTTATGCGTGGTACGAAAATATAAAATTAACAATTGTATTTGAAATTGATTCTCAAAATAATATTTGTATTTGAAATTAATATGCTATTCATAAAATAAAAATTTAATGATCGTCAAAAAATTTTTTATCGTTTGAATATATATATATAAAATTTATTAAGTGTAGGAATAAAATTTACTATGTAACTAGTAATTTTAACGCAGTGGAAAAGTTTACAAAGCTACACTACCCTCCAGTCACATTTGCCCACCCTACATGAAAATCGATAAAACTTTAAAGTTTTGTGGCTCAGTGAAAAATAGAGTCGTAATTAAAAAATTCCGACTAGGTTTTAAAAAGGGTTTAAAAACCTTTAATTTTAGCCGAGTTGAGCAAAAAAAAATTAAAAAATGCATGCGTAAAAAACTAGCTAAAAAATATTCAATTTTTTTTGCCCCTATTCAAATGCCTGCCATTTTTACGGAAATTATCGAATCATTAGAAACACAAAATGGAGATAAAAGCTAAAGGAGTCACCTTCAAAATGAGCTATAGAAAGCTCATTTATGATCGATTTTACGGTAGTTATGGTCATTTTTTATGAAAAAAACGATTTTTTTAAATAGCTATTATCTCAAAAAATACGCATGATATAAAAAAAATTTTAATGAAAAAATTGTTTATTTTTGAGTCAAAAAAATAAATATTCAGGTTAAACTGAGAATCAGTAAAAAAAAGATTTTATTCATTTTTGATCCAATTGAAAAAAAATCCATTTATTCAATATTTATATTTTAATGAATTTAAAAAAAAAACTTTTCCTTCCGGATTTCAGTTAAATCTAAATATTTATATTTTTGACTCAAAAATAAACAATTTTTTCATTAAAAATTTTTTTATATCATGCGTATTTTTTGAGATAATAGCTATTTAAAAAAATCGTTTTTTTCATAAAAAATGACCATAACTACCGTAAAATCGATCATAAATGAGCTTTCTATAGCTCATTTTGAAGGTGACTCCTTCAGCTTTTACCTCCATTTTGTTTTTCTATGATTCGATAATTTCCGCAAAAATGGCAGGCATTTGAATAGGGGCAAAAAAAATGGAATATTTTTTAGTTAGTTTTTTACGCATAAGGCATGCATTTTTTAATTTTTTTTTTGCTCAACTTGGCTTAAATTGAAGGTTTTTAAACCCTTTTTAAAACCCAGTTGGAATTTTTTAATTACGACTATTTTTCACTGAGCCACAAAACTTTAAAGTTTTATCGATTTTCATGTAGGGTGGGCAAATGTGGCTCGAGGGTAGTGTACACCCACCGTTAATGGATTCTTTCCGAATGTTTTGAAATCCTGAACTTTCATTGGACCATTCCGTTGTTTTCTTTATTTCTATTGAAACATTTTAAAAAATTCGGAAAGAATCAATTAACGTTGGGTGTACATAGTAAAATTTCAAAGATGTCCGTCTATGAGTTGGTTACCAGCGTACATGGTAAAACGTTCTATAATTCTTGTAATATTTACTATGAAATTTCTCTCAGTGTAGTAAATTTTATAATGACGTTCTTTAATTGTCTGTAACTAGGGAAATATTAAGCATTGAGGTTTTAAATTTTGTCTTTCTCCATATTTCGTTCTTCATCCAGATTCATTTTCCAAAATTTTATTTAAGTCCATAATCCGGATTCCGTGAAATTCCCTTGTTAGACTAACAATAGTAAGATAATATGACGTATTGCAAGGACTTACATACACTGAGAAAAAAAAATCATTGAATCAATGAAATGATATAATTAAAAAAAAATTTAATTGATTCAAATAATTATTTAATCGATCTGATAAAGAAATTAATTAATACAACAAAATATTTAATTGGAACATAAATAATAAAATATTTGATTGTTAAAAATAATAATTAATTCAATTAATCACTGATTTCATAGACGCAATATAATTAAATAATCAAAGTAATAAAATAATTTTATAGAACAAAATAAATCAAATATTTAAATCAATTAAAAATTTAATTGATTCAAATGCATCCAATTAATTATAATATCGCAATGAAATTATTTAATTAAAAGACAATGAGATATTTCATAGAATCAATTATATATTACATAAAGAGAAAAAACGCATTCATCAAAGCAACTAAATATTGAATTAAAATGATTAGGTATTTCATTGATCAGTGACATAATTTAATATAAGTCATACAATATTTAATTGAAACAATAAAATATCTTTTTGTTACTATTCAAAATTTATTGAAAGAATAAAACAATAATCTTGACATTATTAAATATTTCATTAATGTAATTAAATATATTATTGAACAGTAAAGTAATTTAATAGAGGTGATATAATAATTAATTGAATCAATGTAATATATTCTTCTTTTAATCAAAACTTGATAGAAATAATAGAATAAATATATTCGGTTTAATAAATATTTCATTGAGATAATGAAATATATTATTAAACATCAAAGTAATTTAGTAGACGTATTATAATATTTAATTGAATTAATGAAATATATTCTTATGTCAATCAAAACTTGATAGAAATAATAAAATAAATATATTCGGTTTAATAAATATTTCATTGAGATAATCAAATATATTATTGAATATTAAAGTAATTTTATGAAAGTGTTAATATAATATTTAATTAAATCAGTGAAATATATTCTTGTTTCAATAACAACTTGATAGAAATAATAGAATAAATATATTTGGTTTAATAAATATTTCATAAAGATAATCAAATATATTATTGAACATTAAAGTAATTTAATGAAAGTGGTAATATAATATTTAATTAAATCAGTGAAATATATTCTTGTTTCAATAACAATTTCATAAAAATAATAGAATAAATATATTTGGTTTAATAAATATTTCATTAAGATAATCAAATTTATTATTAAACATTAAAGTAATTTAATGAAAGTGGTAATATAATATTTAATTAAATCAGTGAAATATATTCTTGATTCAATAACAATTTGATAGAAATAATAAAATAATAAATATTTCATTAAGATAATCAAATATATTATTAAAGATTAAAGTAATTTAATAGAAGTGTTAATACAATATTTAATTAAATCAGTGAAATATATTCTTGATTCAATAACAATTTCATAAAAATAATAAAATAAATATATTTGGTTTAATAAATATTTCATCAAGATAATCAAATATATTATTAAACATTAAAGTAATTTAAGGAAGTATTGATATAATATTTAATTAAATCAGTTAAATATATTCTTGTTTTAATAACAACTTGATAGAAATAATAGAATAAATATATTCGGTTTAATAAATATTTCATTAAAATAATCAAATATATTATTGAACATTAAAGTAATTTAATAAAAGTGTTAATATAATATTTAATTAAATCAGTTAAATATATTCTTGTTTTAATAACAACTTGATAGAAATAATAGAATAAATATATTCGGTTTAATAAATATTTCTTTAAAAAAATTTAATATCTGATTTTACGTTGCAGTGATTTAATTTAACGAATATGATATTTTGTTGATTCAATGAAACGCTTTTTTATACCCTTAAAAAATAATTGGAATTATAAAATTTGGAATCAGATCTTTAAAATATTTTGAATTTCCGCGCCATCTAATTCATATTTTATTCAAGAGGTGGCTACTACCTCAGTGGCGTTATCCGCAAGTGCAGAGACTTCAAATCATTTTGTATATAAGGCCGACGAAAAGATTACTTATTAATTGTAATTTATGCGAGCGAGTAGGGAAGCGGATACATGCGTATTATGTAGCGATGTTAGAAATAGGAAAATTAGTTGTGTATCAAAACATCTTTCACTATAATTATATCGTAGGAACAAAAATTGTTGTATAAGTGCCAAAAAATGTCTATAAGAATGAAAAAACGTAAATGGTAAGTAAGAGTATCAGTAATATTAAAATGAATCAATCAAAGAAAAATAGAAATAAACTTTTAGTTTTGAATTATTATCAACTAAATATTTCATTGGGATAATTTAATATTTCATTAATATAAAAATTATTATATTAATATAATGAAATGTTTAATAAAAAAATCTAATAAAGTAATTACAACAAATATAATTTTGTTTGTCTAATTAAATATTTAATTGATCTAATTAAATATTCCATTCATATAATTAAATAAATATTATAATCTGAACATTTAATAAAATATTTAATTAAAATTAATAAATCTTTTATCAAGCCAGTTGCTCATTTCATTAATAACATCTAACATTTTGTTCAGCTAACGAAATATTTAATTAATTCGATTAATTATTTTATTTATACCATTAATCCCTTCAATAATTAATAAAACATTTCATTGAAATAATCTAATATTTAATTATGGTCATAAAATATGAAATTAATATTATTTAACATTTTATGAAATTAATAAAATATTCTATTAATTTAATTACTTATTTTATTAATTCTATCTGATTATTTTAATGTTCAATGAAATGTTTCATTGAATCAATCAAATTTTTAATAATAACAATGAATTATTTCATTACTATGAATAAAAATGTAATTGAATGAACAAATTATCGCATTGATTCAATGAAAAATTCTTTTGATCCAATATTTTGATTTCAGATTTCAATTGAATATTTAATTAATTTAATAACTTTTTTGATTACTTCAATACAAAGCCCTTACTTAATCCACTCAAATATTACATAAAGTCAATTACATTTTTAATTAATATTCATAAAATATTTAATTGCGATATTATGATTAAATTATTTAATTGTTTTAATTAAATTTTCATTGATTCAATAAAATATTTTTCTCAGTGTATAAAAACGTCATGGAACTTTACTACAGCAGAAAATAAAAACAAAACTGATGTACTGTGACTAGCAGGATTATAGAGCAATAGTACATTTCGTAATGGGTATGAAAAGGCTTAATTTACGAAACGAGAAGTTTACGGCCCGAGCCGAAGGCGAGGATCGTAACGACTTTCGTAAAAAAGTTTTTTCATATCAGTTGCGAACCGTATTTTTTGCCATGAGAACCAAGAAAGAGCAACGAAGTTGCAATTTTGGGGTTAGAATGGCAAAAAATTATATAATTTCATATCATTTATTGAGACGAATATCGAAGATAATATTTCGCTTATATTTCAAAAAGGATAATATATCATTTGTGATTGAAGAAATTAGAAAGATTAGCGTTATTATTATTTATTTAATTTAAGCACTGCTTACAAGAATATTAAACTCTGATATAGAGATAATTTAAAAATCAAATTTTTCGAATCTAGCTCGGAGTAATGATTTAAGGAATTATAAAAATATTATTACCTAAGATATCACCTTTTGTGAAGCGCAGTCGAAATACCATCTTTCTTCCACCGCCAACGATATGTGTCCTTTTTTCTTGAATTACAAAAGACATACCACTATATTCGTCCCAACGAACAATATAGTATAAGTTAAATAAAACGAAATTTACTAATTTAATTTAAAAGAATTATCAATATTTACGCAATAATAAATATACATTCTAGTAAATAACATTATGTAATAAAAAGATTGCTTTCTTATTCTTACTATCATGAAATATATTACTACTTTCGATTGTTATTTTAATACGTAATTTATAAAAACTTTCTCTTTAAAAAAATAAAATTGTGTCAAATATTTTTATAGTGATATTATAAAATTATATTTATAAATAATTTTAAAAGTAATGGTCAATGCTTAAAATAATTGAAATAAATTTATTTTATTTATAAATAATTTTCATTTATTTATTCTACTTATAAATAATTTTAATTTATTTATTTTATTTAATTATAAAATCATAATATATCTTATTAAAGTTGGTAGAGAAAATTATTATAATTTTAAACACTTTATGTATATTCATGCTCACATTTATTGAGGACAGAAGGATTTTTAAAAATTTTGTACTACATGTATAAGTTCATAACAATTTTATTACTATCTCTGCAGATAAAATGAAGGTTTATTAAAAAAAAAATGCCTAAAATAAAATATAGGACCAGTTAAAATAGCATGACTTTTTGTATTCCGTATGGAAGTTATGTCTCTATGGCATTAATGTATATTACATTCCAAGAAAAAAATTACTATTTACGAACTTTTCTCGTTTTTTTCGTGCATAGAATTCAAACTGGAAAGGTAATAAAAGTAAACGACCTTTTCAACATTTTTAGTATCCACTCATATTTTTCAAAATTTTATCTTAATAACATAATAATTTACAAAAATAAATATAAATCAATATTATAACCAGAATATTCATATTTTTAGTATATTATATTTTTAAGTTTTTTTTTATTACTTATTTTCAATCGACTCAAGTGATATTTCAATTTGCAGAAGACTTATAGAAGGATCCGTCGATCGAAAAATGTTTGTTGATGTTTACTTTTCAAGATGAGTATTACACAGTCGTACATAAGCATGTGTATCAAGACATGGGGTCGATAAAGACGTTGATGAACTTTAGAGTAGCATTTTTTTTAGATCTCGCAATGGAATGGAGAGGGACGATGGACAAGAAGTAGGAAAGGAAGGGACAACAATTCTTTTTTATTTTATTTATATATATTTTTTTTAAACGATTATTTACTCGCAGTTCTAAAAAAAGGAAATCGTTCGCTCAGACTTGAAAAGTTCCGCTGTAGAGAGTTTGTCTGGATTTTCCTCTTCATCGCTTCCCTTTGCTAGTTCCGGATTATTTCTTATCTCATGAAGGAACCAATTTGGTGGGATACTGAAATACAAAAGAACAAAGATTATAATCAAATATCTTGAAGAAAATATAAAAAATATATTAGATTTTTTTAGAATAGCTTTGTAACATTGAAACATATTCATATTTTTTAATATTTCATAAATTTGACTTTGACCTTTTGTGTAAGTTGAAAATTAGTTGCTTAATATAAAATGGTTAATATTACATTTTATTACACTCTTTCAATCTATTAAATTATTTTGTAAATATTTAACTTATTTTACTAAAAATATTAAAATAATAAGGTATAGAAAAAAAATTCAAGATTGCCATTTTGTGTGATGAAAACTAATTTAATAATTAAATCGTTTATATTTAATAATCTATTCTATCTATATTTCTTATTTGAAACTTTCAAAACTACTTTTTGTTAGTCAATAATTTTATTTTTCAAATTGTTTGCAGCTGTTCGTAATATATCAAATTATGTTATGATTCTAAAATAATTAAATCTTTATGGTATAGTTTTGGAGGAACAATTAATTTTGAACATTATGACAATAACGATATTAATCCCTTGTGCACGTATCAATATTTTACAAGTTTAATTTCTATATCCAAACATCAAAGTTTATTTTCATAGTGATCTATAGTTTCAATAATATTAAAATCATATAAATTGAAGGTTAAATTTTTATTAATAAATCTGTATTATCAATATTTATACCATATAATTATACAGTACATACGAAGAAAAAATAATTTATTGAACAATTGTTTCACTCAGTCTATTTAATTTGTTATAAATATTATATCTTATTTCAATGTAAGATGTTTGTTCAAATTAATATTACATGATCATGACATCACAAATCCTCGGCGGTGTATATTTTCTTTATGTGACAATCAGCTTTATAGCGTAATCAAGTAATATTATCGAAATTCACCAAAGTTTTAAAAAGTGATTTATATCTATCAACGATAATTAACAGTTTTGTCAAATATATATTAAAGTTATGCTTTAAATCACCTTTATAACGCTTTAAAAAGGATAATAAATGTACAATAGTAAAACGGAAAACATATTTTATTTTAGTTTAATATAGCTTAGTTTAATATATCATTTGAAGTTGTTATAATAACTTCAATCAATAGATATTTCAATGTTTTATTTTAATCGAACATTATCTAAAATTCACAAAAATTGTTGAAAATTTTTCCGACAAAATATATGGCTGAAGATATTCAATTGTAATTGGAAATTATAACTTTCAGCAAACACATCAATGAAATTAATTAAAAATTATTTGAAACGAAATTAACGTCGTAATAAAGTTTGTATCTAAAGAAAAATTGCATTTTCTTCCTGTAAATGTTTAAATTATATTATACAGTTTTAATTATTAAACTAATAAAAATTTGTTACTGTTGAAACAAATTATATATACCTACTATATATAAATATATAAAATTTATGATACATAAATTTATGTTGTCAAACAATTGAGAGATTAGATATTCTAATTTCTCATCTAATACGAACAGTTAGAATAGAAAAGACATCATTTTATTTTAAATTCATGCATCGTACCAACATTAGCTATGTAATATGAATTTAAAAAATGATAAAATTCTCTAATATTTTAAATAATTTACATTAAAAAATATAATTGATTAAAAATTAAAGTTTTAAATCACATTGACTTGTTTTGAGATCAACTATGTGTAATAATTTTAAAATACTTTTCCCATAATGCATGTAAATTCCCTATTATTTATATTAATAGAATTTCAAAAAAAATACCATACGAACTGAAAATTAAACTAAAAAAAATTCACATTTGTAAAGTGAAAATTGAACTTTAAGAAACTTTATGCGTCTAACATTTCGTTTTCTAACAAAAGTTCTAAAAAAAACTTTTATTCTTATCTGAATTTTTTTATTTTGCTATACTATTTCGAACTCAACTTCAATTCCCACAAATTACATGTTTTCAATACATCTTTGATTTACTTTTTTTATTCTACAAAAAGCATACTTTCTCAATATATTCTTAGCTGTCTTTTATCTTTTGCATGCCAATCTTTGTTCTTTATACGCACGTTATCACTTTTTCTAACATTTGTTATCTAACTGCTTTCTTTCGCGTATGAAGGATTTCTTTACATGTTCTATACTTTTTTAACTGGCACGATCGTCTTTCTGCTTACATATCAAATTGTTTGTCTTCCGTCGATATGTTTACTTAACTCGCACTATATCGCGATTCAAACCCATCCATTGGCATTTCCTTATAGAATATATATACATATATATGTACGTATATATATGTAGCGTGTCAGAAGCGTGTATCGCCCTTTGCATTACCACTCGCACGACGCATACCTTGCCTTTCGTATTATGTCGTCTAATTACTCCTACGTTAGAACGCTAGAAGCACTATATGCTTATAATACACACGCATATCTCCCTCCTATGCTCTTTCTCTTTCTCTCTCTCTCTCAACACAAACAACCCATGGCAATTTTAGGGCGCGAGTATTAGAACGCGCGCGCGAAATGTTTGCTTAATATAGCGAGGCGTGTCGCATGCTTATATCTGTCTGACAAAATGTCCTTTGAAAATGAAGATATGTTGCATTGCAGGTGCCGGATAGCAAAAAAAAGAGAATGCAACTAAATATTTGTTAGTTATAATTTTATTAAAAATGTACATTAAAAATTCTTTATTCATCATTTCTTTTTATCAAATTTTTAAAAATTATTTTTCAAATTAATTTTTTATTAACAACTCTTGTTAGAATAAATATTTCATTAACCAGAAAAAGAAAATTGAGTAATTTATGTTGCAATGAAATGAGTTACGCGATATGTGTTTTATTTTTGCGTGCGCACGTCAATTTTACTTTCATTATGAATACGCATTAATCAGAAAGGGAGAAAAAAATATGATGTATGTTTAAGTATGCAAATAAAACAATTCGATTTGTTTTTACCGATGTATGAAAAATGCGTTTAAATAAGTAAATATTACAAAGTTTTTTAAAAATCATTTTATAATAAATCATAATTCCTTTGAAATTTAATATATTTACTTATTTACTTCGAATCGTAAATAATAAATGATTGCTAATAATAAATGATCAGATAACTTTTTTCACTCAAATTTAACAAATTTCACATTTTAATTCAAAAGGTTTGATAACGGGTTTTATTTAAGTAATCATAAACATTAAATTATAAAAATAATTTGAATATACTCGTGACCTTCTGGACCCATTGCATTGCACATTGATACACGCTTTTATGTGTTTGCGTGGGCAAAAAGGATGAGTTTGCGTTGAGATCGTTTATGTACATCCTCGAAAAATAACGCATGCAAATATACTAACAAGTCCACTAGGCTAGTTGTGCATGCAATGAAATACTCTTGCTCTGTTAACTTTTTTTTTCATCCCTCGAAAATGTTGATGAAGGACCTTAATTTTAGTTGTCTACAAGGATACCCGAAAAAAAGAAAATTTCATTGATACTATAAATTTACAAATTTAATCTATTTAAAAAAAGGAAACAACTGTTTCTATGCTTATTCAACTCTCTGGTGGAGATTTTTTTAAAAGAAAAATACAAGTTTTTATGTAAAAATAAATAATTTATATGTATTTTAGGAATTAATTAAGACCGAAAATTTACGTACATACAATATTTTTTAAAAAATCGATAATCGTTTTGACAGAATGCTATTTTCATTAGAGCGTAGGAAGCCAGCCCAAATGGTAATAGCAAACTACAATCGATAATTGTAATAAGATCATTTTATATAGTATATAACTTAAGAGATATTAACCGATATTTTACTAAAAATTTCTACTGTTATTATATATTAAATTATTTATGTATTGCAAATATGCTACAAAAGCAACAAATTCAATTTGATTTATGAAATATTAAACAGAATATTTTTAATTTTTTCTGAATTTTCTACGAATATCTCCATTTTTGCCAAATTGGACCAAATACAAAAACTACTTTTATGTTCATTTAGTTAAAAAGAAATAAATTTTTTATAATGTTTAGCGTCCTGAGCTAAAAAAAGTTACCTTTTTCATTTTTTAGAATTAAATTTAATATTTTTAAAGGTTTAGTCATTTTTTAGATCATTATTAGTTCATTCTTATTATTTTATAATAATTTTATACAATCAATTCTTAAAAATAATGTTTTTCAAAAATTATGCAATTAAAATTTTTATATATTTTAACGAATTTATAATCACGTATTATTTACAAAATGTCCTAAAAAATTTTAGATTCACATGGTTCGTAGCTACACTTCTTAGAATGATTATTTCTCATTTCGTATATAGATATAAAATTTAATTAAGAATATTATATAAAGTAAACTTAGTAACCTGGAAAATATTATGACGGTGCAACTCGTATATTATAATTAATATTCTTAAAACACGTTTTTTGTGAGTTAAGAATCTAAAAGTATTATTTTTGGCTCATGAGTATTAGTGTGCGTAAATATATTTATCCAAGTTCACATTGTGCGTGTATGCTTACAGAGATATATAGAGATATATAGATGCGCGTTGTACGTTTTCGGGCGTATATATGATATATACGTTAAACATGTATATAACAGTAAGTATTTGTATATGTACCCCGTACACCATTGCTCTAAAAGCACTTAAGGGGGATTTACTGACCTCAATATAGATATGCATTAAAATCTTTATTTTAAGTGCCACCGAAAAAATCTCTAAACTTCAACGTATATAGCAATTTACATGGATTATAGAACTTTATTGTTGGTAAAAACATAAAAAAATAAATGATACTTTAAAATTTAAACTTATTTTTTTTCTCATACATCAAGCAACTAGGCATTTAATTGCAAAATAGCAATAACTTTTTTCATATCATAGTTTAAAAAACGAATTAACTTTCTTGGTAAATAATACAAATGTTGCAAAAGTTATTTTTCAATGATTATATGTTTATACGTTATTCAAAGATACAAAAATTTTTAGTTACATCATGCATAATTTTAGTACCACTTAAGGATCTAGAGGTATTCATATAAAGGCTACAACAAAATTAATGAGATTAAGGCTGTATTACATTCTTATCTCCCCGTATCCTATTTAATCAGAATTCTTTTTCAGATAAAAAAAATCAAAATTTTTAATTTCACGCTAATTAAAGCCTTATATTTAAAAAGTCAAATTATTTTTATTTTTATAAGTGATAAAAAATATTTAAAATATTTCATAAAAATGCTTTATATTATTTACGTTTGAAAAACATTTACCGATAAATCTTGAATATACTTTCGAAAAAATCATTCATTTCATTTTTTTGTTACTTTTATAAGATAAAAAATGAGAATCATTTAGTGAGAAATAACCATGTTTTAAAATACTACATTTATGGAAAATTTCAAAATGAATAATAGAGATTTATTCTAGGTTTTAAAGGTTACAGAAAAATAGTTTTGTGAAAAAAAAGGAGTATACCTACGAATACATAAGAAATAAGGAAACGCATAGAAGCGTACAAAACTATTATGTTTTTAACAGTGTATGAAAATAAAAAAAAAAATAATGTGGGGAAATGAAGAGAGATCTGAGAAAATTATCAATTAAATTGGAAAAATAAGTGAAAAAATCAAGATTTCGACCGACATTCAGAGCAAATAATAGAATAATTACATGGCTTTTTATTTTTCCCAATTCAAAGTTAACGAATTAATTTAAATCTCGTATAACTTCATAAATTTCCTAATAATCATAAGACAAAAGTTGTTTATACCAAAACTCTACAAATTACCTAACGGGCATCCTCCTTGGATATAGTATTAAATCTACTGAAGGCGAGACTGAAGGTAATAGAAAAATAAAAGTATTTGTAAATTTATTTGCGTGCATTAAAAAAATTGATATTTTAATGTGAAAAAGTTATAAATAAAAATACTCATTTTCAAAAATTAAAAAATCGATACAAAACAAAATTACATAAACTAAAATAAAAAATTACGATTTAACTTCTATCAACTCGAAACAAGCTTTCTATCCGTCAAGTTGTATAAACACATACTTGCACGCATGTGACATTTTTAAGATAGCGATTTTGATCAATAATTCGACTAAACCTAATAGTACAATGTAATATTTAAAAAAAGAACATTTATTTTATCATCACAAAACTTTTTCTGTGATGAATCAAAATATCTAGAGTTTTATTTAAAGGAAAAAAGACTATAATATTATTGTACAATACAATTGGATACGTGTTGCGCATACATCATGTACCAGTACCACGAGCGTGGATGTTTAGATTAGTTACACGTAACGTATATTCTAGTCTATTATTATTTAGTATACATTTAATGATAATAATATACATAATTTTTGTACACACTCAAAACGATTGTATTTATAAGGTAAAGCAGAACGCCACATTTAAAAGAAAATTTCAAATAAAAATTAAAGAAATTAAGAAAACCAAATTTCAATTAATTAATTTAATAACCTGATCATAATAAATTCTAAAGTTGGATCGTCGTCATCTGTTTATAAATGTAGATAATATAGCCAAGTAGCGTATTTCCTACACTAAGCCCCGCTGTACCTTATAAGATATAGCTAACACTTATTATTTACGAGGAGAGAAATTAAACATTAAATTATTATATTCCTATTGTAACTAGGGGATTATATTTAATTTTGTTTAAAAGTTACTATTTATATTATAAAATTTAATAAGAAATTTTATTTTATGCAAAATTTACTATTCGTTCAGCAATTATTAATTTATAAAGTAAATCGAGTTTCTCCTATAGTCAAAATGAAGCATACTAATTTTATCTATTTAATATCTCTTCATGTGCAATATGCGCTCATTATTTGATTAATTTTCTCAATTCATTATATTATATTACACAAATGACAAAGATGTAATTAAGTAATGATTTTATGTTAGATAAAGTACGTCGACCTAAATTGTTTAACTGAACAGTGGTGATGGTAATTTAATAACATAATGTATTAACAAATAATATATCTATAAGATATCAAAAAATTATAAGGTTGCAATTCATCTTTCAATCTAATTATGATTATAAAAAACAATACTTGTTTAAAAATATTAAAAACTTTAATAAATTTTGAACTTACATTTAACATTTAGAACAATCAAAACATTCATTTTGATAAATATTATTTGACGGCACTCTAATCAGATTTCCTTCGAAATGTGTATATACATAACGATGGTTAACAAAGTATTAATTACTGTTTATATCATATTATGCGTTCAAAATCAGTACACATGATCAGCGTTTCTAAAAGTTCTAAAACTTCGTAATATGATGTAATATTAAAAACTGTTAAAATCAATTTTAATAATAAAATATTTAAATATTGCTAATATTATTAAAAAATAAGAAATAAAATCTCAAATAAAATATAGAATATATTAAAAAGGGGCAAAGCTGGCTGTGAAAAGCGAGCATTTTTTCATAAATTATTTTATAATTTTTTATGTACTTTCATGTATGTGTAATAATTTTTCAACTTCTATCAATAATTTACAAAAAATTATTGTTACGCATAAATAAAAGCACATAAAAAATCCTAAAATCATACATGAAAAAATTTATGCTTTTCCCCTCACTGCCTGCTCGGCTCCTTTTCTCGACACTTATTGATCTTTTATATAATTCAATATTTTTAAACATTAGTTTATAATAAAAAAGTGATATAATACTTTTTAAAAATATAATTTTTTCAAGGATTAAAATTTTAAAACGTCCAGTCATTTTAAGAATATCAATAAATATCTTTTTAAATAAATAAACTACGTTACATGAATAAAATTTCAAGTTAGCAGGACAAGAAAACGAACTTAATAATTAAAGCCTTTTTTTCATTCCTTGTCAGATGTTTTTGCTTAAATTTTGTATCTTATTATTTCGGCATGAAAAGGTTCAACTTTTTTATTAACATATGCTCCAATTAACTTACTCTAACACAATACTAAACATGTCAACCAGAATCAAAAATGAAAATATCAAGAATAATATTATAAAAAAATTTAGAATCGGAACAAAACACTTCTTCAAAAAAAGAAAATTTTTTTCAAAATAATTTATTTTGGTCATTAAAATTTTTGAATATAAATAACATTATTGTTCAGTAACACAAGAATCCATTATCTGTTGTTAAAAGTAGCTGTGGGAACAAGTTAAATAATAGAACTAATCAAAAAGCTTCATAGCACTGTTGATAAAAGTTTGACAAATTCGATAAAAATGTAATAAAACCTTATTATTCTAGATTTCACACTACTTTGAGTAGAATTAATGTCATAATAAAATATATAGGTTTCTTGTCAATCTTACATCAATATTCAAGAATAATCTAAATAAGATCGATCATTGACCTTATATATTCATGTGTAAAGATTTTATTCTTATAGCAAATGACATTTTTCAAAATACAAATAAAGCATGCATGAGTGAAGTTCGAGGGGCCGTGACTGTTCAATCAAATCATCATGAAAGCTTTAAATAAATGCCGAATGTCACTGACCGACCGAATTTTTATTTTTCTTATCAAAGAAATTTGAAAATAACCGAATTTTCGATTATTATTAGAAAATAATACTCAAAAAAGTCAGATTACAATGTTACATCAGTTTGTATATAATAGAATTTAAAAGAACTAATAATTCTAAAAATCAATTTCATCAATTTATATACAATAGAATATAAAAAAAAAAATTCTAAAAATAAATTTTATTATAAAAGTCAATTCAAAAGTGCTTATAAATCAATCCCAAATTTCCATTCAAAATTTTCTATGTTTGACACCTACGGGATTAACAAAGCATTAGCAAAAATAGAATTTGGTTCAATTACGTGAAATTGTAGGTAATTAATAAAGCTTCTACATAGATAACATTTGGAAACACCATCGAAGTACATGGATATTACGCCGCGACGTCATTAAAATAGTCATTACTTCCATATGTAAAATGGATAGTCCCGAAACAATAGGAATTCCTTTTATTAACTAATTTTTATTGTGACCATCGAAATATTTTAATTTTATATATTATTTACAAAAAATTATAAGTTTTGTAAAAATACTCTATTTAAATTATTTCATTTTTAAAATAATTATATAGTATAGAATATAAGTTTTTAACAAAATAATGCGATGATTACGAATAATATGTTACATCAGTTAAATGTATTACTTCATTTATCCATGATTATGAAGATATTATGAGCTGCACTACTAAACATGATTTTTAATGCTCATTTAATATACCTTTATACATATTATAAGTTCATTTAAAATATTTTTTAAAAATTTTAAATGAACTGAATTTATTACGTTTCATATTCACTAAAAATAAAATTTTTTTTCATGAAAAATTAATTATTTTTTATAAAAAATAATACAAACCTTTGGGGATTGTGGTGAAGAAGCAACAACAAAAGTTTTCCAAATTTATCTTTACTTGCGACTTCGCGTTTGCCGAACCCGATTGCAGTAGCAAGATAATTGGGTCTTGGTCCGTAGCCGCGTGTCTCTCTTGGTTTTCCTCTAATTTTCAGAAAAGGAACACAGTTCCCAACGCTTGTGCCTTCCACTAATAATATAACACCAATAAGGGCGATGCTCACAAATATGCTCAGCCGCATGTTATCCTATCATCGAAAAATAAAACAGAAAAAAAATTATACAAGTATCTTAAAAACATAGCTTAATTTTAAAAAAATAAAGTACTTTAACTCCAAGAAATTGAGAAAAATCGATTATAGTAAACTTTAAAATAATTTTAATGAAAACAGTTTTGATTTGATAAGCAATGATTCCAGATATGTATAGAAAATTAAACAAAGTTTGAAGTACAAATTTGAATGATAATATCGATTTTTCAGAAAAATATAAATACATAAAGTGTTGTGAATATATAAAAATTCTGTTATATTTTAAATGTTATTGACGAGATTTTTAAATTATTTTTAAGTACACCCATATTTATGTCTATAAAATAATGTATCATGTTTACACAATTGACACATAATGCAATGCCCACGAAAATATTTTATTGCTTTTCCATAAATGAAAATAAAATTTGAAAATTTATTTTTAAAATTTTAATGTAATGCGATATTTATTATTTTTACGGAATTGAGTGTTTCTTTCCAAAAAAATATATTTTTATTGAAAATAAACATTGAATACTAGTGTAATAACATGAGAGAGATTTTCTTGTGCTTACAATTAATAGAAAGTAATGAGTGACGTTACTACCCCCTGCAGTAGAAAATAATAAAATTGAATATTAATAACTTTTAAAATATGGTTCAAATTTTCAATTTCGTTCTTTTTAAGTTAACGAAATGATTAGAATAATTGATACATTATAGTTATGGCTCATACGATTTCCTAATTAAATAACGTAGTATTATTCGCCATTCTTTTAATGTCAAAAAAGAGACTGCAGCTTTTCTTTTTTATGATGAGAAAGGGAATAGAATAATTTATTCTAGGATTATATGATTATTCACACTTATTTCTACTTACAAAGAAATTCATAAAGAAAATATTTTACCCTTCATAAAATTATGAAGCCGCGTCTATTCGGTTTCACGCTGAAATTTTCCGAACCTTTGAACAGTTTTATCTGAATTTTAAAACATTTATAAAAAATTTTCAAAAACTTTTTAATCTTACAATCTTTGAACTATAAAAATTTAATGGTTAATTCATTTTAAATTTTATTTTAATATTAATAACTTCATAACTGAATAACTTAAGTTTGCTTAACAAATTTTTTCTGAACAAAAGGTTTGTATTGTCAAAATCTTTTAAAATAATTAATTCAAAAAGTATAAAACTATAATGTAAATGCAAATATTTAAAAAAAAGCCTTCATTCAGACAGAATGGTTCATAACTTTGAAAAAGTTGAGCGTTAGACCGAATGAGTGCAGCTTATTTCATAATTATATGCAAGTAAAAATATTCCGAAGTTGGAAGAAAATCTGAGACCTAAATGCAATTTTTTTTGTATTTCCTATCAGTAAAAAGGATGAGAAATCCTTTCGCTTCCCCTCTTCCTAGTTTTTCGAAAATGAGGACTCCCCCAGCTCTCCTCTTGCGGAGGCTTGGGAATACGAATCCAAGTTGACTCGAAGACAGTGTGAAATTTTCACTCACTAAAACTCATCCATTTGGTCCATTCGGGCCCTTCCACTTGGACTAATCGATGAGAAAACCCCGAGAAAAAAATCTTAAGTGTTTCCCATTAAGAGTCGAACTCCTAGCCTCTTAAAGCGTGCGCGTTTCCGCCATTAAACAACCTTATGCGTATTATCATTTTGTTTCCAGTCATAATTAATTAAAATCACTACCAATGAATTTAAATATTCTTTGATTAATGTAATATTATTAGTTAAAACTAAAAATTATGTTTTCCTAATTGTTAAAAAAATTTTGAAGTCTTTTTCGCTTTGACAGTTAATTAGTAATGACAATTCCAATAATTGATGAGACATAAAATTATCTATCATAAGTATATTCATTTTCACAAATTCATATTTATAATACATTAGAATGAGCAACAAAATTCATAAAGTATAAGAAAACATTTACACTTTAAAATTTTTTCTATGAAAAAATAAGTTTAAACAATTAAGTATCATTAATTCGATTAATTGTAAAATGTAATTACTACTACTGGAAAAGTTAATCCCAGATGGTTATGTTAAATTGATCTCCAGAGAGAGATGTGAAACTATAATACCATTGTTTTAACGAAATAATACTCTGGCGTCATATTTTTTAATTAGAGAATGATATTTTGATCTAATTATAAAAGTAAAAAAAATATACTCTCAAATTTTTTTTTAATAAAATAGAAAGTTTAAAATTTAGTTAACCTTTGACGAGTACAGAAGTGTACATCATTTTCAAGTAGAGTAAACTGTTTGTGGTCAGACCGATAATCAAGTCATTTTTTATTTTTATTTTTTAGCAATTTTTGTATTTCTTTAAGTTGGCGTTACCAGTAAAATGATGAAAATTATATCGAATTATATCAACAGGTATATTATATCACTATCAAGTAATTTGAGAGTACGAATATTGTACATTATAGAAAAATGTTGCTATAATTTAATTAAATTCTCTTTTTTTCCTATTAAAATACATATTTATTGTATTAAAATTGCCGCAATAAAATCTAAAATATGTAAAATTTTTATTTTTCTTATTTCAATTTTAATAAAGTTGTAAATTCTTCCAAAAATATTTATGATAGCCATTATTTTTTGTAGCCTTTTTTACATATTTTTATATAAGTTTTTTTCGGCTTGACCTATCAAACCGATTATTGTGCAAGAAATATTGTCAGATCTTTGAATTCAAAATTATTCCGGCACTTGTCTCCTATCCTTAATCCCTTATTCGAACCCTTTGACACCTAAATTAACAACAGGCATATTTTTATTTTTTTATTCCTATATACGTTGATAATTTTAACACATACAATCACTGTTAAAAAAAATTGAATTTTACTTCCAGTACATTTATGAAATTTCTATTTTTACTTGGAATTTCATGCAATTGTACAATAAAATTACGATAAAATTATTAATTTTCATACAATTTTGCATTAAAATTAGGGTGAAATTATTAATTTTCATGTACATAATTGAAGCAAGCTTCCAGTTTTGCATTAAATTTACATTAAATTTCATGTTTTTTTTAACAGTGATCATACACTAGAGTCGTTTGTAATTTTATTTTTCTTTAATATTCTGAAATCCTTCAGAAAATTAAAAAGAAAATTTTTTTATAAAAAGAATAAAATCTATTGTAATGATTACAATTATAATACAAAAATATTTAATTATTTAAAGATTTATGTTGATATTTACTTAAGTTATTTTAGTTGTAAATTACATAATTTTTTATTCAAAACAAACTTTTTTTGATTAGGCTTAGAATAATGTAATTGAATTGACTCATTTTTATAAGGTGTAGTAGACTTTCTGACATGAAATCTTACTAATTTTTATATCATTTCGTCATTCATTATAACGCATGTTTTAACATTTTGAAATAAATTAATTAAAAAGAATTTTTTTGAAGAAAATTGAAGTTTAAAATAATGTATAAAATAAAAAGTTGTTTGTTTATTAAAAATCCATTTTATTATGTTTCACATCTTATAAAAAAAAACAATCTTTTTCTTTTAAAATTTTTAAAATTGAAGTTTAAAATAATGTATAAAATAAAAAGTTGTTTGTTTATTAAAAATCCATTTTTGAATTATGATTTCACGATACATTAAGACAATTTTAACATAGCACGAATCAATAATTTTAATCATACAAAAAATATAAGTTTTTAAAGTAAGAAATTTCTTAGGCATGGGAAAAAATAGTATTTGTAGCTTTTTAAACTTTTAGATTCATTTTCATATAGAATAACTTTTTACGTTTCACTTTCCGAAAGCTTAACAAACTGTCAGTAACAGAAATTTAATATGGTTCAGCTTTTTCAAAGAAGGATACCCATGATTTTAAAAAAGAAACTGTTTCTTAGATACATCTAATAATTCAATAAATTTATATAGAATTATATAGAATTATGTATAAATATTTCTGAATTGATAAGACTAAAGTATATACATGATTGCATACGATGTCATGTATAATCATGTATATTCATATATGATTGTGTAAAAATTATTTTTTCACGGTAAAAATAAAAAGATTATGTTGTTTAAAATGTTATGCTTTTAAATACGATTTTGTGTCATGCTATAAAACACAATTGCAAAATTTATGGTAATTATTAATTTTTGCAAAATCAAAAGTTTTGTTGTAAAAATCCACTGAATTTATTATAACTGACAATAAAAAACTATAATACTCAATTGATATTATTCCGAAATTGTTAAAAAGTAACCATTTTAATGATAATTTTATTTAATAATATTCAAACGTTGAAATCATTTAAATCACTTTTATTAATAATCCATTAAATAAAAATTCTTTAGTACACGTTGACCAGGCGTGAAAAGAAACTATTAAAAATATAATGCAAAAATATTTAAAAAGCTTCTTATTAATTAATACCGATTAGTTGAAATTTTTCTACGAATATCAAAACTATAGTGATAATTTAAAAAGGAAAACCGGTTATCTTTAAAGATCGCGTTGAAACTTCTAATTATAATATTTAACAAAGTTCCCCTAATCACGCACGTTCTAGCCATAACTAAATAGCACACTTTTTTGTTTCACACTTTTTTTATTATGATATTTATTTTAAAAAATTAATAAAAAGCAAAAAATTTACCGCGTCCCTCCGTTCGAGTGGACGTTCCAATTGACACCTTCGTCAAATCACGTACGGACTTTAAAATAAGAATTTTCTTCTTATTTTTGATATTATACTTGTTTTATTCTAACTGAAGAGGAAGTTTTTTTATTGATAACTTTTTTCTTTCTGAATGAAGACTGAGCTGCCGATTTGATCGTCCTGCTCTTTTGTAGACCGCGGTACAACCCCACAGTTATATGTAGTATTGCTTGAAGCGCCGTTGGCGCATTTTGCCGCCGCGCGTCTCTCTAGAAAGCTGCCAAAGAGAAAGAGAGAGAAAGAGAGATGGAGCTTTTTCTCCCTCCCACACACGCACTCGTATTCTCCTCTATGTATAACGTACGCATGTATTACGTTGCTCTTATATACAGCATATATAAGCATATATATGTATATATTAACTTGTTCTTCTTCTCTAACAATATATGAGGAAAAGCAAAGCTTTTGGTGAGCCGCCGATGCGTATAATACCATATAGTTTGTATGTAATGCAAGTAGCATGGAGCACGCGTGAAACATTTCGCGCCTATATATCGCCGGCCGCTTTACTCAATATATATGCAGATACATATGATATATATGTTGTACATATAAACGCAAATATATTGACGGCATTGCTATATATTCATAGTAAGATCTTCTACCTCTTCCAGTACATTCTTGAGATGGTGATTAGGGTAATGGAAACGCTATAGCCTTTCGCAAACTCAACTTTCTATATATCTTCTTTCTCGCGCTAGAAAATTCATCGCCTACAAAATTGCCGATTCATTGTCCGTTTTGACGATGACGACGTCGAAGGCGACGTAGCTTTACTTCAGAGATTGCAAGAGATACATAAAGAAAAAAGACAAAAAAGAGAGAGAGAAAAATAAATATACGCATGTTTTAAGTAGAGCATTTGGGTATATGGTACACATAAAAGAGTAAGATAGAATGAGTTTTAGATCTCAGTGGAATGATAGAGCTGATTTCTCAGCAAATGGTTAAGGCATGTAAATTTGTTAATTAGGGTGGAAAGTAATATGTATATAGTACGGACTCTTCGGGGAATATACAAATACACAACGCAGCTGTTGTAACTGTTCCGGAAGTGCAATGGTAAATTAGGAATTCTTCAATTTTTAGAAGTGCTAGGAAAACTAAGCTGGAGAGCTGAGTGTGCAAATTTATTTTTCTTCATTTCATTTTAAAATCTATTTCTTAATTAGATTGAAATTCTGCTTTCGATTTTTCAGAAAGAGTTACAAAAGCTACCTTTTTCATTCATGTATTTCTGCTGATTCAATGATTAAATTTAATGTTATAAAATACTTATTTTATAAATACGATTAATATTTAATCCAAAGTTATTAAATTTATTATTTATAAAAATTAAATAATGATAATTTTACAAAAAAAATTAATATTAATACGTACAATCATTACTCAAAGTGTATTAACAAAAATTACTTAATTGAAAAAGATAAAATATAATGTCAATTCTTTTTTCTTGTTGTTGTTTAAAAATATTTTGAGAGATTGTAAAAGTAAATTAAAATAATTATGTATTTTACATTTTATATCATATTATACGTTAAATTTAAATTTTTAATGCATCTTTCCCGTTATAACTTTTTTTTAACTAAATATGACGATTTATACAATAATTTCTGTTATACACGGATCAATATTTTTTTACATATCTGTGCATAAATAAATTAAAGAGCACTTTTTATGATAAAATAAGTAAGAAAATTGCTTATTTATTTTTTTCAAACTTTAATTTAATTCTTAAAAATATTGTTTGAAATTTTTCTTTCTGTTTAGAGTAGTCCTAACATTAGACTAGTTAAAATAACGACTTTCATAAAAATATTTTTTTATTATTTAAATTTATGACTTTTTTTACATAAAATGAGTCATGAAACTAAAAACAGTAAAATTATAAATAGTTTAATGAAGTGTAATTTTTAAATTTAATTAATATTAATTTATAATGAACTTTGTTTTGACTTTAACCTTATTTCTTTTTTCAAGCTAAAAATACTTTAACTTGTAAATGTAATATGATGGTTTGATACTTTGAACTAATTATTTTCTAAAATCCATCAATCCTATTCTTTTATACATTTGAAAAAAAAAACAATGTGGTTAGTGAACATTATAAACTGTTTTAAAAAAATTATAAGAAAGATCATCCTTTTTATCATTGTAAAAAATAAACTCTAATAGGCGTTTCGATTCCAGCATCATTTATAAATTTTATCAATATAATATAAATAGTTTTCATTGTAGACGCCAAATCTCAACTTTTTAGTAGATGTTATATCATCTATAAATGAAAAAATTGACTGGGGAGAGCAATTAAAAGAACTAAATAGCGATGAAAAACCAAACTAAATCAATCTTTATAAAATATTTTGCGAACACTCAATCCAAGTCGTATATAAATGTAATTAAATAATAAATTGTGATTGTTATAGAGATTTTGTTCGAAATATCCAACCACCGTATTACATTTATAAGTTAAATTCTCTACAAACAATCGCTATTTATTATACGATTTCCTATATTTTTTAAACGATTATAATAACTAAAAAATTCGAAGAATTTTTCATATTACGAAATATCTGAACAACCTTTCTTAGAACGTTAATTTAAAGGCCGCGCTTATGGCACTAGTCCCCTTGTTGCATTCAGCCCCTCAATTATTGTTCATCAGAATGTTAAAAAATATAAGTTTCTCATTTATATATTAAAAAATATAAACTTTAAAATAAAATTTTTCTTTAAATGTCTCGTGACTTAAATTTAATTTTAATAAATAAATCCATGTTCAGAGTAAATAAATATTAATATTTAAAGACAGTTACATTAATGTTACCTTAATTATAAAAAACACCTCTTAATATTTTTCTAAATACAATCAATAATTTTATTGAAGTAAAAAAATATTTAAAGTTTTACATGCAAAAATTAATGTATAATTTCTATTTTAGATTCTTATAAGATATATTTATTTGAATTCCTGACTTTGAACATCTTGAAATATTCTTAAATCAATAAGAAAATTAAATTTACTATTTATATATATATAAAAATTCACTATCTTTCCTTGAAGTAAAAATATCTAATTCTAATCCATTTAAGTGAATGTGATACCTAAAAATAAATTAAATCAATTTCAAGAAATGCATCTCAAGATTAGTAATAAATTGTACATAGACTATTAAAAAACTATTAACACACCTACGCAAGATCTCATTGCTACCACATCTATTTAAATGAGAAACGGAATGAATTAATTTGTTCTTATGTGCAAAAGGGTTTAATTAGTCATTTGTAAAATCATATAAAATTAAATATCTTTCGCGAATTCCCTTAAACATGATTAGAAAGATGCTTTAAGAAGAAATTTTATTTTATTATAATTTATTGGAAAATCTTAATCTTCATAAAATATTTTTTAAATTAATAGTAAATATAGTTTATGTGAAGAAATATAAAGAACTTCAATTTACATTTGCATTTATACCCTTTTAATCACTTTTCATTAAATTAATTGAGATTTAAAAAACTAACATTCATCAAAAGGCAAATTTTTTTACATTAAAATTTCTTTTATTTCTATAAATTTTTTCAAAGTAAAAAAGCTTATTTAATCACAAAAGTCTATAAAAAGATCTAGTTTCGGTTTTCATTAATCAGTATATAATAAATAAATCTAAAGTTTTATCAAAATCCAAAACCCGCATTCCTGACACTTCCTTGCTTCGTTTAGGGGCGATGTGATGTTAATCTGGTTAGTGAGGTTTACCCGACAAAGGCAATTTTTTCAAACAAAATCGTTTTGACTTTAAAAATTATCGTTAAAAATCTATTTTTATTCACTTTTAATTACTAAACGTTTTTTATAAACTTTCTCAAATTTATTCCATGATAGAGTATGTATATATTTTTGACGGCTGAAAAGAAATGCATGAATAACGAAAAATATTAGTTAAATTTTTAAAGCCAAACATTCTTTATAATTTCACATAAAAAATTTTCGCTTTACCAAGATATGGGAAATACATTATCTAATGTGTTGCATTTATTTAACTAACTTTTACCGACAGTTTTCCAAGATTTATCCAATATTTACCATTTATCAATCCATATAGGTCCAAAACCAATATTAGTCCCACATATTGGAAATAGAATTAGAAATAGAATTGCCTATACGGTAATATATGGGCAATTCTATTTCCAATATGTAGGAATAATGTTGGTTTTGAACCTAGGGATTGATAAATTGGATAAATATTGGAAAACTGTTGGTAAAAGTTAGCTAAATAAATGCAATATATTGGATAATGCATTTCCCATATCTTCGCAATACGAAAATTTTTTACGCGAGACATTATATATGTAATATTCAATTAACTTTTTATTATATTCATTAAATGATTGATAATCTTAAAAGACAAATGCTTGTTAATCGTGGAATCTACGATTTTTTTTTTATTTTGACATAAGTTTTTTTACGTAACATAATACTGCATGTTGCAAATTTTCGGGCTAACGTTCAATTTCTCTAAAAGTACAAGTTTGACCACGCATAATTTTTTAAATAAACAATTCTTGGTATTTCACATCAAGATTATATGAAAATTGAAACTAAAATACATCAATTAAAAAAGAAGTAATATTTTAAAAGATTAATTTGTAATAAAATAATAAAAAAACACCAATCAAAAGTAAATTTAACGTAAAAAACAAAACAAACATTAATGTTGACTTGAACAAAACTCTAAAATCGTAGACACATCTTAGTTTTGTGATTATACAATTTGAAAATTATTTATTCTAATTTCAGCAACAATAATCTCTCTATTAACTCAAAAAGCGACTTGAAAGTGAATCATTTCTATTGACAATATCCTTTCATGCGCTACATGACTATTCACTAAAGTAAAAAATATTAAAATTAAATGAACTATTATTGAAAAAAAAAATTCTAGAAATATTTCAATTCAAATTTCCCACTCCACTATTTAAAGTAAAAAATGTGGTCGCAATTAAGAAGGGAGTAAATTATTATAAACAGCGCAAGAGCTAAGTCCAATTGTCTCTCGGGTGATCACGATTCTCAGGAGCAATATGCGACTTTATTTTTTAATTGCATTAATTGTATCATTAAAATTATTATAAATTTATTTTATTTAAAAACAATTTCAATAATGACTTTTATTGGTTAAAAAATATTTATATCAATTTTGCGATGATTTTATTTACTTAAACGAAAATTGATTAAATAAAATACTATTTATGAATATTTTTTTAACGATCTTCGAGAAGATCATAATAATATATTTTGTTCTTAAACTCATCTGCATTAATCGTTATTAAAGTTCCCCCTTTAAAGGAGATTTTCTCAATGAATAAAAAAGTATATAATTTAAATATAAGTTTGACCTCTTTACTGGTGAAAAAAAGTAGAGAAAAAAAAATAATTTCTTCAACTAAAATTAAAGACATTTATATTAGATGTGCTTATAATTATTCGTAGTATTCCAACTATATCAAAATTTATTATTGTTGAGTTTTTCTTTTGACCTGTTTACTATAAATAAATAAATAAATATGATTCAAAGTTATAATTTTGAGAAAAATTTTGTAGAATTTCTTCTATTAGTAAAACATTTAACTTTAATAAATTAAATTCCACAATGTGAAGGAAAGTCTTGAGAAATTTTTCAATCTAAAAATTAAACAAAAGCTAAAAAACTTTAGCTTTAAACATTGAGCGAAAAAACTTAAATTTTAAATATTGATTATTTTCAAATTTTAATTTCTATCTCATAAACTCGTTTCTTTTTGATAAAAATTTCAATAAATTTTGCAAATTTCACAATTAATTATAAAATTTGACAAGATTGAAGTCTTCAGTGACTCACTTGATAGAGCGAAAAATTCATCAATCGAGCTCGAATCTCAATCTCCTCCAACTATTACAAGTTCCATTGGACATTACATATGCTTTGTTCACAAACACGCTGGAAACCTACGTCGCTAATTAGCATCGTAATGATATCATAAATTCAGTAATGTTAAACAAAATTTGACATGGCCAGTGAGAAAAAAGATAAAAGTAAAAAGCATTAATTTGCAAGGTTTAAAATTTTAATACAGTTCAATTCAAATTAAAATTCGCGTTTTTCATTTTTATCATTTTTTACTCTGATGATCTTTTTAATCTTCATAAATTACTGGAATCAGAATTATTAAAGGGATGTAAAATATCTATACTTTTTTAATTGTTTTATTGTTAATCCAAAAATTTTCAAAACATCATTATGCCGTAACTTTCCATTTTAACTAATAAAAATCTAGATATAGATTAATTTAAAAAAAATTTTGAATTAAGATTGGATTATGTATAAATCATACACCCTATTACATAACCTTAAGAAAAAAGTTCATTGAGTAGAATCATAAATGTTTTTATTAATTAATAGATATTATTAAACTATCTTCAAAATTTCATTCAAATCCATGACCAATTCATTCAACCTTTTTGAACGCTCCTTCTAAATGACGCATATGAAAATAATACGTAAAATAAAATTATAATGAAGGTGATGAGGAAAATTTTTTTTTCTATTTCCGAATGATGCCTTTAATCACAATTTTGCGTGCTACGTTTATCCTCATTACACGAATAAGAAAAGATATGTACGATATATATATCATGAAATTGAAAAAAATTAAATAAGTATCCTTATACGTTTTGCATAGTAATTAAAATAAAAACAAACAATTAACAATGTTAAAAAATGATAAGAAATTGTATGAAAATATATTTACCATATTAAAAACAATAAATTGAGAAAAAATCTAAATCACATAGTTGAGTTTGTATAATTAAATATATTTTCCTTAATTAAGGACAATTTGTATCTAGCAATTGGATTACTCATGGCTTAAATTTATTTTCAAATAATCTAGACATTTTCATCAACTGATTAACTGTACTATCATTAAATATTGTTTAGTTTCTTTAGAATATAAAAGCAAACACGCTCGGTCATTCTCCTTATATTCACTATAAGCGTGGGTGTACTATATATTCATAATATTACGAGACTTTGGACGTAATTAATTATTATCATAGCATTTAAATAGGTGTTGCATTTACTTTATTATTAATTTCACTTAGGCTTTTGATTTTAATTTTTAAAATAAACCCTCTTAAAAAGAACTTTTAAATTTAATGCAGAATTTTATAGAAATTTTTATGCAGGATTGCTGAATTTTTCAATATTTTATGCTAGATGTTTGATAAAAAGGGTTCAATAAACAATGATGCATTAATTTTGATAAGAATCACTTGTATTCAAAATAATCTTTGTATAAAAATTTCACAAAATTCATAAAATTGCGTATGAATTTTTAAAAAAATTTAATAATATAAATTTTATAACTTTTTCAAAACTCCAATGAAACATTAAAAAAAATTTTTTGTAATTAAAATGTGATATAAAGTTTTCATTTATTATAATCATTAAAAATATGAAAATATTTATTTCACTATATAGAGTATCGTATTGAATCGTAAAGCTCTTTACTTCAGTTTTGTTTTAATTTAATTTCACTTCCTACAAAAAATATCTTTCATGGAATTTATAGATATATTCTATATCTGCGGGATGACATAACATCATATTATGATGTATATATCTATTTTGTACAGTAATGCCGTATTTCTACGTAGTGAATTTTAAAATAGAATTTCTATATGGAATGTGAATTTATTTTTGAAATACATATACAAATGTGATCATTCTATATGTAGCAATAAAAAACCAAATACTTTTTATACCTATTTTTTGTTTTGTTTTTCAATTCTTTGGTATTAAAAATTGAATTAAAAAAAAATCTTTAACTTTTTCTATTTTGACACTTGAAAAACTTTTGTTGTTTGAAAAGTGTAATATGGCAGATATGTAAAACAAATAAATTGGTTATGCGTAGGAATGTATTGCGTCTTATAAACTTCTTATAATGGGAAAAAGAACTTTTTTGTATTATTTTTATCTTCTCAATAGTAAAAATTTAAAAAAAATTGAGATTTCCAATAAATGTAAATATTTCATGTTGGCATATAAAAAATATACTTTTTTATGCCAAATTTTATGGTTATTTATTGATCGTTACATGTTAAATAAATAAATATTAAAAAAAAGCGTTAAAGTTGAAACAATCAAACAGTTTACGCAATCTCTTTAAAACGTTTTTTATGTACAGACAAAAATACACTGATAAAAATTGCAATAATTTTTGTAACGCCCTCATAAATTGTGATTCTGAAATAAAATTATCATAGATTTTCGTTAAAGTTGTTAGATACAATAAAAAATTGTTTGACATAAATTTTTGACAATCATCAAAAACTTTTGATGACTATTAAATATAACTGTTTATCGTCATATTAGTTATTTTTAATGTTTTACGTGATTACGGTAAAAATATATACAAAGCTCTTGAAATCAGACTTATTAGTATATTATTGAATACATTAATATTCGAAATCAGACTATTAATATATTGTGAAAATAGTTTAAGTTTTTACAATGCATGAAAAAATGTTTGAGAGTACGATGTAGTCAGGCTCAAAAAAATTAAAAGCTTTTATTGATGAATCGAAAGGTTATTACCATTAACTATCACACGTATTTTTATTGAAAATAATTTTATATCTTTTTGTATCATAGAATATACATTAGCTTTTGAAAAACAGGTTTCAATTATTTATATAAAAAACAAATGCATATGATAAATAAATTAGCATACCAGGTACTTCCAATTTCTCATTATAATTAATTTATATTGTTCCTGAAATCACGACGTAATTAAAACTTTATTTAACTTAAATAAGCATTATATATGCGTGTAATTAATGAAATGCAAGTATGTAATTATGAAATTTTAAAATTAAATTTCTATAATTGCTCTCTTTAGGATATAAAATTATGGATAATACATACATGATGTGTAATACGTAAAGGTTAATTTTTATCTCAATTTTAACGTATTTCTGATAAAAATCCTTTTAAATTTTCTGATCTTTAAAATTGAAAGATTCTAATAAAATGTACTTTTTTGAATATTATATATATTTTTAAGCATTTTACAAGTTACGTTTATAAATATTTTGCAGGAGATTTAAAAATCTGCTTTTATTGAAAAAAAGTAAATAAGTATTTTACATTTAGAATTAATAATAAATTTAAAATATGAAAGAATTCATAAATAAACTTACGTAAAATATATAATTTTTAAGCCATTGAAAATCTAATAAAAATAGATCAATGGCTGATAATAGTATAAACATGAATTTATTCAAGATATTACATGAAATTTAAATTCAAATGAATCTTCTTTCGCACTTATATTTTTAAAATATGATAGAATTAACAAATGTGCCTAAAGTGAATATTTAAAATTTTTTTTAAATTAAGAATAGTATATTACAAGCCATGGCCAGTAAAAAAAGAATGACTCAAATCACATGTTTGTCCACCTCGGCTTCGCCTCGGCCAACAATTACATGTGATCTGAGACATTCTTTTTTTTACTGGCCATGGCTTGTAATATACTATTTTAAATGATACATTGTCAAATCTAAAGTAAAAAAAAATTGAAAACTCTAATTTTATTTCTAAAATATTAAAATATTTAAAAAAAACACGTTTTTTCGAATGTATACCTCAAATGGTAACATTACATTAACTACAGGCGTAAAACTCATTATTATTCTGTGAATTTTGCAATAAGGTAACTTCATTACTTATTAGTAATTTATTTTTATAAACTTATAATATTATTTGTATTTATGATTCGTACTATAATTTTAAAAAGGATGTTTTTTTCGTGATTTAATAATTTTATAAAACCCCATATGGAAAAAATTTTTGGATATAATTGTAAATAACTGTTAATAACTGTAAATAAATATAAATAAATGTAAATAATTGTAAATAACTGTAGAAAAGTGTTGAAAAATGTGGGAATTGAGACATAAATAACAGTTGTTTACAATTATTTACAATTATTTACTGTTATTTACATTTATTTACAGTTATTAACTGTTATTTACACTTATTAACTGTTAATTACATTTATTTGCAGTTATTTATATTTATTTACAGTTATTTACATTTATTCACTTTTTTCACAATTATTTACAGTTATTTACGATTATTTATAGTTTTTTACAATTATTTGCAGTTATTTACATTTTCGAAAATTATCACAAATTTATTCAATAATTTTATATATAGGCGAAAATTTTTAAAAATGTGAATTACTGTAAATAATTGTAAAAAACTATGGAAAATTGTAAATAGTTTTAAATAATTATAAATAACTGTAAATAACTGTAAAAAACTGTAAATAACTGTAAATAACTATAAATAATTATAAATAATTATTAATAACATGAAATTATCCACTAATTCTAAAATTTTTGAAAATGTTAATAACTGTAAATAATTATGAATAACTGTAAATAATTATGAATAATTGTAAATAACTATAAAAAACTGTAAATAATTGTAAATAAACGTAAATAACTGTAAATAACAGTAAATAACAGTAAATAACTGTAAATAACTGTAAATAATAGTAATTAATAATAAATAATAGTAAATAACTGTAAATAACTATTATTTATGTCTCAATTCCTACATTTTTTAACAGTTATTTACAATTATTTACTATTATTTACAGTTTTTCACATAAATTATTTCCATATGGGACTTAAGACCGAATGTTTAAATTTTATTTTCAATAACGAAATAATTATGGTACCAAAGTTGATGGATAATTTGAAGTTTTCTTACGTTCGTTGAAAAATATACGATGTTGACATTAAAAGTCCTTAAATAAATGTACTTTTTTAACATCTTTGCAACTTTATCAAAAGCACGTTCACAAAAAATTGTTGATTAGAAAATTTTCAATTACTTTCAAATTAATGGTTTTAAAATTTAATTGATATTATGAAAAACTTATAAATAGCTTTTACTTCCTAAATAATAGAACTAAATTCGAGTTCAAAATTTGAATTGCATATTCATCGTGCAATTCTTAAATAATAACTTATTTATGAAGTACACATATGCATACGAATATTTTTTTAAAGTTCCTATTTTGGACTCTTCCAAAAAAAGGTAAAAATCAAATCTTTAAATTATTGCAAAGTTCATTTTATTTAAAAAACTAACATTTTCAATTTATAGGAGTAAGCTAATTTTATTTATACTTACGTTAGTTTTGGTAACATTAAAAAATGTTAATTAGAACTTAAAATATTTGTCTTATATCTCCGATTCTCTTAAAAACATAATTTAACACGTCCCATTTAAAAGAAAAAGTCTTTTTTTTATATTTTGGTTAAAAAATAATTAATTTTAAATAGAAGATGCAGTATCTTTATGGAAAGTTTAGCTAGAATGTATCTATAAGTTCTTTCCGAATTATTATTTTAACTACACTTATTATCAAAATAATCATGTGAAACGTTAAACACTTCGCTTCGACATTTTAGAATAATTTGATATGGTGTCAAATCTAATCATCAATATGTGATTAAATAGTACATTTTGTAACGGGTATGAAAAGGCTTTATTTGCGAATGAAAAGGCTATTTTACGAGTTTCGTAAAATAGCCTTTTCATACCAGTTGCAAACCGTACTTTTTGCCATGAGAGCCAAGAAAGAGCAGCGAAGTTGCGATTTTGGGGTTAAAAAAATATTAAAAATAAACTTGGAAGTGCCAAAGCATGTATCTGTTTAAAGTGCTAAGCAGGTCGTGCAAGCGCTTGTTTTGTAAATGAAAATAAATACATGTTACAGTTGCTTTTTTACGTTGGGGTGATGAAAAATTTTGAATTATTTGCGAGATTATTTGATAATTTTCTTTTGTAAAAAAAATTGAATTTTTCAGCAAAAGTATTATCATGATTTGCTTTTTTATGAATTGATAGTTTAAAAATAATTATGTTTCCAGTAATAATAAAATTGAACATTAGAAAAATTTTTCAAATATAATTAAATGGTTTTTTATATTAATTCTGCAAATGGTTGAAACACCTTTTTTATTTAACTTATATTTAAAATTTCTCTTATAAAAATAAGGTACACAGACGCTACTTTACCTAGGGGTATAAAACTGGAAGATGAGATCATGTAATGTAATTAACTTTATTCGTATACTTCAGTACCATATTCTAAAGTTACATTTACGTTTTTAAGCAATCTAAATAGCAATAATTATATAGCACCATTATTTTTTTTTAAATACTTTTTTATATAGGCAATATTTAGAATTTCCGACAGTAAAATCATTAAAACGTGACATTATATTTATTGAAAAAAAAATCTTTTAATTTTTGAGACCTATAATAAAATAATGGTTTGAGAATAGCGCACACTTAGAAATATAACAAACCCAAATGTAAAAGATTTTATGTATTTATTAATTAAAAATTTTTTAATCTGGAGGTGTAAATTATCATGTTACACTCTAATCTAATAAATTTAATTTAAATTTATTTTTTGAAAAAAAAATCTCTCACGCATTTTTTTAACCAAAATGCACTTTTTTAAAAATCAATATGTAACAAAATTGATTTTTATGAAATTGTAATTTCTTTTATTTTTGTTATATTTTATTTTAGAAGATTGACAATCTTTTGAAAAGCACATTATTTTAAAAGAACAATTTTAAGATATAATAAATAAAAAATTTTTACCGTTTTTTCTAAAAACGCTCTTTTTCTTACCACCTCATATGGATATAATTTCTGTAAACAACTATTTGTATTGTGAAAAAATGTGAAAAAGATAAATAATTGTTGATAATAGTTGATAATTATTATAAACAGTTGCTAATAGTTAATTATTATTAATAGTTATAAACAGACAGTGAAATTATTAACTGTAAGTAATAATTATTAACAGTTATTTGCAGTTATTTAAATTTTTTTACATTGATTCACATTTATTAACAGCTATTCACATTTTCGAAAATTTTCATACATATAATCAATTTTGTTATATAATAACAAACTAAACAATTGTGTTTATGTATGTATATATATGTGAAAAATTTTTTAAATGTAAATAACTGTTAATAAATGTGGAAAACTGTAAATATCTGTAAGAATCTATAAACAATTATTAATAATTATTTACAATTAGTAATTCTTATTAACTGTTAAAACTATTATTAACTATTAGTGAAATTAAAATAAAATTATTGAAATAATTCAAAATTTAAAACACAGCACTCACCAGTAAAGACTCAGTAATATCGTCCAATATTCTATTTTTGAAAAGATGCTGTTAGGTATCTTTGTATCTAGTTTTTTAGATTCATAAAATAAAAATTTTATTTTGAATATTTTTCATCTCTTTTTTAATATTTCAATAAGACAAACATTCATTAATCATAGCATAAGCAGATTAATATATTTTTGTCTTACCAATAAATGTATTCTTCAATTGCAGTTTGTATTATTAATTTCAATTATTAATTCAAAATTTTCCAAAAAAATCAATAAATGACAGAAATAATGAAAAATATTTTGAAAAAATTTAGCAAATATTTTAATTAAAATGTAAATGAATATTTTACATTTAATATAAAATATTAGAGAATTATGACAGCAAATCATAAAAAAATATTATACTTCTCACTTTTGATCAATTTATTTTACATTATTATATTTTATTATATTTCGTGTATTAAATATTATATTACTGATAAAAATGTTTGTAATAAGATTTCAAATGATTACTAATATTTACAAATTTTATTTTATGAGGGGAAAAAAAATTAAAATGCGTATTTATTGCCAGCAATAATTCATTACCAATCTATCTATACAAAATAAACAATTTATTAGTCATCAACAAATTAACAACCTTTACTATTTACATATTCACATGTTATATAAATTTATTTCATTTTATCATCTTGTATCTAAAGCCGTTTCAAAAAAACTTAGGATCAACAGCAAACTTCTGTTTAATTCTTCTTTATTATATATTGTATCGACTAAGTGGTATTGTTTTATTATTTCATTATTTACTATCACAGATGATATATTATTTAATCCATCATATCTATTTTCAAATATAGCCTCAACAACATCTCTCGATGATACAGTTTCATGTCCATGGAATAATTCAAAAATTTGACTAGTTGTAGCTTGTCGCAAAGTATAAAATGGTTTTAAATGAACATTATTGTCAGATGATTCTGAAAACAAATGAAACTATTATTTATATTTTCATCACATGTATATTAATCAAAAACATGAATGTGAAAATGAATTATACCATTACCATTATTACTGATTTTACATCCATTTGAAAGTAATTTAGTTAGTATGATTGAATTTATCTGTTGTTGCCTTACTGATATTCTATATTGTAAAAGATTGAGATTTGTCATTGGCCTTGGTGATTCTTTTTCCATAACATAAGCATCAGCTTCTGGTATAGCACTGGCTATGCTAATTCCCTATAGACATACTGATTGAAAAGAAAGAACAAAAAGAAAAAAATAAAGAACTAATTTATTTTATTATCAATACCATCTTAATTATATCAGTCATATTTGCTTGGAATGACAGATCTGAAATTGTTCTCGAGTCCAATTTTAATACTTCACAACTAGATCCAGTTAATTCCAGATGAGTCCAGCTAACAAAATTGGTTCCTATTCGAAGACCCAAAGCTGTTTTAATATCCTAAAAAATATTTTCATACATCAAATGCTGTAAATATAATTTTTTGATTAATGAATTATTACCTTTAGTTTTCCCTCCTTTATTGCAGGGTTAATTTTACCTGCTTTTTTAGATTTTGTTGATTTTTTAGTAATTATTGATGTACAAATGTCTTCTAATTGAGGAACATTTATTAAATTATGCAAAACTAAATCATCCAAAGATTTAAAATTTTTGTTTTCATTTTTGTACAATATTAATTTCTTTATATTATTTTCAGCAATACCGTATCTGATAAAATAAGTAAATATTTATAAAATTCATTTGAAACTACCTGTTTTATATCATTATAATTTTGAACTCTTTTATACACATACTTGTTTTGCATATCAGTTGCATCACATTTATTTAAAGTTCTTAAAACTGACTTAAGCACACTGTCTGTATAGTTTGATTTTATTTTTTTCCATTCTTCTAAATTTTCATTCGCTACAGAACTACAAAGTCGTAATATATTTTTATCGTATACGACATTTTTAAAAATCTAAAACAAAAGTAAAGTATGCAATTTAATCTGAAATTATAAAATTATAAGTAAATATACATGATTGCATTTAAATCTTTTTACTATAGTTTTATTTAAGTGCAGCATCATTCGCAGGATATAATTTTTCTGAATCATTTTATAAATAAAATAATAAAACAAGATTCTTTCACAATGTAAAACACATCACTTATTTTAATAAATATTACACTTTATATTTATTTTATTTACAAAATTTCTTAATAATAGCGAAATTTTCATATTATAACCTAACTTTATGTATCTCGCACGATACAATTTAAAAGACATCTAACAAGTTATTAAATATTTAAAATGCACGTGCACTATAGTATCTCGGCTTATCTATTAACGGTAATGCCAATACTGCAGTCATTTATTGACACACGATATATGCGATCCGTATAAGCTGTTATATTTTTCTTTACCATTTACCAACGCTGTTCCTTTTTCCTTTCCCTTTTCAACTTTTCATTAGGTATACAAACAAGTTTAACATTTAATTCATAGATAGCGCGACATGTACCTTTCTTGAGGTATTTAGTGTTGTACAAGAAAATATTTATTCCGATGTTGCTTGGTGCTTGTACCAATTTATAATTATAATTCAGAAAAGATATGAAAAAATTCTATATTCTTATAAATAAACTTTTTATATAATGTCTCGGGTTCAATAACTGATCAATTAGAAGTAATTTCTAATTACGCGTTAACATTAAACGTATCATAAATGTTAATAAATTTTTTTAAATTTATCAATTGTTTAATAATAGCTTTATTTAGTTATTTTTAAGTTATAAAAGATTGATTCATATAAAAATATTAAATATGATAAAGTAAATGAAAAAAATAAAAAATTCATTCCGTTAAAATAAATATCACAAAAAAATGAATTAGAAATATTTTACTTACGAAAGCAAATAAATATATTAATTATCTTTTACTAATAAAAGCTCCTCGTGAAATTATAACTTAAAAAATGAATTTTCAATTAATATATCATTTAAAATTTCAATTTAATTGATAAAATTTTTTTTTAATCAATGTTTTTCAAAGTACGCGTGTTATAATGAATGAAACTAAAATTATGGATGATGAAATAATATATAAATTAGTAAAATACTAAATGTTCCAAAGAGGTCTTCAGTGGCTCACACGGTAGAGCGATGGATAACCTGAGGGGACTGAGTTCTAATCCCGCTCTCGGCCAATTGATACAAGCACCACTGTAAATTGCATGTGCTGAAGTTCACATTGAAAACCTCCGTCGCTATTTAGTGTCACAATCAAAGCATAAATACAGCGACGTTAAAAAAGCATAGTTCAAACATCTAAATAATTTTGAGTTCTTACACCATATTCACTAAAGAAAAAAAAAAATTTATTTTTGAAATCTAATGTCATTGTGACAATTGTAATATAATAAATATGTTTTTTAATAAGAAAAAAGAAAATTTGAAAAATTCATTATTTTAATACAAAAATATTCAGATATAAATTTTTGAATTATTAAGGAATTTTCTTTTTTTCTTAATAATTATACAATATTTGTACTCTTTAATTACTTAATAGTGACTCCATTGTCTACTTTTTTATTGAGTTCTTTTACTAAATGATTCTCTATTTTATTATTATTATTATTAATAGTTTTTTACAAAATAATTTATAATTTAAATATTCTTATATGAAATGATTTAATAATAAAATTCCATAATATTCAAATTTTTTTACGAATCAAAGATTGTTGAGGAAATATAAATAGAAATATTGTTGTTTAAAATTTTACATATGCTTTTAAATACAATATTGCTTAATACTGCAAAATGCATTTTATTATGTAGAAAAGAATATTATAAATATATAGAAGAAAAAGATAATAAAATTAATAATTGATGAAAAATAAATAACAATATAACTTAATAACTTTTTTAAATTACGTATACTAATATACGAAAAGGGCTCATCGATTTTCACGTGAAGCTATCCTAAAAATTAATTAATAAGCTATCTTAACAATGATTTCAAATTATTGTTTAATTTTTAACGATTTCATTAAAAATTATTTTGTGAAAACTTTTTAACATATTTATCATTTTTTCTAAATAATTAATGAAATAAATAACTTTATTTTTTTTAATTATTCATCAAAGTTGACCAAAATCAAAGGTCGATTATTATTCGTTTTTAAAAACATTTATAATTAATTACTTTCATAAAACTAATTTCTAAGTATTGGAAAAAGTCGTATAATATGTCTATGATAAGTTTTCATTTTTTCACTTCAAAGAATTAACAAGTATATTAACGGTAAATAAAATTTAGTAATAATCAGTGCAATAAAATACGTTTTTTTTAAATGATTCAAAAGAAATTTTCATTTTTATTTATTTAGTCAAAAGTTAGTTAAGGATGACAAACATATAGTACAGTAAAATTTTGGTAATTTTATTACCTCTGGAAAAGTTTGATGTTGACAGTTTTTCTTTTCCTGACAGAACATTCATAAATTAGTTAATTTAACATTGATATCTTTTAACGTTTGTATAATAAAGTTATCTTTATTTGGTTTTAAATAATGAATCTGCAATATTTTGAAAAGAGCCAGGTGGTATTAAAAAAGTGCATAAGTTCGCGTAAATTTTCAAACACCTGACATTTTGTTAAAGCTAACATTAATTTGCAGCTGGGTAAGTTGCCTGCTTGTCGTGAAACACCTGATATTCACATATGAATTAAAACTCTTAATACATTTTTAAAAAAATAAAAAATAAAAATATCAATGAATTGAAATATGTATGAAGATAACAAAATAAAAAATTAATAACTAAATACATGCTGTAGAAACACATGTATACTATAAAAAAAATTACACAGTTCATATTTAAGGAGAATTGGAGCAGAATGTTTGATAGAAGAGAACCAACCACAATTCAAATTATACGTAAAATACAATGAATCATTTTAATTATTGATTGGGTGCAAAATAACGCAAATAAAAGAAGCACTTGGCATTACTTATTCAAATGTAATAGTGTAAAGCAATAAAGAACTGAAGTTTTATAAGAAAGTTTTTTTACAATAAGTCATTGTATTTTCCAATGACTAATAGTTACTTTATTTTGTTATTATTAAGATATTAAATATGATAATTCATAAGCTAAGAATAAATAACGAATAGATAAACGAAGATGATCTTTAAAAAATGTTGATGTAATTAGAATATAATTAATTGAATGATATTATAGTAGATAAAAATAATTTTAGAGTATAGTTTATACAAACTAGAATTTGTTTTAAAAAAATAGAAAATTTTATTAAATTTTTCGAAACAAGTTTAACTAGTGAAACAGGCTCAACATCCATAGCTTCCGTAAAATAATATATTTTTGCCTAACCAGACTTGAACGGTTTTGTGCCAAGAACTTATCTAAAATAACAATCGTACAAGTTCTTTTGCTAAGACGACATGAAATACAAATGTATAAGTTTGGTCGTCGTTGAAAGTTCGATTCAACTGTAAGATACATTTTCCGTGGGTGAATCGAATAAAAAAAAGAAAAAAAAAGAAAAATACACACGCTATCCTCGGACGTTTGAAGTTTTATAAACTTTTAAAGGACAGTATATACACAGAATTAATGTATCCACATTTTACCTTCGGATATATGTGCAAGGTTACTTTAAATAGCAGCAAAACAGCTTCGCTGTAAAAAGTAATGTATGCGTATATGTATGTTTTGTGTATGTGTAGCTGTTATCTGGACACTCGAAGCATGGAAATTTATGTTGAACATGTTGCTGCTGCACAGTATGTACAGGCAGAAAAGGGTCCATCCTCCTCGCGTCTTTAGATCGCATAATTTCTTTTATATATGCAATATAGGCAATATAACCAAGCATGTATATATATATTCCTTCTATGTTAATGACATATACGATGATTTTTCGACCTCCTGCCTCATAAGCATATTATGTATGCGGTAACCTCTTTTTTTTCTCTTTTCTTTTTTTCCTTTTTCTTTCATATGTACGCCTGTATATACGCCTTTCTCGCAAATATATTGTTCTTTACGCCTTGTGGTAATCTGTGTCATCGCTTTTAAATAAGAAAAAATTTTACGTTTCTTTTGTTTATTATCATTTTATATATATATATATATTTTTTTCTTTTTTTGCGATCAAACATTGAGGTTACATTGTATTATATATATCAGGATTTACTGTTATTGAAGTAAAAGCTTCAACTTATAATGATTCGATTTTAATGTTTATAAGTATTATTAATGATATCTCAATGTACTTAACTCGGTTTGCTGCAGTATTCATATTTGGTATAAGAAGTTATTTTATTACTTCAAGTATCGGAATTTCATGCCAATTGAAGAATTAAACGTTATTATTGTTATTAATGTAATTTATTAATCGATTAAATATTTTATTTATTTGATTATTTGTATTATTCGCTGAATAATATTGTGAAAAGAAAGCTGTAAATTTAAGGACTATAACGGATGCAAAATTTTAAAATCTTAAATGAAGATTAATCTAATAAGTGAAAATATATATTATTAATCAAATCCTATTAGTTTTATAATTTTATCATCTTCTTATTTATAAAAAAGTCCATAATTCACACTAGTACCGAATAAATTAAGTAAAATAAATATTTCAATAAATATATTATATTTGAATTTTATCTAAATAATGAATATTTATAATGAAGTAACACCTTTTTTTAAAATAAGAATAAAAATTTACATAATTAAAATACTCATTAACCTAACGTTGCATTAAAATAAAAAAAGGCAGAAAAATTCTAATTAATCTTAATATATACATTACAAATTATATTTCAATCAAAGTCCCCGGAATAATACATGACCTTATATTATACGCATCGCCTATAACGATCACGTGCGCGTATCCAAAACAGTGATAATATTGCGTTGCGCTGCTATGCACACCTATTCAATATAGATTGTCAACTTGGCACATGGTAAAACCAGAATATCTCTCTCTGTTTTTTTTTCTTTTTATTTTTTTTTAATGACATGCGAAGAGTCGAGTGCGAAATGGAAGAGTTGTTTCGATGAATATTTAAACTTCCTGGTCTTTTTTTTAATAGTAACGTCTCTCTCTCTCTCTTTCTCTCTTGCTCTTGAAATTATATTATACTTGTATATATATGGACTCGGAAGAGGGCGAAAGGGATATTATAATGGAAGTACTCCCGAGCACTTATGCATATATATATAAAGTTTGAGTTTCGTATTTAGTCCGGAAGTGCAGTGTATCCTGAATGCAGCACTGTAACCACGAAACGGTACTTTATTATCTGCAAAATGTGTACAATCTCCGCCCAAAGAAAGATCACGCGATCACATTTCTCTATAGATAAGAGCTTTATACATATATATATTATTTTTATATATAAATATCGAAAAAACTTTTATTGTTAAATGAGTCGATATCAATTTCACATCCTCTTGAACAAACGCGTTTAAAGGTACATAGCTTTTTATTTTTATTATTAAAATTTGTATGAGTCAACTTATATGCTTTTGACCATTTTCATTGTAAACGAATGCACGCGATTGCTTGCGTGTAACTTTTCGTTCCCACGTTTAATTTATTCTTAATGTTTATAATAATAAGATTTTTATTATTTTTTTATATTTTTTCAACCGAACTTTTTTTAATTTTCAAATAATAGTAGGGATAGACATTGCCGAGTTAATTTTACGAATGAATATTATTTTCATTAATTTGTGGTTTTTCAAATATTTCGAGAATCAATTACAATGTATTGAAATCAAATAACAATCTAGAATCTTAAAAAAAATAATATTATGTAAATTACCAAACATCATTTTTTTTTTCTGAAATGTTCAAAGAAAATTTTGTTATTCCATTCTTTTGCAATTCACTTGGTGTATATATACTTTATCGTTTCCAGTAAATTATTTTTTATTCAATTGCTTTCTGTGCACCGTATTGTTTTCTTTTTTTTTTATTTCTCCAGCGCTAAATTTCACGCTACCACTATAATTACGTTTTACCACAATCGGGCGTTATACAAAAAAATAAAGACAACGTGTATACGTGTGTGTATGCGTATGAATGTATACGTGTGTTTATGGAAGTTGTGACTCTCATTTGCACCTTAAATCCATTAAAGTTTAGGGGTCATTAATTTCTGTATCGACAAAAGGTCATATCAAGCAAAGATAATCTTGATGTTTGGTAATATACTTGGCTTGAATTGCAAGCGTTTCTCAATTCTATTATCTCTGCATTATTTCACAATAGCGGCCTTTTAAACGTTCAGCTTTTTTTCTCTCTCTTTCTCGCTCTTCTTTCCTTTAACTTTACCAAATCGTCATTGCTTTTACATTTTCAAGTAGCTTAATGCAATCGACAATTGTTAATGTAGATTCTTAAAAATGATAATAAATCATCCTACGACCTACATTTATAAATAAAATATACTTACGTACAACGTTGGTAATTGCTTCGTTATGTTTTTTATTCCTTTTTTTCTTAACTTTACTTAGCTCTTGTATTTATATTCAACAAGTAATATACTAAAAGTAACGTTAACGTAAGTTAATAAGAATTCCATGTTTAAAATTTAATAAGTTCTCAGAACTCGTCAGGTGATGGAGTTCAAATTTATTGTGGCTGACTGCACTTCGTGCATTGTAAAATAAAAAAAAAGGCAATTTTTTTTTAATAGTCTTTTAATGACCACCTACACTAGTGCAAACAAGACATTAATATACTAACAACTACTTATTCGCAATAAAATTATGATTTCATTGAATTAATTACTCGGATACATTATTAAAAAGTATGTAAAATTCACTTTAGATAGCAATGAAATCTTCCGTAATCCTTAAAGTACAATGTACTCAAGTAGAATTAATTTGTATACGATAAACAATATTTTATTTTTAATCGGTATATAAATTTTTTTTTTCAATTTCAAAACAATCGTACTTTATCTTAAATTGATTTTGTAACATCAGATTAATATTAATTAAGTACATGCATTGTAAATATGAAATAAAGAAAAAATTATAAATAATTACAAAATTATTTTTGTGCTGATATATATTTATATATTTTTAATAAGTTATTGTGATATCGATGCAAGACTTCGCATCAACATAGAATAAGATAAACATGCTAATATCTTAACCTTTGATTTGATAAAATTTTTGTAAAAAAAGAAATCTATTATAATACGTTATATTATTATAATTTTTGATTCATCAGAGAAATTGACGATGATTGTTTAGAAAGTTTGAGAAATAATATTATTTATAAGAGATCAATTATTGTCACAAAAAATTTTAAATTATACTTCTGGTTAGTTATGTCATTTTCTCACAAGGACCCGTGTTAAATTTTTGAAATTCTATAATTTTTTCTCTGTAATTGACTGGTACATTCATGGTTTGAAGATGGCTTCAGTGACTCTTAATAAAAATATAGAAAATTTAGTAAAAAATATTTAAAAAAGTATAAATTTTAAATTTTTTATTCGAATTTTAAAAATATGAAATCATCAACCAAATTATAAAGAAAAAAATTACTGAAATTTAAAAATTTAACATGGGCTATTGCAAAAAAAAATAGCATTTATGCTCCCAACTTTGTGATTAAATTATATTAGATTTTTATGAGCCAAAAATGAAATTGCAGACTTTATGTTACCGGTTCAAAACTAATTAAAAAATCAATTTATGGAAAAAATCACTAATGAAATAAAAAAGATATTTGAAAAATTGACTAAAATTTTTACAATTAAAACGTTCAGGTATTTTTTGTTAAATTATAAAATATCATTGAAATTACAAATATAATACTTGTTCATAAGCATTTTTTTGAAAATCATCTAAGAAACACAAAAAAATTTTGTCTTTTCTTGCGGGTCACTGATTAGATACAGCCCTAAACGTCGAAGCCACTTTAAAACATCTAAATATTTTAATAAAGCTGGTGACTCATTCTTTTTACTAAGTTCTACATATCTCTTTTCTTTTTATTTTATATTTATTATATTTTAATATATAGATATTAACACAGGAACTTATAAATTTAGATGAATTTTAAAACCTTCTGTAAAATCTTTACAAAACAATTAATCAAATTTACTCATCATAACAAGGTTTGACGTACATATGCATTTTAAAGTTAAAGAAAATGAAACAACAACAAAATTTCAGGATAATTTTCGCTTACATATCGTATCCTTATACGATTGAGTGTGCGAACCAACAAGCAATGAATTCTCTTTTCTCTTCTTGTTGGGTCCCCCGTGAAACGGTATATAATTCGAGGCGGTCCCTTAACAACGACTTCCGTTGGTAAATTCAAGGGTTCTGAACATTCTCTTTCTCTCTCTCGCTCTTTTCTTTCTTTTCATTATTTTTTTTTTTTTTTGGTATTCTCTCTATATATACCAATCTACAATAACGTTCTAGAACGGATGTGAAAATTCACGAAATGCACTTGGTGCTCGTCGCGGGCGAGAGAGCTTGCAAAAAGGAAACGGGACGATGAGCAACGCGGTAGCTGTCACGCTTTGTAACGATACGATATACACACATACATATACATATATAAGGTTGGTCATTTCGCATTCATTTTCACGCACTTTTTGTTCATTCTTTTTATCTCTCTCTCTTTTTCTCTTTTTCACTTGGAACTTGGATCAGATCCTGTTTCCTTAAGCCACGGGCATCGCGTGAGGCCCAATGTAATATATGTTACTTCTCATGTGACATATGTATACGAAATGTATGGATATGGATATGCGTATATATGGGTATTTTGATCGAAAAACTTTCCTTCCTGCCTGCGCTGTGTTGAGAAATTTTTGTTTTTTTTTGCTTTTTTTTAAAGACGGAAAAAGAACCAAAGCAAGTGAATGTTTATCTTTCTGCCATATAAAACAAAAGCCGCAAACAAAGCTTTTATAGGATAATTAAGGGTTTGTTGGCAAAATTTCACAACTTGAAAGGATTGGTCGTAATATATGATGATTAATCTTAAAATCAACAAAAAGTATATTTCATAATATTATAATATATTTTTAGATTAAATATCTCATTAACATGAGCAGTAATATGCATAATTTCATTGGTTCATTATTTTTATTATCAAACTAAATTTCAACCAAAGTTCATAATTCGAAATGAAAATATATTTTTCATGTCCTAATTGATTGATTTGTTTAATCAATTAATTAATTGTTATTGTGCAATAGTATACTATTCTGAACCAGTTATGCATAAATATAACTTATAAAATAAATATTTACAGATAAACAGACTATAGAAAAACATCGATCGAGGTCTAACAATTTAAAGTCGGTCGGTATAGCGTTAACGTGTTAAAATTCTAAATTTACTGTATGATTTACTTTACATCGACAAACTATGTTATTGATCGCTTGCATAGTGCCAGAGCATTATATAAATCCGATGAAAAATAAACTCTACATACACTGTACGAAGAGAGTGAGCTGATGATGATTATACTTTAAAATTTTAATGACAACCTAAAAGCATAGATTTCACGTAGCATTATTCTTCTTTGCATTATTTACAGATAGAATATTTATTTTCATTTCACGTTAACGAATAATATAATTATCTATTATTTTACATTGCCCTTTCTCTAGAATTTCACGAATTTTCAGATGCCATCTATTTATTTGTCACTTTTTCAATTAAAAATTTTATTTTTTATAGAAAAAGGATTTGTTTGCCTTATTAACCTAATATGTTATTTGTGGAAAAGAAGCTCATAAAATTAAGTTTTTTTTTTAAATAAACCCGAATATTTAGTTTTAATAAATTAGAATTTTAAATTTAATTTTTAAAATATCAAGTTTTTCAACTTCATATAGAGATAAATTTAATTAGAAGATTCGACATAAGAATTTTTGTATAGAATTTCAGATCAGAAAAACTATTAAAATATTTTTTTGCATTAAAAAATATTTACAAGCATTTTGCTTAAAGTTAAAAAAGTTGTTTACAATATCCTTTTATAAAAGCAATATAAATGATAAAATGTCTTGAAGAAAACTTTAGGATTTCCAGTTGATTCATTAATATTTGATTTTTACATATATACCCGAAGTTTATTCAGATTCAATCAGTCTGTTATATTATTGTGAAAATAAAAATTATTGAAATTCCTGAAAAGGAATTTTAAGCTTTGTTAAAATATTTAGCAAAGAGACTGTCAAAGATTACTTCTAATAATAAAGCTTTAAATGAAAAGTTTATAACAATGTTAAACGTCCGACATTACACATATAACATTTCATATAATGTTAGCCTATCTCTTAACGTGCATTAACCAAGTTTATTCAAAATTGCTTGGTTTTCGCATGCCTTTACAAAACAAGCGAATAATTCACTCGGCCAGTATTTAACTGATAACATCGAGTCAAGTTCTTTTAAAATTACATCATATTTAAATTCCATAAGGCTGATAAAGGTGCTATATCGTATGTATGCGTGTTATACAGTAAACATTTGATTACTCAGATTTTTCTTTCTCTGATATATCCTGATTAATAAATCTTTAAATTTCTTATACAGGAGTTGGAAAAAATTTATGGCAATTAAAGTAGCTAAAACTTATCGTGTAAATTATCATTACCGTAAATGACATACATTTTTAGTATAATTATATATCCTTATCAAATTTCTGTACACGATGTTAAATAGTGCCATCTTACTTTTACACATATGTATATATATATATACATTTATAACTTTCTTTTCTTTTTTGTCAAAAGATATATGGCATCGCGTTATTAATACGATGCGTTTCTTTTCAAAAGGAATATTATAAGCCACTTATTCCTTTTTGCTTATCTTTCATCATTGCGACCTATATATTTATGGCATATCGCGAAATGATTCACCGATTGGAATTTGACGCTCTTTAAACTACTTGAAATTAAAAAAAAACCTATTAAAATAGATAGCTGACTCATCACAACCCTCCCACTGCTCAGAGTATGTAATTCAAAGACTTCTAAAAAACTATTGTATATGCAGTAAATATGCGGTAAATAATAAAATTATACGAAAAAAAAGTCAATACGAAAAAAGTTTAATGTAATGTAAGATGAGTTGACGCTTGGCTGATCATCTTTAATGAAACGTATATACGAAGCATAAGAGATTCTAATGTGCAAATTATTTTTTGTACGTATTTAGGCGATTTTTTACTATCCTATAATTATATTTGAAGTGCAAATTAATTGATGCTTTTTTTTCTGTTACCACCTTGTCGTTAGCCGCGTATATGTTTCTTTTCATTAATATTTTGCAAACTTGTCTTCGTTGAATTTTTTTGCACCTTTTAAATCATTATGGCCTCTTGCTTAGTCTATGTTTATCTTGTGGCTTTTTTTTATAACACTGCAAAAACTATGTATCCATTAAAACATTTGATATCTCGTGAGCTATTCCTTTTTTTTATATGGAAAGAAAAATGCTTAATGTTGCATGTAATTAAATATCAACGTTTAATAATTATATTTAATAATTATATTAATTTTATTAAATTAATTTAGCAGTTTAACACTTTTTTATCGAGCATTAAAAAGTATAAAAAGAGAATGCACAAAACAAAGGATAAAAATAATGAAAATTTAATAAAGCAAAAGGGTAATTTTAAGATAATTAATTATATCGTTAAATATTATGAGTAAAAATAAAAAAATAATAGATAATGCTGAAAAGAAAGGAAGATCTATAGTCATAAAGAAAGTGTCTAACCTGTTAATCATTCGTACAAATGGAAGCAAGGCGTGCGCTTGTATATATTTTCAAAGTATATTATAGAATGCGCCTCGGCAAATTTGTAAGCTTTGCATACATATACCGCCTCTGTTGCTTTTGCTTGGGCTTGATTAATGTTTGAAAGGTCAAGGCGGGAAAAGCTATTTGAATAATAAGACCTAATGAGTCCATGCCGTTCACTTTAGTTCTTCTTGTGTTATTATATTAACAAGCATACACACACGCGCGCGCGAAAAAGGGCTCCTCGAATTATGAAACGTCATTCATTGGAGATTCAAACCTCTTAAAATGAATAAAGGGGTGGAGGGCAAAAAAAAAGTTGATGTTAAAAAAGTCAATCTTTTATGCAAATCCTTTAATGCGGCACACCCGCATATAAATGTGCGTTTGTGTGTGTATCCCATTTGCAACTATTCTTTTAATTTTTTTATTAACAACTTGAATGATTGAATTAATCATATTTCTTCCTGAAAATAAAATTAGACTTTCATTTAGAAACTTCTGAGTTTGATCATTAGCGCGTGATTAAAATATAATGGTTTCATCTTTTCTTTGGAGATAAAAAATTCGTATAAAATTATTGCTTTTGTTAATACAAGATTAATAGATGGATAAAAATGTATTCAGTAAAGCTTTTTTGATAGCTTTAAAACTTAAGTACTGAAATATTAATAAAAACTATAAGTAAAAAGTTTTATTATAGCAATACTGAAACAAAACAAAAATTTATTTTTTACGTTGATTTTGTATTATAAATTTAATTAATTTTGAGAATTTCCAGCTCATAAATAGATCATTTAATTTTTAATTCTCCTGACAAAGATTGTTATATATTTTTTAACGTCAATCCAGTTCAAAGTAATAAAAAGCCTGTTAGGGAATTCCGAGATGACAAATTTTTCAAACATTTGTCAATATAACTGTTTATCATTAAAAAATATGAGAAACTTAATAAATTGTGTTCTTACATACACAAATTGTGTACGAAAGAGTCATAAATTCCATCGAATGAGCCTTATATAACAATCATTAACAATCATCGCGCGCTTGGCCAAGCTTAAAAAAAATATTACCTCACGTTCGGGGTATGAAGCTTGCTTTTCTTGCAAGCATATTGTACACATATATGTGTGTGTATATGCGTTTTTATTATTGTGTAAAACGGTCACGTAGATCGGAAGGGCGCTATTCTGAAGGCCTCCGGGGATGTGTGGGTACCGCAAAGATTTTCAAACTGTTGAGAAGTAAAGAACGAAAGAGAAAGAGAAAGAAACACTGTGGGGCTCTTATCTTATTTATATGATAGATAAAGCTTCTTGTTTGGAAATACCGATTGAGGATTGTTTCCTTCTTCTTTTTTTTTCTTTTTTTTCCTTTTCTTTGGAATTGATTTGCATTTTTATTGTGAGCTGCTATATGTTTCAGAATTATGCTGAGAACGTAGTTGAGAATTTAAATTTAAATTTTTATTGTTAACCCTTCTTCGTGTTATTTTAGATTATTAAGCATTATTACACACGTGAAATTTTAATCACCAAATTTTAACAAAAATATTTTACAAAATAACAGGATTCCGTCAAGGTATATTATTTTAGCAATAATTTAAAATATTTTTTATTTACTTTTATGCAAAAATCATTATATAGTATATATATAGTACCATCTATGTAATGATGAGATTTTGTCCAATAAAGTTAGGACCGCTTTATCGTATTTAAAATTATAAATCTACTCAACAATTGGTGACTCAACCAATCTGTAAATATAAAGTAAGTCAATTAAGGTTTAATTTAATTGCTAGTTCTGATTTTTTCATACAAAATTATTAAAAAAAAGAAGTTTGATTTAAAATAATAAATAGAGGGAAATTCTTTCGATATATTTGACTTGTTAGGTATAGAAACTTGAATCATAAAAAAAACAAATACAAGTGTAGAATATTAAAAAAATTTAATTTGAGCCTATAAAGATTAATTTTCAATGACTGAAATTTCAATATAAACATTTGTATATTAGTATTGTTACTTCTAAATAAAAAATAACAACATATGGAAAAAAGGAGGTTAATTTTCAAAATGGAAGATGAAATATCTCGTTTTTAAATCGAATTTTTTTTTGTAAACGGCGGTATAAAAACTCTCATAGCATACTGCAAATATATAAATAGTATTTTAAATTATAATGTATCATAAATATATTATAAAACAATTTTTTTAAAATTTAAAATTAAAATTTCTTATTGAGAGAATGTTGTACTTTACATTTTTGTTTAATCAAGTCCTTTATTCTATATTTATAAAGATGCTACTCTATAAAAAATATAGAGATATGTACTTATTTTCATAAAAAGATTAGTAACCCTGTAACTTTTTAAATTTTCCTAAATAAATACCAGTTTGAAGATTTAAAAAAACTGTTTTTTATTCTACATACATCTGAAATTCTTACTTCGTTATAAATTAATCTCGGCGCCTTGTAAGAGGCGAATTCGATTCTCATTACATTCAGTATTCATACTCTATAGCTTCCTTATTCACCGTATAATACTACCCCTCAGCTGAAAAGCAATAACTGTAAAGTGTATAGCAAACTGATTTAACGCGTCTAGACCTCAAATTGTGAAAATCATTTTTTTTTTCTTCTATCTTCTTAAATTGATGTATACAACAGTAGTTATGCCTTAAGGCATATAAAATCAAAACTAATTACTAATAACCTACATGGATATACGAACTAAAACTGTAAATGTGGGCGTCAAAGTTATGGAGTAGGGGGATGGAGGGGAATATTGTAAAGGGAGGAAGATTCAGCTCTCGGCTAAAATTTTTAACCTTCCACTGACTGGGCACAGCATCAGCATCGGCAGCAATAGCAGCAGTAACAGCAGGAGCAAGTATATGGTGGTAAGGTGATTTTGCCTTTGGAGCCAAGTGAAAAATGATCCATACGTCGTCTAGCATGAGCGCGTGAAAAATGATCAGGCCCCCCGAGAAGGTGCTGCTGATGCTGATGCTGTTTTTGCTTTTACTGTTGCTGCTGCTGTTGTTGCTCTTGCTTCTGCTACTGCTGCGCTTGCTTATTTTCCCGTCGAATGCTTGCGAATGAAATATCGTAATGGATCAAAAAAGAAACCAAGGCGGACGTATATAGCAGCCGATTATTATTATTACTTTTATTTTTATTTTTCATTTCTCTTGGTCTGTCAAAGCTTGTTTGCTTCCTTCTTATATACTGATTTCCTTCTTCATGTACGATGTGTGTACTCTTAAGAATCGATGCTCATTATGTAGATGACTAAAATTACATGTTAAGAGATTAAACTTGCGTATATAAGTAATAATATGGCTTTTCTTTTACAATTTTATTATTCGTAGTTTTATGTAAGTTTAGTCATGGAAATGTAGATCGATCGTCCACTAATATTGTGAGAACTAAGGGTCAAAAACAGGTGTTGGGTGTATAAATACTGTTTCGAATATTTGATTTCTAATTGTGATTAGCAACGACCTACAGGTACCTTTTTTTATATTTATTCTGGAAATAAAGAGGGAAACTCGTGATGTATATTGACACTGTGTACGATATACTTTAATATGCGATATACACTGTTTTCTGGTGAATGAAATATAAAAGATGTAAGATAAATTTCAAACTTTTTTTGAGATATACTCTAACAATTTTTTTAATGTCAATAATGGACATACTATAAATATTGTATATTTTTGTTAACGTCGCTGCATTTATGCTATCATTATGATGCTAATTAGCGACGAAGCTTTTCAGTGTATTTATGAACAAAGTATACGTTACGTGCAGTGCTGGTGCTTATATCAATAGTCTGGGATACGAACTCGGGTTTTCGAATTACGAATTCATCACTTTACTGATTGAGTCACTCAAAACTTCAAAAATATTATATTAGTATTATTTATATACAGTCTACTTTATTGATAATATACATATGTAATTTTGATAAAAAGGTACTATTCGATCATTATTTATAAATTTTATTGGTATTTGGGTAGTATTTGTGCAAATAGAATCACCGAAAAAATTTTAACAATATTAAATTCTTAATTTTGCGTTTAAAAATTCAATTAAAAATTAATGAACATGAAAAGGAATTTTCATTGGCCAGTTCTGTTATTTAAAAGTACTATTTCAGTAAGTATGTTAAGTAAATAAATCAAATTTATGTCCATAAATTTCTGTTTTGAGATAATTAATCAAAAATTTAAATAATTTAAAATTTTTTAAAAACAAGAAAATATGAAGAATTACATAAAATAATAATCAAGCCAATACAGCCATATTTTACGTGACATATCTAGAAATAGAAATTTAATTTCTGAAATATGTAAATACAATACAAAATATTCAAATTGTTACAAAACCCAAAAAATAAGTTTTTAATGAAAGATCACATTAATTTTTTATTAATTTCACAATTTTTGATTAATTTCATAATTTTACATAAAATGTTAATAAATTTTATTTTATTCCACATAGAAAATAATTAATATTTATGATTTTTCAAATAGTACAATTTTTCAAATCGTTGCATACATTACGAAAGTACATTTTGAATAAAAATTAAATTAAATACCATTAAAATATAGAAAAGTTTTCAAATGTAAACACATACACAAACGCACACGCACATCTAGACATTTTTCAAAAACTACGTTTTCGGACTTTTCAAAATATATACTAGTAGGTCAAAACATAGAAAGAAATTTTCATGACAGGTGCAAAGTTTTTTCTATAAGAAAGCAAAAATGCACGAATAAAATAGAATAAAAAGAATAAACATTTTTTGGCTAAAGAAATTCTCAGCAAAATATACACATTGTCATGAAAAATAAGCATCGAAAAATTTTTTCGTTACTAACATATCAATTTGGTAGTTACAATAATCAAAAATATCTTCATTTAAATTCAGCATGAAGCTCGTTTTTTTCTATATACGAACAGAGGCTATCAAACAATATTTCTCCTTCTTTTATGCACAAAACTTTTGTAAGTATACTATAGCTACCAATCGAAGCACGAGTGTTGAAAAAATAATGTTCAATTACATAGCCACTTTATATTCACCGACAAGTTGCATGTGCTACCATCGAGCTTCTCAATCAAGTATTATTTTTTTTTCTTTACCTCTCCTTCTTCGTTCTTTACCCCCCTCGAATTCTTCGAAAACGTCAATATATACGTTAGTGGAAGGATTTAAAGGTATATACAACGCAAATTTTTCCATTTTTATTTTTTAATTGTGTTAAGTACCACCCACATCTGGATATTATGTGATGATTATAAACCGCTGGTGAAAAAAATACACTTTGTAATATTAATAATTTCAGAGAATTTTCTACAGACATTTTATAATCGAATACTAATCGTCATTTTGTGGTCAGAGTACATAGAAAGCGTATGGATTAGTATTAGTCATTTGTTTTATCAATTTATTATATTTGCCAACTTGACAAAATAAGTAAGAAATTTTTTTTATTTTCCATAAGAATTATTATTAATAAAAGAATTAAATGCTATCGATAAACATGATTTTTAAAATTTTTAATGATTAGATTAATTTAGATAATTACTAAATGTAATCATTGACATTCGAATACACTGTCAACTTTTTTATAGTAAATTCAATACCATGTTAATCCAACTAAACATACGAACCATGAATTTAAACAAAAAAAAAAAGAAATAATTAGACTCAAAGATTCAACGGAACATGTACAGTTCATATATCTATACGGATAAAACAAATCTTTATAGCCAGTTCCTCAAGTATTATCTCCGTCGATTTAAACTTCGTTAGAATGCTTCGTAGCAAGCCTTACGCGAGACGGTTACCGCGACCATAAGCACACTACGTGATCGTTCGTATATACTTGCACATATATATATATATATATATATATATACGCATGACGACGCCTTCTTCTTCTTCTTGTCGACAGAAGGTGGAAGGTTTCATTGTGCGATGAAGGTACGTCGAGAGAAGGCAGAAAGAGCTCTGGATAATTGGCCTTTTGTATATTTTTTTTTATTGCTCTTACAAGATAGGACTTTCTTCGAAATTATAGTATGTAAAACGTATGTTTTGTGCGAAAGGCTTTATTCAAAGTGGTTACGGTTTAATTATATGTACTCACCTGCGTGAACGTCCGTGACAAATTTTTTTTCTTTTTTTTATTATGTTAATCGAGAAAGTGTCAAAGTAATTTTTACACTCGTTTTGTTATACTGCTAATGATAATGCGTACTGATTGAATGAATTTCATAATTTCTAGGAAATTTAATATCTTTAAAAGTACTAATATTGAATATTACATTTGTAAAATACAAAAAAACTAATCATCTTCTTTTCAACCATTCATACTTCAATTTTCACTGATACAAAAATTCATGTAACCAATTTTGAAATTATTTAACTTTGACACGAATTATTAAATGATGGTCAATTAAGGTATTTAAAAGTTTTGAATCCTTAAAAGTTATTGATTATTTAATCGTAAGACTACAGATATGACGTTTGTCGAAAAATTTTTAAATTTAACTTTTTATACATACTTTTAATTTCTTGCCATAATGTATTATATAGATCAATATATACTATTTTTTTAATTATTGAAAAGAGAAAAGAAGGTTCTAGCTATATTTATATAGGTTTACAAAACCAGGTTTCACGATATATTTAACGCTTAGATCCGCGCCTTAACACTTCGATATTTTTTCTCAATAAAAATCATATACTCATAATTAGTCCTAATGCCATATCGAATTAAATGAACTAACAAACATTTTACATGATTATTTTGATAATAATTGGACAAAATAGTTTATAAACGAATTAAAGTTACTTTTTTTTCAAAGATTTTCTCCTGTACAATAATTTTTACTTAAAACAAATTTAAATAATTGTTTTTATAAAAAAAGATAAAAAATATTCATCTTTCGAAATAAGATTTCAATTTTATGTGAAAACAAAATTTATGACTTAATAGTAAAATAATGTTTATAATTTTCTTTCACCTAGAAAACTTTTCCTTAAAAGTTAATAGACGCATGAAAAATATTTCATGTTCTTTCAGGAAAGTTGTAAAAAAAATTATTGTACCTTTTTTGTCAGTGTGAGAAGCAGAATTGGATGACAAAATAAACAATGTTTTAAATACTTACTGAAACTTATTATAAATTATAAATGTATTTATAACAATAATATTTGGTTCAAATTTTTCAAAGAATTTCTTTTTAATTAAACGCTTTGAATTTTAACATTTAATTATCCAGATAATTAAAAGCAAAATTTTTGAAAGTATGATTAGATAGATAAATAGACATTTATTCTTCTCCTTCTATCCTTCCAATCACCAACTTGATTACTCTTTTTTGACCTTCAGGAACGAAATCGCTTCGGTTCTATACTTGTGCTCGTCGAAAATCACCTATTTTGCTTCTTTGTTGTATGAAGTAAATCTGTAATAAAATATAAAAAGACTTTTAATACGATTCCATGTAACATAAAACGGTTTAATGCTGAAGAAATAAAATAAACTATATAATACAGTCAAATGAAAGAATTAAATAAATAGCTATATGTGAATTAAATGAATAATTAATTGTACTTATAATAATAAATACTTTTTCCATTAAAATACACCAAAAATGGAAATCAACTTGGTCAATTTGAGTGCGTGATTTGAAGCAGTGTATTCTTTTTTATGCAATACACAACTATGGTTACTTAGCCAGTTTGACTAGTCAAATTTCTACCAGGGTAATACTAAATAAATAAATAATGTCATAGATCAATATAATACACGCAATGATGCTATAGTTAATAGTACTATCAATTTGTATTTTGCAAGTATTTTACAATTCTTACCAAACTAATAATCACATATGTTATATAAAAATACTAATTTTTAATATTAAATATTATTAGTACATGTATTTGATCAATAATGGAACACATATTAATTCTTTGATAAGTTAATTTGAATAAATAATCCATTTTTAATTTACTTTGATAAAAAGAACATTGAAAAATATTTTTATATCATTCATAAACATGAATAACAAATTGAGTATTTTAACCAATTTAGTTTTGTATTAATCTGCCTATAAAGTTTATACTTTTCTACACGTGTAAAGGAACGAAGGATATTATTCGATCTTACAAAATTTTATTCCTAAAAATACATATTCCCTAAAATCTCATCACAAGTTTATTTGAAATTGGTAATTTTAAATATTAGAAGAGTTTTTACGGCCACTAAATATTTAACTTGCCTCCAGAGAGATAAATTGAGGGCAAAAATGACTATGTGTATGCATACATCTATGAAGCTTACACGTATATAAAGACATCGAAAATACTGACCTTTCAGTTTACGAGTATATGCGTAATATTACGAAACGCGTTAGCTTTCATATGAATTTTTAACTTTATGGACTTTTGAGCAAGAAGGTTTCCCAAAAGCACGAACTCTGAAAATGTTCAATGATCTAATGCTCAAGTGAATATATTGCTTATATTACTTATTACACTCAAAAGCATATTTTAGATGAAATTTCATTATTAATATGAAAACTTTTTCAATTAATCATCCTTACAATTTAAAAAAATAATTATTATAATTTTAATTATTAACAATCATAATTATTTATGATTCTTGATGTTTATAAATTGTAATATTCGTAATCGATTCTGTATGACTTTCTTATTATTAATACTGATCGAATAATTAAAATTTAAGTAATGGTCAGTCACTTATCCAAGTGCTTTTAAAAATATAAATTCAGTAATTGAAATTTATAGATTATTAAATAAAATTCTTTAGAATCATCATCATTTCTTTAAAAGAATTTGATGTTTCTTGAAAATTGTTATTGTAAATTAATTTAATTATACAAATAAATATTCACTCCAAACAAATTACACAAATGTCCCATAATCGTATGTGAACGTATCGTTTAAATACAAGCCACTTAAAACAACAATCACATTTTCATGAATGTAAGAACGTATACGAAATACAGCAAATGAAAAGCTTTCTTAACGCACAGCATAAGAAATGATTAGTATGGCAAGTGGCGTTGACTATAAAACCAAAATTTTCGTATGTACAAGATATAACTCAATGCACAAGAGATCCACGCGACAAATCTCCTTATCTTTTTATTTTCTTTTTCTTTTTATATTCTTTCTGTTATTTTTGTGCGTGTGCCTTTATCATCTTTTATAAACCCTTTTTGGTTTTTATAAGACGTGCCTTTTTATTCTGTAGCCAGCTGGAATTTTGATCATTTAAATTATCGGATTCCTTATAGATTACAAATTGAATAAAATTCCGTTATCACTATTTTCTTTTCTATACAAGTCTTCGATTGATTTTAAATTTCAATGCGGTTTTGTGTTAGAAGCTTTAATAATCTTAAGTAATTGTTTTAACAAGATTTATTCACTCTGTGAAAAATAACGGATTAAAAGGAAATGCGGTATTGAGAAAAAAATTTTACATGATTTCTGCGTGATTAATTACTTGTAATCAAAGCAAGCTGACTGACCATAAAATGCTTTATCTTTTTAATTTTTAATGATATTATTGAAATAATAAAATGCAGCTAAATTTATATTAAAAAATGCTAAATTTAATTTAATTCGTAATGGTATAGTTTTATCATGAACAATAATTAATTAATATGCGGTTTATTAAATAGGTACGTGCATTTCATGTAATTTATTTTTTCATACTGTAATAGATCAATGTTATGAATTTTTAAAATTAAGTTTTATTCATTTTTTTTAAAAATAAGTTAAAAAAATTTAATCACAACTAGGTATGTTTAAGGCACTTCGCGTGGATTTAATTGGGTTATGTTTTTAAAAAAATGCGTTTTTTAATTATCTGCCTCGTCCGTCTCATTAACGTCTTGTATTATTTGTGTATACTTGTGTTTAAAAAATTTTATCTGTGTATCATCCTTTTTTAAGTATTATTATAAGCAGTACATTTTTTAAATCTATAATTAATATTATTTAAACTCACATACTATTTTTTTAATTTTCGCGTTCAATCTTAAAACAGAATCAATATCAACATAATCTTTTCCAGACTACACCTTTAATCAATCATTATTAAACCAATCTATGAACAATGTTAAATTTTACATTAAAAAATAAACCGAAAAGAATAGAAATAGAAATACGAAATTAAAGAAAAACTTTCTTCGACCGTTCAGCCGTAAGCCCACAAAAGAAACATCACAGAAACTCTTGAATTCGATTTAAGAATGGGCGTCTGTTTCGTTGAATAGTAACAAGTTCGCATAACGGTGGTTGAACCATACAGCCATAGAATTGCCGAAAAGAAAAAAAACGAAGTAAAATAAAAGAGACCAAGGGCACAGGTGCAAAATGTAGAAGAAGTTTATAGATGTATAGTATAATATACATTTTCATGGTCGTTTCTTTTATTTATTTTTATTTTGCAAAAGAATAATGTATAGTAAGGGTCCCTTATACAGGACAGACGCTCTTAAAAATGTTATGTTAGTCCCTTCGATAATGTATTTTGAGTCTTCTATTGAACATATTTTTCTAGGATTGATCGACTTTATAAAAATGCATGGAAAGATTGAAATCCGGACAAAAAATGGTCTATATTTATGCGACGTTTCTCACGCGATATATCGCAAGGTGCTCTTCTCCAAAGTAAATCTTTAGCTAGTTGGAATGTTTACGATCAAGTGATAGGCATGCTTTTTTGTCAATGTTGTTATAATATATTCTTTGTTTATTTTTGTAAGCTCAAATTTTTTTTTAAATAATGGAAAATAAATGCTTTTTTAATTTTATTTTTGTATAAATTGATTATCAATTGAAAAAGAATAAGTTCTCGATAAAAACTAAGCGATTTGAATGTATTATTCCGTAAAAAAAATTTATATAATTAGAAAATTTGTATAACATCACACTTATAGCGAAGGAAAACAAAAGACTTTAATGTAAAATTAATGAAACGGTCTCTCTCGCGATAAACTATTAGCCTTTCAATGCATAACAATTGAAAAGAAAAAAAAGTATACGTGACACCCTCTTCGACATTCAAAAGTTAATTATTCCAGAAGTTTAAAAAATTAACATTTAAATCTAAAAATGAAACTGCTGAAATTGTTTACGTACGTCGACGTTATAAAGAATTTTTCATAAATAAGAAAAAAAAAGATTCGTCGCGCGTGTCAAGGATATGTGAGGTCGATTATCGAAATTCATTTAAAATCTTTAAGCCGACGTAATTAACAAACTTACCACGCATAAGCCTTTTCGTTTCGTCATATAAATCAATCCGTAAGTAATGTCACACTACGTGAGACCGGATAAACCGCTTGTATTTTTAAACATTTCGATCAATTACAACATTGATTGATTTATATTGTATCTATACTTTTAATAAAATATTTTTGCATTCGTAAGGTACATGCTGTCAATATGTATTGAAAATAGATTCAAATTTTTAAAATAAATAATTATTATTTGCACAAATAATATATAATTTTATTATATAACTGTCTGCATGGGAATAACTAAATTATTAATTGATAAATTCATAATTTACAATTCAATTTTATGCTGTTTAATTCTAATTAAATTGAGAGATGATACTTATAACGTAATAATTAATAAAATAATTTTAAACAATGTGACAATTACACAAAGTGAAAATGTAATATTAGGAAAAAAACTATAAAAAATGAAAAAAAAAACATTTCAATCATAAGTTTTTTTATCATGAAATTTAGCTTATTCTTATAACATATAGAATTTAACTTACTTCTTATTCCAAATAAAGTAGTCTTAGAAATTTTGTAAAACAAGCATTTATACAGCTTAGCGAAAAATACAATATACAAATTACTCAGAACTAAATAGAAGATACGGTCTGAAAATAAAAAAATTATAAAGAACGATCTATAATGTTTGCTCTAAAAGTTCGATGGCTAAGTGTCACGTCATGCATAATGTATGGCTCTTAGTTTACATATTAATCTGACATGTTTGTGATGTCGCACGCAGCAATACCCAAAATCTTTCTTTCTCTTTCTCGCTCGCGCGTTTATAAAAAAAACTCCGTGCGTTGAATTTCGGGTTGAATATTTTTTTCGTTTTTTTTTTTCTACGTTAGGGTCATTCATTGCATAGAAGTCTATTGATATGATATACTATACTAGTTAGAAAAAAAACGAACTATGAATTCATGACTCGTGGCAGACATACGTTTCTAATTGACCCGTATAACGGTTTCAACTAAATTGTATGTATTATATGTGTTACTTTTTGGAAATCGTTTTCGAAACTGTTGATTTGATATGCATCAAAATTCCGTTTGCGCATTGAAGCTGTTATATACTGTAAATTTCGATTACTTGCTTTTTTTTATTGTAAGACCGGAAATTTGGTCTGAAAACAATTCATTGTACGATATTTGGGATCCTATTGCAAAATACGAATATAGACGTTTGATGATTAAAATTGCATTATTGAACGCGTAATCTACGTTGAGTATACAAAAGACTACTCAAGTGTTACTCGAAACTTTTGTTTTTTACAATTCAATTTTTTTAATTCTACTCATTACCATCCAACAAATAATTAAATTTCTTGTTTTTTAACATTTTATGTCAAAAATATATCATAGAAAATTTAAAAATTTTTTATTGATTTTATGTATACAAATGTTGAGAAAATGAAAACCATCGGCTTTAATAAATATGAAAAACAGCATTTCTGTAAAATTATGATTTGCTTATAAAAGATGTTTATTATTCCTCAGTTCTTTTATTTCAAACAGATAATTTAATCTATAAACGTTTTATTAATTATGAGTCATGAGAAAAAAAATTCATAACTACGCTGTAATTAATTTAGCGTTACAACTTTGCTAATTGTAGTTGATTATACATTCAAGTTAATCGACTAATTTTGTTGATTCATTCTGTCAATCGTTAAGGAAAATTTAATATTTTACAAAACTACGAACCATGACTCATAAATTTATGTATATATATCTAAGACAAAAAAAGATAACCGAAAAGGATCCACCTTGATCCAAGCAGGTGTACGTTCACCAAATTGTTCGCGAAAAAAAAAAATGAGAAATAAAGAAGAAAAAAAAGAGAACAAGGATTCATGCACCCTGCACGCGTAAGTTGGCGATTAAAATCGGTCGACAAACAAGTTATATGTATATATAATAGACCTTCTACCTTATCCCGGAAACATTGAAAATTTTACGAATCGTTCGATCGTACAGCTTGGATTTGCAACATTACTTGGTCGGAAGCTTTTGTAAAAAGAAAAAACCACAGGTATGCGTGGTCTGACTTCGCTTTCGTATTATATTATAGTTCTCTCTTATATTTTTTTAAAAATCTGACTCATAACTTTATTTCACGTGACTCATATATAACCGACACACGTGAAGGAGTTTCTCTATAATGTGTATATATGCCTTCTTTCTTTTTTTTCTATTAAAGTGCACGTGAGGTAGCCAGCTCGTCGTCAAAACGGGAATGCTTATACACCTTCAAAGTCTATTTATGTTGTGTATATGTAGAAAACGATGACTAATTTTACTATCTTACATTGTATATTGACCTTTTTAACTTTTTAATTTGCCGCTTTTCTTTGATTCGCGTGATACATACGTAAAACTTTTTTAGGCTTTCGCAATCTTTCGAATTGTTGCATTTCTCTTTATGATCTGTTCTTTGCCACAGTGACTGACGTAATTCGTTTAATCTGTTTATAAGGATATTATACGTAGACAAATTTTAAATTATATATTTTTACATGTTTAAAAACAAATTCTTATTATAAATTAAATATAAACATTAATTTCGAATAGATATTTTTAAAGAAATATTATGTAAACTATTTAAAGGATTCAGAATATACAATTTCTTAGAATGAAAGTTAAATTAAGATTTTTAATTTTTAATATAGAGATTTAATATAGTATTAATTTTGTTAATGGAAAAGGTTCAAATAAATGGAGATTCATTTGAACCTAATATGAAATATATTTTATGATACCTCACATCTAATTTTTATTATGGAATCTCATATATTTTTACGCGGGTTCTAAGGTATACTTTCGTAAATAGTTGTAATAAAATTTTTTATTATTCATCATATAAATTTTTGAAGTTATGTTTTATAAATAAATCAAGTCTAGGAGTGAATACTTATTTTATTGATCACAGAATACGCTTGAATTTTAAATAAACTTCAAAAGTCAAATGAATTTACACAGAAATAATATTTAATAGCGTTAATATAACTTATATCAATAAAGGTTTAAAAGATTCTTAAAACATAATTAATATATTGAATTGTATACTAGTAATGGATATAAACAGCTATAAAAAAAGCTGTTGATAAAATTATAAGTACAATTTATTTAAGCAAACAATAAAAATGAAAATTTTCGAAAACGTCAGATTAAAAATAAATAAATTAGTTAAAAAGATAGTTTAAATCTCCATAATAACTAGTTTAATAATCGCAAAAATATGAATCTCAATAATTCTAAAAGTATATGCTTAAAGCTCCCTATATGCACTCCTATTTTCATAAAGTTTACTAGGTATTTGCAAGCTACTCTCTCCGAGCTGGTTCTTTATTTTAAAATTACCGGCATCATTACTCTTCTTGCATAAAGTGTATGCGCGCACGCTTCATACTTTTATCTTCACACTCGCTAAGCACAATATGCAACATTCGTGACAGATCAAAATTATGATAATAAAAAAAAAGTCAACTTGGAGGGTTAAGGACTAAAAACTATATACTATAACGTTCGTTCTTTTTCTTTTTAGTTTTTTTTTTCTCTCTCTCCATCGTTCGTCGTTGTCGAGAGGTCAAGCTCTTATCGAGCTTAAGCTCGCGGAAGAAAAAAGAAAAGTTAAAAAAAAAGCAAGCAGTGTGCACGCGTTAAAAGCAGTACAAACTGATTAGTTTGCGCTGTGTTTAGCGTCAATTCACTCTCGATCGTAAAGTTTGATGCGGACGATAAAAAAGCAAGACCGCATAGTTTTTCTTTTTTTTTTTTTTTTACTTTAAAGAACCTCAAAAAGCCCGCACGGGATATATAGTTTTTCTGGTCTCCGTCATTCTTTATGACTATATACCTTTTTTGGTGAAGTAAGAGCATGTGTTTGTATGTGTGTGTCTGTGTTGTCTCTGCTTTTCTTAAGATCGGGGCACCCGCAGTAAAACGTATCAGCTTGCTCATTCTTATATAGGAATTTTCTGTAACTATCTTCTTTTCTTGAGTGCAACTTCTTTTTAAAAAATTTTAAAAAAAGTATATATGTATGCACGCTCTTTCGTCTTATAACATAAGATGATATGTATACGGGTGCTTCGAAATATATATTAAACGCGAAAAATATGTTCTTGAATTATCCATTTGAACGATTATACGCATGCTTACATTGAATTAAAGTAAATTTTTAATTGAATATTTACTAGTGTGACGAACGTATGTACGTATTTGCTTTGACTTTGATTACTCGTCGGTAAACTATGTTGACAATCCAATCATATTTCTGAAAAATGTTGAATGTTAATTTAATTCTAGATTTATTTGATAGATTATGTACGTAGCTTTTGAATAAATTAATGTAATATTAAATTATTAATTAATGTGGAACAAGTAAATATTATAAAAAAAAAAATTTTCAATCTAGTTTCCAGCTGAAGAATTAAGTGGTGGATGAATCGAATATTTAATAATTACTCAAATATTAATAAAATTTTCCAATTATTAATCTTAAAACGACTATTGATAGCTTGTACAATAAGAATTTCTTCTATCCCAATCAAATAAATAAATATATAAATAAATATGTAATTAATCATTAAATTTTTATTAATTATTCTAAAGTAATTCAAAAGCAAATAAAATCTTTATTTTCTTCTTTTAGGTATCCATAAAATAGTGACGAAAATTAAATCTTTGCTTTTAACGACTTCTGAATATAAATATCGATTGGAAAAAACCTTCGAGACAGAAAAAAAGAGTAAAACAGCCACATTAGCATACTCGGTATTTTAATTAGTGGTTTTAGGGTGTTCACGCTTTAAGTTGTCGTGCTCATATATAAGCCCTTCTTTGACGTTATATGTATATAATGTCCATCGTCACTGTAACGTAGTCGTCAGGATATGACGTCATACGTTATTTTTCCAAAGGAAAAAAAAAGGTTTAAATACATAAGTGTAGGCGCTATATAATACGTGTATAAACATATATGTATACGCGACTTTTTTTTCTTCCACCCGACGAAAAGGCCATTGATTCTTAAAATACGCGCCTCTTTTTTTCTTCTTCAAGAAAAAGCGACCGCCACATAAAGTCGTTAAGATCGCGGGCAAATAAAATCGCCATTATAGTGATTACGGATTTGTTTATCTTTATTCAATGTAAAAAAGCACAAGTTATTTTCGGTAAAGACTCTGGCGCCTTTAGGTTGTTGGCCTATATGAAATATCTTCTTTTTTCTCACTATTCAGCTACCAAGTTTTTTTGAACTTCCAAATAAAACAACATTGTATGAATTAGCAAGTTATGATGTGATTTCTGTTTACAAAGATGTGAATAATTGGAATAAATATTATCGTAAACTCGGAATTTTTAAGAGCATTGTAAATTTAAGTAAAATATTATGAAGGGAAATTTGGTATAAATCTGTAGCAAACAAATAATAAAAGTTTATAAACGTATTAAATGTTAGAACAAAATTATAATAAAATTTTATTAACTTCAAAGGGAATTTATGGTCTTTCGTTGTGATAAAAGCAAAAATATATTGGCAAAAGAAATAAATTATTGATATATTGTAAATATGATATTGTATTTGCACGTTTAAATTATTTAAAAAGGACATTTGAAATATTTAAATATTTATGTAGAATTAATGTCTCGTTATTGTAGTGAATATGTAATTTATATTTTATTTAAATAAATAAATTCAAAAGTTAAATTTTTTTTATTTTTATAAAACTCTATATTTTACTTAATTTGAATTCAGGGTCATAAGTGAAGTTTTTGCATTAATTACTATAACTGAAGTATACGGTTAAAATTAGTTTGATTTATTGACAATTATTTCAGCATTCAAATATTCCACAGATGTCCTTGGATTACAGTAAAATATACAACAATTTTCATTAAACAAATTCGTATCTTCTTTACAAGTATGTTGGCAGTTTCTTTTATTTTTATCATAATAAATTATTCCAGAATAATTTTTTGTTTCGTTGTATGTTGAATTATAATTATAACTATTTACATAATAACATGTGTTGGGAAAATAAGAAATTTTTTTTTTAAAAAAAACGTTCTTTTCGCTCTAATACTTTTAATTACGATTGTAAGTTAAAAATTAGAACTGAAAATTAAGTAATTATAAATTCTCAAACGAACATTTTTTTAAAATATAACAAAAAATAGTAAAATATAAAATTTTTTTTAATGTGTATCAGGTCTAAAAATATTATCGTATTCATATTTTATTTTACGTTAATTATAAAGAAATTAAAAATTTCAATCGATGATTAAGTTATTACATTGCGATCTGCTCAAAGGAATCATTGTACTGATATATTAATCCAAGTTAAAAATTTTTCTAACGCACCGAATCAATTTTAAGATGGATCTTACGAGCATAAGCTCGTAAAGTACAAAATTTATTGAACGATAATAAAAGAAAAAGAAGAAATGTACGAAAGGAATCGAAGTAAAAGGAAGATGACGTAAAAATAAAATGAACGATAAGAACGAGAAAAGTAAGAGAAAAAGAGAGAGAAGAGAGTATACGTCGTTCTGACATTTTCCAGTGGTTATTTGCGTCAAAAGGTCCACCTACTGTTTTATCGCATAAACAGAAAAAAAAAGTCTGTCGAACAATTTATCCTCGTCTTCATATACGTCGCACGCAGGTGCCGTTCAATGACTATAAAGGCAAAAGACCTTATTCGCTCTCTCTCTCTCTCTTCTGACTTATCAGTCTTTTGAAAAGTTGGACGACCGATTCCATGCACGCGACAAACAAAACGTTTTGTATTAAATATAAATATATATCTAAAAAAATTTTTTTATTAATGTGTACATCGAGGTACACTTACCTTTTATTATACGACAACAAACTTATTAAAAATATTTCGTATATTTGTCCATTGGTTGGATTAATGTACATGCGCATAGTTATCAACGACAGAAGATCGATAGCTTTATACTTTTATTTTTCTGTGTTATACGCACGATTAGTCAACTTTTCTGAGAAAAAATTTTCAAACGAAATTTTTCATATTTTCTTTAAAATTATTTTTTTTATTTAACATAGTCCTTTAAAATGAACTTTATATGAAATTTAAAAAATATTTGTTCATGTAAATTTTCAATTTATTTATTTGTATTTGTATAATCTTAAATTTTTCTACTGAATCAGTTATTTTCAAGGCTTATACGTCATTTAAATTCATAATGTTTTGTGACGTGTCATACTGCTTTTTTTCTAAATAATAATTGCGAATGTGGTGAATCTAATCCTTTTTTTTACAAAAACTTATTTTTTTAATGATAAAAAAAAATTAGATTTTATTTACATATAATTTAAAAGCTTTTTTCTAATACAAAATGATATCTATAAAATAGAAAAAATTTTGTTTTCATAAGAAAAATAGTTATATATGTGTGTTATTTGCTCAGTAAATTAGAAATTCAAATGTTTGACAATACTAAAAGATTTTCAGACAGCTAAAATTGAGAAATCTTATTTTGTAATATTTATTGACGTATATTCTTTAATCCGTAATTAATACAATATCTTTGGAGTATCATCGTTAATTTATTGATAAAATAAATAAGGTTTTAATATTATCGCTAAAAATAAATTCATTATAATTTCCAGATATTGATTTCAAAACTTTATTTATCTAAAGCTCAATTGAAACAGGCAAAAATAGAGAAGGAGGATAAAAAACTTACTTTATCTAAATTTTCACAAAATAAATATTATTACCTGCGAAACTTTAATTTTTATTATTTATTTACATACTTATGAATATATAAGAGAATATTATTTTATTTATATTGTGGTTTATTATGCGAGATTTGATAAACAAAGATCAATAAAACTCTTACGTAATATAATATTCACTTAAAACATTAGCGCAATAAAATATTTCAATGACACTGATGTATCATTATTAATGTTTCCATTATAATACCAAATAAATTTGAAAATTTTTCTATTCAAACGTCATATACAACGTTGAAGCCGCAGTAAATGCGAAGAAGTTATTACTTTAAAAAAAGGGTGAATATTATTATCCTCATAAAATAAGTCTTTGTCAAATTACTTGAACAAAGAAAAAAATTATGAAGAAATTTTATTACGCAATAATTAAGGGTGCGAGAAATTATCATATTAAATATAGTTATTAAAAACTGTAACGGGAACAATACAGCAAAAAAATCATGCTTTTAAAACGTTTTAAAGAAGAAAGACTTTGCTAAGTCTTTAAAATTAGTCATATATTTTAATATTGCGGTGATTGATGGTTTAATAACGTCGTTTTATATATATATATATATAACGATATAGGTAAAAAAAAACAAAGAGCTTTACTCCTCCTTACAATTCTTATCTAGAAAGAAATAATGTTTACTTATTATAAAACTATAAACAAAAGAATCTAAAATAAAATAAATTTTTAAATTGCTGACGTATAAATGAGCTTACATAATGGAAGCATAAATATAGAAATTCTTCATTCTATATTTTTATTTTACTTTTTATTCTTTAGAGTCCAGATATCTGTATTTATTGTAAAAGTAGAAAAATAAAAATCAAATTTAAATGATATCAGTTTTAATTCTCCAACTATGTATCGTAGGATTATACATTTTAGGGAATGATTTTTAATTACTAAAACTTCTTTTTGTTTGCTATGACAATGATTTTAAAATTAATTGAACATGATTTCTTTCGAATGAGCTGCATTATTTAAAGTTTTGCTTTTTATTTCATTTGAGCTATTTTATTTACCCTTTTGTTGTTGGATTTAGAAGGTATAGAGATTTCGTTTTTTTGGAATACAAATTAATCTACTATACAACGATAAGTAGATATTTTAATTATTTCAGTAAATGGATTTAAAGCTTTTTAGTATTTATTTTAAGAATTGAAGCTCATTTTTTCTCACCTGTCTATCACAATGAAAACTAAAATCTTTCTATTCTATGCGTAAATGAGTTTAAAGGCTTTGGCCTTTTTTTTAATTACTCAAGCTTGCTTTTGTTTGTTTCTCTGTCGTGTAATGAAAGATAAAACCCATTTTTTCCCAGATGAGCTTAAAGCGGATTTAAAAACTATTTCTAGTTATTTGAAAATAATCAAAAAACGAATTTTCTTTTTTTTAAATTAGAAGTTAATAACAAAGGAGCTTTGATAAATGTATGGTTTAAATAATATAAAAATTTCTTTAAAAAAAGTCTAAAAAATTCTGGATTTAACTATCCACATCTGTTTGCAAGTAAGTTCTGAATGGGTCCCAGAATATCTGCAGACAAAATGACGCAACTGTAAACTAAACACTAATTTAAAAAAAAGGATTATATTTTTTGTCAGTAACGTTAATCTTGACTTGTCTATTTTATTTTAACACCTATATTTTGAAATTTTTTAAATATAGTTTAATTTAAAAGTAATTAAAAACTTTAAATTAAAATTAAATTATATTTTTATTTTCTATAAATTACAGTACGATGATAACTTTTGATTTTTTAAAAAGTTTAAAATAATAATCATCTGAATAACGATTCAAAAATAATACATTTACATAGCTTTACATTATCAGAGTTCAATTCTTGATTTTATTTTAAAATTATAAGCTTCACAGTGGGAATTACAGAAATAAAATGGCCTTATATAATTCAAGCCACTTATTAATTCATACGGTGTAAGCATGTCTACAATGATATAAAAAGCTTCAAAAAAAAAAAAAAAAAAAAAAAAAAGAATTTCGGTGAACTCAGCAATATTTAATCATTCTACTTTCATAAATAATTCATCTGTAATGTTTTCCTTTCCATTTAACTGATTTCCGGAGGGTTTAAAAACAACAGTATACGCGATTCTAAAATGAACCATATTACCGGGCTATATCTTTAATCAGCTTAAATGAATTAATAAATTTTACCTTCATTAATTAATCCATTGATTTTGTAAAAAAAAAATATTAACAGAAAACGGTATAAATCTAGATTGTTCGTTGCCAAAAGTATAACGTATTAATTAAGCAATTACAATAGGCCATAATACGAGATACAAGAAAGCTCTTTAATCTAATAAATATTAAACTAGAACATAGATCAGAATGAAAAACAGTTTAATCAATTGTCAAACTATCGAGATATGCATGTGAGTGTATGGTAAAAGAAAAACGTACTGCGTGTGAAAGATTAGTGATGATGCTCGTATATTTCTAACCCCGCGGAAGTGTTAAATTCGAAGGGTGGAGTTTTAGGCTAACGTGGAAAAAAAAACTAAGGAGAAGGAAGAAGATTTTTCCTCAAGGCGTTATAAAGCTTATAACCTTCGTACGAGAATGAAAAAGGTTATATACTAGCCTATAACTCTTCGCGTAATTTAGGGAAGATCGCGTTCTCTCTCTAACGCAGGCTATTAATTTTCCCAAAGCCGCGCATGTACTCGCACACACACACGCTCGCACGTAGGATGTATCTACTACGAAAATTTTCTCCATTTAACATTTCTGTCCGTGAGAGTGTTCGATTAATCGGTCTTACTACTGCACGGCTACGATTGACGTTTTATTGCTTCTTCATACAATCGCGCTTATATAGTCGCCATAAGACTGGAATCTATACTATGCTAGGATTAATGAAAGGTTTTAACTTAGAATTATGGTTACATTTGCTATTTTTCTTTTTTTTTCTTTTAATTTTTATGAATGTGTCGAAAATTACAATCTTCAAGACAGCCATAGAAATTCTTAAGAAAATAATTGCTGGAAAACACGAATGATTAAAATATATGTATAGGTCAATTATATTAATTTTCGTTTATTCTTCGCTTATTTAATTTTCGTAATTGAATAATGTGGCTATTTTGAAAAAAAAGTTTTATTTTATCCTACAAAGATTTCCTGGTTACAATAATATAAAAATAGAATCAATTTTGTTAATCTATTTAAAATGATTTGAGGCCAAGGGATGTAAGAGATTTAAATAAAATATGAATTATCGGTCATCGTTATTTTTATAATATAAGCTTTAAATTTAAGAATTTTGCTTTTTTCCTTATCACACTTAAATAAAAGACTTGCAAATGATATTTTCATTATTCAATCTCAATTGTTTATACTTACAAACCAATTCAGTAAATTAAATAGAAAAAAATAATTTTATACGAAAAGAATAAAGATTAATCTGTAGGGTATGATATAAAATATATTTGACCTTTTATAAAAATACTACGAATTATATTTAGAATTATGGGTTTGATCGAATGTATAAATTAAAGTTACAGCAAATATCGTAAAAATAAAAATATCTATACCTAAAAATACGAGACGAATGTTTTGTAAATGATAAGGTATGTTTTTATATGCATTAATTTAAAAAAGATATTTTGTTTTAGTCGTAACTCATAAAAATTAACAATTTGAATATTAAGTATGGACTATTAGATATAATTACCCAATATAATGAAGATACTATTTATCGATCTCATAATACTAAGGTATAATAATTTTTAACCAAATGTTTTTTTGATAAAATCGATAAAATTGAGTGCACCTGCATATAATTTTCTCTCTTGCGAATATCTAACTAAAAGAAAAATGGCAAAAAAAGATTAGCCACAAACACTGTAACGAATAAGATATAATGATCGTTCGTCTAATACGAAACAAAAGACTTTATCCTCTTTATTATTTGCTATCGTGCTGGTACTTTAAGGTAACTTAATCATCTATAAAGTTCAAAGTATACACAATGATATTCCCTCCCCCTTCTCTCTCTCATCTTATTTTTGCTCCGTTTCTCTTTGGGTTTGCATATAATTAATAGTTTAACGCTTGGTACTGTTATTCAGTTTAGTTATACTACTCGACAAGACCCTTTTTGCCATAATGAAGCTTTTAACTATACGTTGCATATCGAGAAAAACCACTTGATTTTACAACGAATTAATATAGTCTTTGAATATTCAATAGTAAGGGATATTATAAAAATATTTATTTTTTCACCATAACATCAAAACAATACTCATTGTGTTTTCTACATACGGTGTCTTTTCATTATAATATATCTATACCTACCTGCATATTTTTTATTAATACGTTTTGGATATGTTGTATAATAAATTTTTTATTCTTATTATAAATAAATAGACACAATAAACTTATTATAGTAGCTTTTAGAATGTATTTGTAAGTAATGATTTTTTGCTCATTTATTTAATTTTAAAATTAAAAGTTTAATTAATTTAAAAATTAAAAATTTAATTAAAATTCTACGTTAAATATGTCTAAATTTTATACATAATTAAAAATTATTTTTCCATCCACTAGCTATTTCATTTTAATTTTCAACGTAATTTATAAACTCACTTCAAATTACAAAATCTTTTCTGCATAAAACAGTTAATTAAAATGCTGTTAATCTCGTTGTTTTTTTATCTTATTTTTCAACGAATAAAATCTATTCAAATAAAAAAAGGTTAAAAAATTGCCTGATACACTCATTTCACCGTTTTTTTTCAATGATAGTGCTTTATTATCCGTACAGTAAAGTTCCATTTCTAACACACATGTATATATATATATATAACACATTTATACAAATCTATGGAAAGGCAAAACCAAATAGCTACCTCCCTCATCTCTTTTGCCTCGTAAAATCCATTATTTAATCAACAAACTTCTATCGTGCTTTGCCAAGTGGAAAATTCGTTTAAAACGAATCAAGCATGCAAACGTTGAGGGAAGCCCATCACTGTACATTTCTATATGTATATACACCAATACCTTCAAAACTTTTATTTATTTTTTCTTCTATTTTTTAACTGACGCTAGTGTAGATTATTCCTGATGCTCTGCTTATATACATACCTACATAGGTAATAGCTATTCTCATCGATACACATCTATACCCTAAAGCGGAAGCTCATCAGAGATTTTTTATTTTTTATTTTTTTTTTAAGAGCGTAAATACCTTTATATGAACTCTTATGGTTTAAATGGGCCTATATTTCGAAATTTAGCTTCATATCGTCTTTAAAGATTGGAAGAAAGAATAAAAAAAAACTAAGAAATATCAAGATTCACTATATACGACAGCTGGTCGGCCTGATCGGGGCCTTCTTTTTTATTTTTCTCTTTCTTTTACTCTTTTTTTGCTCTCTTTCTCTTATTTCTTCCCTCACAGCGTGTGTGTTACTAAGCGAAGAGAGCTGCACACGCATGGCCCATATAAGCATTGTACAATGTAATCTGACCTGCTTCGGACGAATCCATATTTCCGATAGATTTTTTTCAATTCTCTATATATACAATGTTATTCTCGTTCAACTTTTTTTTTACCTACCTATAAATGCCACTCGATCTCTCCATTAAATTTTCCGCACAATTTTTTTTTTCATTGCTCGTTGAAAGAGGAAAAAAAAGGTGGACCATCGAGAGCAATTTACAGTACATACACTTTTCTCGCTAAATGTACGAAAATTCGTTTTTTTTTCCTTTTTAACATTTTTTTTATTTTCATTTATTGAATTGGAATTTGAAACGAATAAAAATTCGTACATTATTTAAAGAAATTTAATCCCATTGTTAAATCAAAATATTTAAATGAACAAAATAAATACTGTATATTCGCCAGCTTTTATTTGAAATTTTTTCAATTCGATGTCCATGGTTGTTCAATTCAATAACAAATAAATTCACTCTGTAATATTTATTTTTCAATAAAATATTTTATCAAATCTTTTACATGACAAAATTTATTAATTCTGTGCAATACAAAAAATAAAGCTATTTTCATTTTGTAGACATATAGAATTACCTAAAGATTGATTTTTAATTAAAATAAAAGAAATAAAATAAAATTATTAGATGAAAAAAATTCTTTTACTTTTGGATAAACAAAATACTTTTTCTACATTACTTCAATTCATAAACAATTAAACAGAATTTTAAAAAATAAGTCGTCCGAATTATTGGTTTTAAAACATTAAATTTTTAAAAAGAATATTCCAAGCCAAAATAAGCAGTAGAGCTGAAATTTTATCGTTTTAGAAGCCAAGCGCTTTAAAAAAACCTCGAGTTTCAACGGAGTAAAGGTCTATATGTACAAGTCCGAGCTACCTGCTCAGTTTAAAACTTGTGCGTCTCTCGCATACATACATATATAAAATACAATCAGAAAATATAAACCAGTATATCTCCTTCCCCAAAAAAAAGATTATAGGGTTATATATGCTATATAGTAGTGCGTGTAAAAGTGCGTTAGTGTATAATATTTAGGTATACTAAAAGCATATACAAGTTTTCGAATCATTAAGAGAATTTCTCGCAGCTTGATCATTATCTGTACATAATTATTGTTTAAGCATTTTTTTTCATACAAAATTAAAGAAAAAAAAGAAGAATTGCAATTTTGTAAGCCTGTGATGAAAAATGCTAATCAATCCAATACTTCTAATCACTGTCCAACTGAGTTTTTATACTGCAGATGCGTTTCGACTGACAAAATGGTATATTAATTCCTTTTTTTCTAATCTTTTTTTTTTACTTAATCGTAAAAACGTTTTTGGTGGGTGCTGATGGTTTTTTAGACTTGTGTATAATGACTTATATTTTGTTTTTCGAAAACTTTTTTTAGCGCTGATACGTGATAAAACTTGATGACATTATAATTAGATGATTTATCAATTTGACATTTATTTTTTTAATGATTATAGCATTAGCTTAAAATGAGATGATAAAATACAATATTTTAATAAAATTATGAAATTGCATAAAATTATATACAATAAATTTTTTACCAAAAAGATGACTGGAATTAAAATATCATTTTATCAAAAAGAAAAAATAATTACATCGAAAATATAAGTAATAGTATATTAACAAACAGGAAACACTACATATGTGTAAAAATAAAATAACTTTTAAGCAAAAATAAAGTTTAAATCAGTTTTACAGATAAGAGAAAAATTTATTACTATCATAGAAAGTCGATTTAAAATTATTTCTCAATAAATCTATTTAATTTAGAAGCAATTGACAGTTTTTTTTTTCAAAGATTTTATTTCTTATTAATTTTTCTATTTCCAGTACACAATTATCCAATTTTATGTATGCAACTGTAAGGCTATGAAACCAGTAATAACTTGAATGTCCAGATAATTTTCTATCTAGCAACAAGATTTTGAGAAACTTATAACTTACACTTTAATGCTACTATAATCATAAATCTTATTTAATCGTCATTTTTTTATCTTCGAAAATAACTTTATACGAAAAAAAAATAATTTTAAACAAGTTGTGATTACTGCTTATTAAGTTTACAACGAAATTTTAAATAAATTATCATACTGTGTGATTTTAATGTTATGAAATCTAATATGTTTTTAAAATAATCTTAATTTATAATCAAAATAACTAAATTTCAAGATTAACTATTGATCAATAGAAATTATCTAACAGAAATTAAAATTATTTTTTTTAATATTTAACGATTCCTTTTAAAAATCCATTACATTACTCTCATCTAATCGCATCCTCTCTCGTGTACATCGAACCATTTTACCATTTCTCGCTTACGTTTTTCCGTTTTTTTTCTTTTACCAAAAAAAAAGTCCAAGAACCTCGTCTTACTTTCGAGGGCGGATCAAATAACGAAATATAATCGCTCGCTTTTTTTTGGCAGAGAGCGATCAAATTCTGACGTGTACAAAAAAAGCGCTTACTTATACAGTGCTGAATTTTCAAGGAGAGGGATCCAAGGAGAAAAGCAGAAAAATTAACAAGATCTTTCAGTAAACTAGTAGTAGTCCTTTCTGTCACGTTGATTTTTTTTTCTTTTTTTTTTTAAATCAGGTAGAAGAACATCTTTAGAATTTCTCTCTTTATAGCAAGCCTTGAATTTTCCTAAAACGAGGTCTTTCTATTGAAAGGTGACAGGTAGAGAGCGAATTCTGAGCTTGAATTCAAAGCAGGTATGGTCACATATATATGCATGCATTCATTTTTAAAGGAAATTCTCGTTTTTTTTTCATCTTTCTTTCTCTCTTTTAGATTCTTGTAGAGCAAAAAAGATGGAAAAATCGAAGATTTCCTGGTTTTAAAATTGAATAGAGAAATCCCCAAGAGAGATCCAGATGATAGATACGTTTTGTGAATTTTTTTTCAGGAAAAAAAATAATCTCAGCCGTATAATTAAAGATTTTTCAGTAGAATCGTCACGCCACTTTTCCCGTTTTAAATTGTGAACGAATTATATTGTGAATAGAAGATGCGTATGTGAAGGAGCCATGGGAAAGAAAATAAACGAATCAAGCGTAATGAATTCGTCATTAATTTCATGATCTTTCATATTTCTTTCATATATATATATATCGTTTCTTTTCTATTAAATTTATTTTTGTTGAATGATTATGCATGGAATACAAGTCCATCGACTAATGATGTTTTAATATATTTCTATCATCAGCCACAAATATACTTTAGTTATGCAGGATAAATTCTTTTTTTTTCAATAAAATGTAAAGAAATTCTTTTATAAAGAAAAAAGATTAATTAATTCGAAAGATCGTATAAATATTTTCGTACTTAGCGCACAGGCTCGATAAGTCGAATTGTGATAAATGGTTTTTAGAAAAGAGCGAGTCAGCAAATTGGTTGAAAAAAATTTCTTCTTTCTCTTCTCTCTCCCTTCTCCTCTCGAGTGTAGACATATATGTAAGGCCCACCTACGGTGCAAAAAATATATAAATCACCTTGGTAGATATAGTTAAAATATTTTCAGATGAAAAGTTTGGTCAAAGTATAAGTGTATAAACAGCCACAAAATATCTTTATATACGTAAACAAAAGGACATACTTTTATTTATAATATGGAGGAAAAATTGTCATTGTGCTTTTATACAATATTTTTGTAATATCATTCAAGAGAATAGCATCATTCATAAATAGCCATTTGTGATGACATTTTTGTCCACATGGCATATTCGAGATCAAAAAATTTCATTAATATAATAGTTTTTTAATTTCATAAATAGGTGTTTAAAAATCGATTAATTCATATTTATAAAATTATTAAATTTAAAAAAAAACCATACATAAAAATTCAATTAAAAGTGGATTTTCTTGAAATTTTGACGTAGTTGATTACAAAAACCATCCAATCAATTTATTATGTTTCAGTTTACATTTTCGTAAAAATTTAAACTCATCTTCCCCCTTAATGTCTACGTATACCTAAAGATACCGCAATGAAAGCCCAAGAGACATTCAACGTTTGCATATACATGCGTAACTCAAATTGTGATTTGAATTTATATCTCTTGAAACTTTACATGATACTTCTATCTGAAAAGTTATTTACTTGGTCACATCATGGACTTCTCTTTGAGAAATTTTTACCAAATCAAAGTCAAAGTTTGTGAAATATACTGAATTTATTTAAATTAAATGCAGATTTAAATTAAACAGTTTAGATTGAAATTAAGCATGAAACCATTTGAAGTCGAGGAACCAACTAAAATTATAGTTTGATAATTAACGACTGTCTGTCAAAAGCACTCTGAAAATCAATATTGCTTTCAGTCATAACGTGATTTACATGAAAGATGCCATATTTATGTAAATAAAAAAATATTTTAATTATTGAATCTTAAACAAATGCAAAAAATTATAAAACTACTGACGAGGTAAGCATCAAATATTCGCTAGTGAATTGTGTCTTTTTAAAAAATTAGATTTCAAATATTTATATAACAATTTAAGTTTTAAAAATCTTGCTTTAATTAATAAAATTATCAAAATGTTTCTATTCAATCTCAAGTATTTAAAATTATTAATCTTATGTTTATTAATGCAAAAAAATCACAACGATATTGAAATTCTGAAGATCATTCGTTAAGTGTAATATCAGCAATCATTTGTAACCCCTTTTTAAATTGAATAGTCTTCCAACTCTACCTTTCATTCCCCTTTTTTCTTAAAAATAAAAAAAAAACTTTTTTGGTCTATACGTACACATGTATACATAAATAAATGTAAATACGTCGCATGAATGACGAGCTTGTGTGGCTTATTTAAAAGTTGTTTTTGTAAGTGAAACTTCACAAAACACATATGCGACACAGATATCGTCTCGAAGATGGCAGTCTTACTAAATTTACGCGTTATTTTTTTTTCTTTTTTTGCTTCCCTAATAATATAAGTTTTTCTTTTACTCGAGAAGTGGAATGAGTAAAAAGGAAAGAAAAAGTTGAGGACAGAAAAAAAGAAGAAAAGAATAAGTATATGGTCGTAAGAGAAAGTTTCTCAAAGGTTCATGTAACGAGTCATCAAGCGCTATCATATATGTACGTATATATGCATGTATATTCTATTTTTGGAGCTTAGGCTTTATACGCTTGGCTTACTTTTAGAAAGAAAAAAAATAAAGTGCATATAAACCCTCTTTTAACACTGCGTGTATTATTCACACTCCGCGTTAATGTGTATATAAGTATGTATGTATTTATTATGTGTGCGTATATATTTATACTGTATACACATAACGATCATCGGCGTTCAATGACGTAAAATTAATGTTTATGCGTTTGAAAACGATAAAGCACCACATTCCCTTCTCCTTTTTTTTAAGCTCTTGATGAAAAATAATGTATTGCCGAAATAACACAATCCTTTCAGACTTTTTCTTCATCTAATTAACTTCCATAATACATGACATAAGATTTTAATGTTGAATTTTAATGAGTAACAGAAAAATTTTTTTATTTTATTTAAATTAACATCTCTGCTAACAAAATTTAATTAAAAGAAAAACCAAAATTCAATTATCATAAGTCCAAAAAAAAAGAAAAAAATTATAAGATTGGAAATTAACTCAAATTATTCACGCGACGTTGATTACGTGACATTTAAATATTAGACAAAGATAACCTAAAGTAATATTCCAGAGTATATGCTATATAAAAGATATAAATGCGTGCGAAGCATATTGAATATGCTCTAGTTAATTTAAAATATAAATAAGAGAGACACAACCAAATCTTTCTTGTGAAACAAATTTTTTATTAATTTTCCGAGCATTCATTATACATATATTCGACAAATAAAATTCCTTAATCTTAGGGAAATTTTCATAATTAGAGTAATGTGAACGGAAAAAGTAAAAAGAGGGATACGTACGTTAACTAGACTCGATGTTAAAAAAATAGTAGTTTCTTTACACGTTAAATTTCTAATATTTTACTATTATATAGCATTCGAATAAATATTTCTTTTTATTTATTTTTTTTGCTTACAATAAAAAAGAAGGTATAGCCATACGTAATTCTTAGTAATCATACTTCAGCATCGAACTCAAGCAAACGTGCTTGTTCGCGAATTAAAGCCGTAATTATTTCGTAACGTAAATTACAGAGCAACCAAGTGTACACTATGAGCTATAGCACTTACATATTAAATCTATTCAAAATCGTCCGGCTGCCCAAACTTGTTATATATATTTTAGACAAGTTTTATGTAGAAAAAACGCGTATATATATATCCCCGTGTAAAAAAAGCTTCTCTTGACCATCTGACGACTAATAACCAATAGACGCATTTAATTTGATTAAAGATTCAGCGATTGAACGCTCAAAAAAAATAGAGAAATATTTTGCATGAAATGTATAACGCGTATATATTATGTAATATTAAATCGATTTCGTGTTTTTTTAGCACAATGCGTGTGCAACGACCAAAAAGTACCTATGGGAGAGCTGGTAGTTGAATAATTTATTCATCATATATGACTACGCGTATTAGCTGCTTCGAAAAAAATTTAATTTTAATATTCAATTTTGTTTCAATTTAATAATAAATGTTATAACGAAAGCAAGTATGAATTATTATCGTATAATATTAAGTTAGATCCATTATATAATTTTCAGAAAATGTATAATATAGATCAAGTATAATAACGTTTAAAGTTTATAAATATGAAGTATAAATAAATTGGTTAATTCAAGTAAGTAATTCAGTTTAAATTTTATATATAAAGATTTCTGTAAAATATAAAATATAAAAATTTTCAATATATCAAAACTTCACCTTATCCTCGATCAATCAAATTCTATCATAAAAAAGAAAATTCAAACAAATATCATAAAGGAAAAAGGTGAAAGTTTTCCAAAAAAAAGCAATACACGCATCCTTTATTACACATTTCGTTAACATCGCGCCTGTACCTAATCGGCAGATGTCGATGAAAAAAAAGTGTATAATATAAAAAAAAGTAAGCGCGTTCTTAACTACATATATATGTCGCAGATAATCGAAATGCGTATATACACACATATATAAGAAAGTATAGAATTTCCTTCCCCCGTCAGTCTTTAGGCGTGTGTGCTCGCGCCCTTTTTTTTATTACTCTACTGCGCGTGATTCGTTAGGTGTGGCGCGTATACTGTACTCTTGAATGAGCCAAGAAAAAAAAAGAGAAACAGTGTTCAATATGGGTGTGAACGAGTCTCGAGCCGTTGAATAAACTGAAAAAAAAGATTGAGATGTGCATCTGTCTCAAGATAAGATTCATATAATGTATATAGAGTTTGAACATAGAGAAATTTTATACTTACTTCGTGACCGTGCATTTGGTCGCGTACACTTAAATTAATGGAGACAGCTTTGCCGGTGCTTTTATTAAACATAAAAAATAAAAAGAAGGACTTAGAACGATTGGTCATATATGTGTCCTATCTTTATTTTGCTTAGATTGTACGAGTTGGTTCTATAGGGATTTAAAATCATTCTTATACGTGTTCTTATTCCTTACTTTTTTTTATTTTACTTTTTGTGCCGAGCACGTATAAGCTTATTTGGATTTTGTATAAGTTCGACGTGTAATCTAGAAGAAGGGTTCATTATAATATTCATTTTTATTGCTATCGTCATCAGAGTTTTTCATATTCTTTTTGGAATTCTTATTGTAATGTGTAGTCAAAAATTTTTTTCATCTTGATTTAGTAATTTTAATTTTCTTAAGGTCAATTATTTCTATTAAATAAATTCAAAGAAGATCACGTATTTGATGCATACGGTATTTTTATGATTAAAAATATTTTTCACAAAGTGTTCAATGTTTCTTTTCTTTATTTTTTTTTTTAATTCTGTGCTTACCATTCCATTAATAAAATAAAAAATAATTTATTTTTCAAGAGGTTTTCTTCTTTTTGAACTCTGTTTTTCTTGTTACTAATGTAAATTTGAACATCATAAAGCTAAGAAAGAATTCATTTTAAAGAAAATGACTCAGCAATGAAGAATTTCAAGAATAAAGTCTGGACTGTAACAATTATTTTTTTCTCGTTATACATATTTAATTATTGTAAATACACTTCTTTTCTACCTTGTCATGAAAAATATTTCAATCAAATAAAAGACATGAAATAAAAAAACAATATTAATAATAAAATTACATATTCAACTCAAAATCATAGAAACTAAATAAATTAGCAAATCGCCAAAGTAAGTAGTAAATTAGTAAGTCGCCAAAATAAAAGCTTTCCATTGGTTAAAAACTAAAGCATTCTTAAATTATAAACCAAAGCGTTACCTTCGAATCCCCGTGAATAAATTATATAAATTAATTGTTTATTAATTTTTGTAAAATTCTTGTCTATATCTGTATAAATTATATAAATTTTTATGAAATTCTATCATTTATTCTATTGTGTTTCTAGGTATTCATTTTTATTTTTAATGTAAAATAACAACAATGTTTCTGTTGTTATATAAAATCCGGTTATTGTTATTATAAAGAATATAGAAAAAGATGCATCAAACATATATATTTCTTTGACTATTTTCTGTCAAAAATAAAAATTAAAAAATAAGAGAACCATCAAAGAATGAATTCTGTTAACTTTCCAATGTGAAACAATTAACCATTTTGGTTAATATAGAACACAATATTATAGACTTAATTTTTAAAGATATTAAAATCATAATGATTTTAAAGGATATAAATGCTTCTGTACTAAAAAATTATACTATCAATTTTTTCCATTAATTATTAACAGATTTTTTTTATATGTATGCATCAAAATTATATTTATCGCATTTTATTAATTTTATAGTTACAAAAATATTGAACCGATACTTTTTTATTTTAATTTCTTTAAACACAATTTCGATATTGAAGATCAATAGCAATCTATCCTACGCATTAGTTTGTTTGACGAATTCTATTAAAGGAACGTAAAATACCGACTTTATGCAGTTTTCCAAATTTTCAATTCTTAATTGAAAATTTTTTCAAATCTAGTCTTCCCTTTTATCTAATAAAAAGCATAATATAAAGATATTTCCGAAAATATTTAATAAAAATTTAATATTCGAAGAACTGCAATGTTGGTAACTAAATATGAATCATACACCCTATTATATCATCTTAAAACAAATATCAAAGAGGTTGTTAGTGGCTCACTCGGTAGAGCAATGGATTCATAACTCGAGATCCCGAGTTCGAATCTTGTTCTCGGCCAATTGATATAAGCACCACCGTACGTTACATGTGCTTTCTTTACACTGAAAACCTCCGTCGCTATTTAGTGTCACAATCAAAGCATAAATACAGCGACGTTAAATAAAATTCAGCGTATTTATTAATATACTTTTAGTATTTGCAATTCCAAACAAAAGTGATTATTTTTTTTTATTTTCATTAAAACGCTATTATATCATTTTTATGAAAAATCAAGCATAATATGAAAACTACTAGACTGCTCAAGTTTTGGTTAATATAAAAACAAACTTATAATTATAGTATCCATTGAATAATATATTTTTTAAAAATTACAACTTCAAAATATAATGATTGGTTTAGTTTCCTCTCAGATAAGAAACTGTATATCAAATCATATAGAAAAAAATATAGAAAAAAATTAACAGAAAGAGAAATATTCGGGGTACCTTATATGACTCATCATGCCGAACTTCCCGACGACCGAAGGCGTTAATACCTGAAATTATTTAATCGAAACCGATCGTCCCAATATATATGTCAGTAAAAAAGGAAATACCGCACCAGATGCTTCTTATAACTTAAAAAAAAAAGGATCGCACACGAGCACGTCGGAAAAAAATACATATATCACTATACTGTTCTACAATCTCGTTTATATATATACATAAAAGAGAACATGTAATACGTTTTTAAGCCTACGATTATCCTTATAAATTTAAACTAGACTCCTCTTATGTAATAACAAAATCGATTAAACTTGCTAAGGCTTTGAAAAAAAAGAAAAGATAAAAAAGAAGTTTATTAGAAACTACATAAGCCTATACATACACTAGCGATAAGCGAAAATGCGCGGGTGTTATAACGCATGTATATTTACTATAGGAATAAGTACTCTATACCTTTATTATAGAGAATTTAGAAATGTTGAAATTTTTTTAAAACCTTCAATAAAGCAACGTCTGACTATCAGGTATACATGTACTAATTTAACCAGCAGTCCATACACCTGCCTATTGTAGTCTATACTATATATTATATACCAGTAAAGTAATCCTAATAGATGGTACATTACAATAAGGATCTTTTTCTTTTAGATTTACCATTACGGGTAAATATAAATCTGTCATTTTCAACCTGTCAATTGTTTGATGCGGTTTTCAAAGTTTTTCAGTTGCTTCCATGTACATTTTACCTTAAAGATCTTTTGACGCTTTATAGCTGTGTGGGTTTGCAAGTTATTGTAAGTGTTGTAAAAGCAGGTATACAATGTGTAAATGAGACATTAGATGGATTAGAGGAGCAAATTTTAAAGATAATTTGCTGGATCATTTCATTTTTCTTTTGTCCCTTTTGAGTAATTTGCGGGGACGACAAGGACAAATTGACCTGTGCTCACTGTAGCTAAAACTTTCCTATGTTGACGAAAAAAAGGTTCGGCTTTGACTGGTACGATAATGATGGTGTTCATTACTTTTTATCTGTTCATTTGACTACTTGTACCTGTTTTAAATAACACTTTAACAGGTGCTATTTGGTATTGCAATATTTTACGTCTAATACGTTTCATAAATTTATTATGTGTTATTAAAAATAATTACTAAAAGCAACTTTAATAATACACGGGAAAGTCTGTGTGCTTGGATACCTGAAATTTGATTAGTAATTCTTTCTTAATTTTAGTTTTTTTGGAATTTCCAAGCAACTTGCACATGTTGTTTTTGTAAATGTAACGTATTAGTATAGTGTAATTATAAAAAAAGTGTGAACTATTATTCTAATAACATAGATCATAAATTTTGATGTACTTAAATATTTAATTAAATTTATTTCAATTATTTAGTTACATTCAGAATTTTTCGGTAAAAATTAGCAAATTGATAAATTTTAAATGATTGTATCAGACAATTAATTTAATTTTCTTAAATTAAAAAGAGCTGATATACATAACGACTTATGATTCTCACTATTAAATTGCAGTATGTCTTATATATGAATTATGAATAATAATTTGGAAGTTTGAGCTCGTCAGTGGCTCATCATTCGGTAAAGCAGTGGATTCGTAATCTCGAGGTTCCGAGTTCGAATCCCGCTCTTGGCTGATTGATACAAGCACCACTGTACGTTACATGTGCTTTCTTCACAACGCACACTGACGATCTCCGTTGCTAATTAGCATATCGAAATGATAGCACAACTAAAGCGACGTTAAAATATTAAAAAAATTTGGGAGTTTATAATCAAATATTTTAATTGTTATGTTATTATACATAAAACAATTATTGATTAATTTTAAAATATATGTAATATGAATAATCACTCTTGATTGCTCTATTATAAATTTTTTTAAAATGTGAGTTAAAGGTAATGTTTATTTTAAAAATTAAAATATAAACTCTCTTTTAACACATACTATTATAATAATTCATACATTCTATAATTTCCTAAATATTCCTCATTTTTCAGTCGCTTGATAGAGTAGCTCTTTTGTATTTACGCTTGAAAATTAATGTCCATACATCATGATGTACAGGCTAATCAAGGAATTTAACAACTTACTTTTACAACGCCCAAATTTATTAATATGGAAACGAGATGGGTATTAACAACCTCTAGATATTTCATCTGCTATCTTTTAAAAACGATTAAGAAATTTAGCGTGTCCGTAAAGTACATCTGCATTGTACGTAGACATACACTTATTTTTTTTCGTATAAAGATTATAAAAAACAGGTGGTTTGGAAAATTTAAAAACAGTATATATACGGGGTGACAATCGTATAAGGAGAGAAAGTATATATCTATATGTATATAGAACATTTCACGTCAACTCGCACAGTTAAAAAATAAAAAAACACTAAAATTAAAAAAAAAATTTTTTTTCAAAATTATATATTAAATATACTTAAATTTTTGCAAATTATGATGCATTTTTTTTAATCTGGTTGATGAGAAAATGCAATTTACTAAATCCAGAAATATCCCTGGATAAATTTTCTTTTTAATAATAAAGTGATTCGAGACTAAAATGGTAAGCATTACCAGAAACTACTTGCAAAAAAGAATTTGAAAACTAAGTTATTTTAAGCTATTTTATTAACACTTCTGATTTTTTTTCTGGAAAATTATTAATTTTTTATAAAAAATATATGAAAACTTTTTAATTGGGAATGATATGTAGAATATACTTAACTTTCCGCAGATTAAAATTGAATTTGTTAGAAACCATTTTTACTAAAAATATAACAAAAGTCCAAAATTTTATTTTTAATTTATGAGATCAGCATTTAAAAACGTAAATATTCAAGTATTTCGTACACATGATTTCGAATCGAAAATGTTCTTTTTTATAAAAATCAGAAATTGTACGATGCAACCAAATATGACAATTTTTTTGTTTTTTTGCAAAAGGAAGTAACTTTTGGTAATTTTTTACCCTTTGACTTTTAGGCTATTTCTGTGAAATAGAAAAAAAAACGAAAAAAGTGAGAGATTAAAAAATTTATTTTAGGCGATTTTTGGATTTAGCAAATTGTATTTTTCCATTAATCAGGTAAGCTAAAAAAAATCTAGATTATATAATTTAGTTAAATCCTAAATGTTATTTTCAAGAAAAAGAATTCCATTAATCCTACCAAATTTAATAATTTCCAAATAAAAAATCTATCATAAAATTGTTTTAGCAAAAAATATTAAAAAAATAGAATTATAAATCTTTCATAACTTTTAATCGTTTTGAACTTGATTTCTATAAACTTTTTTGTACGTATTAGTACCAGATTAAACATTTTTCCAGATTTATAGCGATCTTTATTTTTTAAGCGTTCAAGTTGACGTAAGATGTCCTACAAATAGATAAATTTATGTAGGTGTACGTGTATACGCTTACGAGTGTATGTGTTTAAAAATTCAAGAGTCAAGCTCTTGCGCATAAATTATTTGAATTAGTTTTGAACATTTACTCTCAGAAAAGAAAAGACCTCACCTATCTCATCATATTATTGATGTTTAATTTCAGTACTGTATACATAATAGGTATAATAATCTTTTATAACGCGAGAGTGTATTCACGATATTCATATATATGTATGCTACCGCTTTTTTCTGTCTTTTCTTATAAGCACACTTATACTAATACAAATCTTTAAATAGCATTGAAAATTTTTGGATTACATTAAGCTGTGTTTGAAATGTAAAACTGAAAAACTTGTTATTATATAAATAGTGACCTCGAAGGCGCGCGCGCGTGTGTGGTACTTTACAAATTGAAAAGCAAACTTTAGAAAGATATCGTAACTTTTTCTCTTATTATTAGTGTAGTAACGTAGCAGCAGCAGCTGAGAGAGAATTGGCTTCTTTGAGATCTGGCGCCTTCATGAAATTTTCATGAGCTACAGTACCACGTCTTGTAGTAAAAGAGAGAGAGAGAGAGAGAGAAATTTCTGCTTCGAAACATCGTCTTTTCTATATGTAAAAAAAAACGTGGCACGCGCGCTCGGCACTCGCGAGTGATCGAAAAAACTTCCGGCGTAATACGTATATATATAGATATATGTATACAAGCCCTTAAAAATCGACGTATGGACTCTCTTGGGATTATTAAAACTAAGAATCACTCGCAGGTGCTATCGTACACCTGCTTATATGTATATATACGAGTGTATTATCACGTGGCACATATAACAAAAGAAAAGTTTATACGATTTTTAATTTGTTCGAAATTTTTTAGAGAGCTTCGAATTAATGGCTTTATATAAAAGCGATTTCAATGGCGTTCAATCACGTGATTATTAGGGCGTTTTTTATTCTTCGATTTTTTTTCTTTTTTCGCCTATTTTGACCTGATTTCGATGATGCAAACTTGTGTACACGGGAATACCTCTTTTAACGCATCCCTTTTATTTCGCCCTTTTATTACGTCATACGTATAGATAGAATTCTTTTGTTTTCATTATCATTCTTCCTATACGTAATATTAGCTTATTAGATCGATTTATTTTAATAGGATTTTAAATTATACCACGGAACTTCAAAATTAAAATAATGACGATGATGGATTGAAGTTTGATATGTTTGATTATTAATTCCATATTCAAATATTTGAACATTTTCTTTCCTTTATTATAATTAAATATTCTTCATTTAGTTATTCAAGTTATTTTAAACCTTAATTTTTGTACACTATCAAAAAGTAAACAGGGTGAAAGCGACCCAGAGTGTTTTCAGTGATCGAAAAATAGGAGTGCTCTATGGGTTAATAATTGAAATGGATTAATCAATCATTTTATTTATTTTGTAGAAATAATTAAGTTATTCGATATTGCTAACTGAATCCTGTTTGCATCATACACGAATTAAAATAATAAAATCATATAAAATTAAAGGTATAAGATAATGTAAATCGATTGTGTATATAAATATCAATTTAAAAGAGAGGAGGATGCAAGTTATAATCTTTCTTAGTTTCCAGTTACATCGTAAAGAAATTGTTCCGTTACTCGCCACTAGCAGCATCTGTCTTTGTTTAACTTGTTAAGTTCATTTTATCACTTTACTGCCATAGATGTATTACAGGACATACTAATAAATAAAGACGTGAAACGTTATTTTTATCATGCTTTGATTTTATTTTAATCTGATTTTCATGAAGTTTGTTGAATAATTCTCAATAGAATTATTTGTCTTATGAGTTTTATAGAATCTATGAAAAAATTTTTATTTCTCATTCAATTAATTTATTAATTTTGATTCATTTAATAATCAAAAATTCAATTTATATCAATCGACCATAATTCTGTCGAGATGTTGTGAAAACTTCATAAATAAACCTAGCCTTGAAATGATCAATTTTTTATCAACGATTAAGATCTTAATGCTTTGAAATTCTGATATATTCAATTATGTTATTATTTTTATATTATAATAAATCTTAACGTTTTAATATTATAATCTTTTTTTAATAAATTATTTAGTATTTCAAAGGAGAATTGTCAAAGGCCGTTTGCCGCGCCTCCTTGTACAGAATATATCTATTTTAATTTTAAATTTCAAAATCAGTAAGCTTGAATGAGACTCTTCAAAGTCAACTAAATTTGTATATTTCTTATTTCTCATCTAACAAGTAAGTCGTACTCATCAAGCGTTGTTGGTTACATTTATAATGTTATATGTTTACCGAAGTTAAAGTTCAAAACTCAAAAATAAAAGGAATATTTTTTTTAATAAGGAGTAATAGACCTTATGGAATCTATTTATTTCGATTCTCTCTAATATTTCTTTATTAAAAAATTATTTGCAATTTATTCTATTTATTTTTAAATATATTGAAATAACTTATAAATTTAATTAATTAAAAAAAAAGTTCAGAAAAATTGTTGAAATTCCCAAACAATAAGCCATATTAGATTATACAAAACACGTATATTTATAAAAATTACTTTTATTTTTTTTCTCGCTTTTGTGCCTCGAGACAAATTTAATTGTTTCACGACAAATATTTTTATCGCCTTATAATCAACATTACGGATGCATGTAAAAAAAACTTAAGTCACCCATCGGGAAACAAGATTCACCTCTCATTTTTCTAAATAAGCATAGTTCCATGATGAGAATCTGTAAATGTTCGAACATGACATGGCAGAACAATTGTTTTATAGCGACAATTATTAAATGCTCATCTAAAAACCACCAGAGACATTTTCGCGTAGCTTAGCAAGACATTAATGTAATCTCAATTTGTGGATCATTTATTAAAATTAGTGTCGCTCCGAAGATTCTGATGGATATTAAATCTCGAGTATAATTTCATACGCTTGAGAATTTTTTATATACGCCATTAATCAATATTTTATTTGTAAAATAAATGTTAATTGAAACCATATAATTTGATTAATAAATTCTTCAGCTGTATAGAAAGTTATTTTTGCTCATTCTACATTATCTTTCTAAAAGATTAATTAACAATGATGAATCGTTGAAATGTAAATAAAAATTTTAATTACTAATATTCGGAACAATAATTTCAAAAAATTTCTGTTTAATTACGTCAGATAATGTTTATAGATTTGTTTACAAATATGAATATTTTCAATAGTAGAGGCCAAATCTTTATAACATTGACGACTTTGATTTTAATTTCTTTTACTAAATGAATAATGATAATGACAGAAATCAATAAAGTTTATTACCATAATTATTATGATGGTTTCCTATGGATTTTATCATAAATCGTGTTAAGTTTTTTTGAACTGTAGATACGCTTTACAATCACTATCTAATTTTAATAAAAATTCTTTCATCAATATTATTATAAGTATTGATAAAAATTTTTTCTTTATTATATTTAAAATATTTGACTAAGCCACAGGAATATAGCTTCTACAAGAAAAACAGTAAATTTTATTATAGAATCGAAAATAACCTTCTAGCGCGTCAAGGCTTAGAATCCTGAAAAGATTGTGTCCTGTCTGGTTCCCAAGATTACAAGAAAAACTTATTGAAATCTTAGAAAAGCAAAAATCCAATCTAACCAATGTCTATACGAGACCTGTCGTTTTTACGCACAAGCCTCCTCTTCGTTTTTGCCTCTCTAAAGCGCAAAAAAAGCCCGTGCATCTTTGCCGTCAGTAACAGCAGTCGTTTTTCGTATAGACTCCGTGACCTCCTTTTCAAATATTCTCTTATAACAAATATATATGTATAAATGTGTGCGTCTGTGTGTGTATTTATGTATAAAAGAAACGTTCTCGGGTATTTTACGCTGTTTTTAGCATCGATGGTACAGACCCTTCTCTCAGCTTGGGTTCTTCTTTTGTCATTTAGGATTTGCTTCGCACAATAGAAAACGAACAAACTTCAAGATTTAAGATCGGTAAATTAAAGACAACTTTACTAAAGAAAGACATTTTGAACAAGAGATTTTTTTTCTTTTTTTCGCTTTGATTGTTCGTTGTAATCATCAGTGGTGCTGACACTTGATAAACAACATTTTCGAATAATTTTTCAATGTTATAAACGCGTGTGCTTGCTTTTCTTTAAATTATTTCACTATGTACACGTGAAGCGGGCTACGAATTGTACATGTATTGTAAGAAGATAAACATTATTTGCATAGCTTGGGAAAATATAAATATATTCGTTTGTCAAGTGTCATGATCAAGAATGTTTTAATAAGGAGATTAAGAAACGTATTGATTGTTGATTCTTGCGTTTTTCGCTATGGGAAACAACGATATTTTTTTTAATTTTGACAATGACATGTTATAAGTTAATAAATATTATAGAACTCAATCGAATGCTTAGCATTAATATTTAATCGTTAAAATAAATTAATTCTTAACGAACTATTAATTTTTAACGAACTATAAAGTCAAAAATTCTATGAATTATTTTCATATGTACGGTACAGTTTACAAATAATGTTACATTATCAGTTAACTTTTTTCTCAAACGACGACCATGACGTTTTTTTTACAAAAACATTAATTTATGAAATTTACTTAAAAGCAACGTCTGTATAATCTACAATGCTAATCTTTAGTTTATATTCATTAAATTTTCTATAAAATTTTATTACAAAAAAATTCAAAACTAAAATAATAATTAAAAAATTCTAATAAATAGTATTTTATTATCATTTTATGATATCGTAAATTAAAATTTTGCAATACCTATACGTAATGCTATTAAAATTCATTCTTTTGTGAAAAGTGACTGTTTTCTATTAACTAAACCAGGAAATCATTATTAACGCGCGATTCTAAATTATTTTTATTTTATTTTATTTTTTTAAGAAAATACAGAGAAGATTTAAGATAAGAATGGAACAACACGTCCAGCCCGCACAATATGGCCAGGTGTTAAGAAAATACCCGTGCCTCTTGATGTCCCCAAAGATAAATTTTTCTCTCAATTCTGTCACAATATTTCTTAATAAGATCAACTTTCTCTTGATTCTTTGAAAAAAAAGGATATAGTATCCATAGTTTTTTCCTAATATTCTAACATCAGATTACAATTTGCTTTTAAAAAAATTTTTTTTTGTCCTCTAAAATCAATAACTGTAAAATTAAGTTATAAATTAAAAGTTTCGATTAAAATTTTATTATTTATAAAAATTTAAAATAATTACACAATATCTTTTTAATACGTTTCTAAGCATACAGCTTATTTCTGAAATGAAGCATGACATATTGTCGTAAGATTATCTGTCAATCAAAACATTAAACATATAATCATTGAGATATATTATATTTCTCACAGATTATTATACAAGCTGTCACAAAACTATCGAAAATTTTCGCACGAAAATGCTTACATAATCATGGCTTTGATCTGATCTATGTACACATCCATATTGCATGCGTAAAAGGGAGATACACGTATCGTTCTTGTGATCGATCATCGAATTAAATGTTTCATCTCTATTGTAACACTTCCCACATATACATACACACGAAGAAAATCGGCTTTTAACTGCAGCTTTAATCCTTAAACACACTGCTAGATGTTAATACGACTTTCGTTACGCAAAGCGTCCCCGAAGAGCTACTTGCTTTAAATTTCTCTCTACGTTATTCTCCATACTTGGAGGATATTTTCACATAGTAAATATATATATAGTTTCATACATAATATGTGTAAATATGTCTGTGTACGTGTTATGCATATGTGTGCACGTGATGCGCAATCATGGCTACCTAGCATGTAACTGGCTGTCTACGCGTGTGTATAAGATAAATGTGTACCACTTACAGTTAACTTAGGCGGTAAATATACGGCAGCCAGTTTTGAGATTTAATATTCAAAAAGCACTTTTAGATAGTTTAATGTAAAGCGTCTGATGCTAAATGTTTGAAAGTTTAAAGTTGCACAATGCTTAAATTAAAATATCCTTTTAAAATCTAATGAATATGAATGATTTGTTTATAAAAGAACTTTAAACGTAACATCGTCTAAACGAAAGTGCGGTAGTGTTTTAAAATTCCTTCGTTTTTTTTGGCTAATTGATTATTTTTTCATGGGTGCACCCTTTAAATATCTTTATTTTAATATAACCTGATATACATAGATTATTTTTCAGTTGTTGTTACACTGAGAAAAAAATTTAGTTGGATTAAGTAAGGCTTAATTGAATCAATGAAATCCCTTAGGTGCGGGCGGCACATAAAATATTTTGTTACATTAATACAAATATTTTAATTGAGTCAAATAAATATTTCATTTTTTAAAATAAATATTTGATTCTACTAAACATCACAAATATTGGTTGAATAAAATTAATCTATTGTTTTAAAAAAATTTGTTATTAATTCAAATGCATATTTGTTTTTCTAATTGCTTATTTCATTACATCAATATGCATATAGTAACTGAATCAAATAATATTTTGTATTTTCAAATAAATATTTGATTTACTAAATGTCGCGAAGATTGATTCAATAAAATTAATTCATTGTTTTTATAAAAAATTTTATCAATTAAAATGCCCATTTGTTTTTCTAATTGATTATTTCATTACATTAATATACATATTGGAATTAAATCAAATAATATTTTGTATTTTCAATTAAATATTTGACTTATTAAATGTCGCGAAGATTAATTCATTGTTTTAACAAAAAAAATTATCAATTAAAATGTCCATTTGTTTTTCTAATTAATTATTTCATCATAATAATGCTATATTGAAATTAAATTAGTTCAATATTTTATATTTTCAAATAAAAGTTTAATTTATTGAATATTGCAAAAATTGATTTAATAAAATTAATTCATTGTCTTAACAAAAAATTTTATTAATATAAAGACATTGATAAATTATTCGGTTTCACAAATAAAATATTTCTTCAAAGTAAAGAAATATTTAATTAATTCCATTTATAGATATTTTAATCGAACAAATACTGTCTTTAATCAACAGTATTTGCTTTCAGTGATTAATATTTATTTATTAACATCAATGAATTGATGACTCTCATTAAAGGACAGGTGAATATAATTACATTTATTTATATGGTAAAGAATAACAATTATTAACATACTAACATTAGTATGCTTTATACAGTGATCGCACGCGCAGTAAATCTAACATAAATTTCGTTCGCATTACAATTTACGTATTATCTTGGATTTTTAACTTCCTTATATATCAACTTGGAGGCCCTCTTACCGCTTGCGAGATCGAAAATTAACGACGCCACCAAGCGGTAGTATCATCAAACCATCGAACTAAATGATTTTGTTAAAACAATAAATGTTTCTTTTAGATCAAATATGTGTTATTTGAATGAAATAAATTATGTAGTTGAATCAAATAGTGGATTTACTTGATTTTGACAAGTATTTAATCAGATTTCTCTGTAATTTTTATTAACTTTAGTACATATTTTGCTAAGTTATTCACTTAGCAAGACACGTATTTAAAACATGAGTTTGTTTGAGTATAAAGGATGATAACTTATACAAAAAAATATTTTTCAATAATATTAAATATTAATTTTGACATTATATTTCATTCGATTTAGTAAATATGTTATTAAATAATAATTGATTGTTTTAACAAATATTTCATTAAGATAATCAAATAATTATTTAATCGATCTGATAAAGAAATTAATTAATACAACAAAATATTTAATTGGAACATAAATAATAAAATATTTAATTGTTAAAAATAATAATTAATTCAATTAACCACCGATTTCATAGACGCAATATAATTAAATAATAAAAGTAATAAAATAATTTTATAGAACAAAATAAATCACATATTTGAATCAATTAAAAATTTAATTAATTTAATGCATCCAATTAATTATAATATAGCAATGAAATTATTTGATTAAAAGACAATGAGATATTTCATAAAATCAATCATATATTTCATAAAGAGAAAAAACGCATTTATCAAAGCAACTAAATATTGAATTAAAATGATTAGGTATTTCATTGACCAGTGAAATAATTTAATATAAGTCATACAATATTTAATTGAAACAATGAAATATCTCTTTGTTACTATTCAAAATTTATTGAAAGAATAAAACAATAATCTTGAAATTATTAAATATTTCATTAATATAATTAAATATATTATTGAACAGTAAAGTAATTTAATAGAGGTGATATAATAATTAATTGAATCAATGTAATATATTTTTCTTTTAATCAAAATTTGATAAAAATAATAGAATAAATACGTTAGAATAATAATAAAATAAATATATTTGGTTTAATAAATATTTCATTAAGATAATCAAATATATTATTAAACATTAAAGTAATTTAATGGAAGTGTTAATATAAAATATAATTAAATCAGTGAAATATATTCTTGATTCAAAAACAATTTGATAGAAATAATAAAATAAATATATTTGGTTTAATAAATATTTCATTAAGATAATCAAATATATTATTGTACATTAAAGTAATTTAATGGAAGTGTTAATATAAAATATAATTAAATCAGTGAAATATATTCTTGTTTCAATAACAACTTGATAGAAATAATAGAATAAATATATCCGGTTTAATAAATATATCTTTGAAAAAAATTTAATATCTGATTTTACGTTGCACCTTTCTTGACTTTAAAAAAATAATTTATTGGTTTTCTTTTTGTAAATTCATTGTAATTGGATTTGTTGATTTTAAGGAACCTATTTCTTTAAATTAATTGTAATTTTTATTGAAATGCTGATCAAATTTTATGTGTTATATACAACAAAATATTTTTTTTATACAATCACATATATTATTAATTAAATGACAATGTTATTAACTTAGTGAAGCATTTATTTACAATATAAGCTTCTTTAACTTAATCGGATGACCGTTAATTCAAGCAAATATTATATTGATGATTGATCAATATTTTTTTATTGTTATTAAAGATTTTGTTAATTTTACAAACGATTTACTAAAATAAATATTTAATTACTGTAACAAAATATATAGATAATTTACAAACATATTCTATTGTTACAAATAAATATTTTATAAAATTTTATCAGCTGCCTTAATGAAATTGATTTGATTAAATCAATCGAATAATTTAACCAAAACAATAAATTTTTCTTTATTTTAAAAAAATATTTATTTTTTTTTAACTTGGGTATTAATTTTTTTTATCCCAACTAAATATTTCAGTGATTTAATAACCTTGCATATTACTTCAATCAAAATTAATTTTTATCAACAAAATATTTAATAACTAAATTTATTTCATTGACTCAACTAAATTTTTTTCTCAGTGTATTTTAAATAAAATTTTCATTTTTTTTATTATTAATTAAATGAAAATTGTATGAAAAAAAAAACAAAAAATAAATTTCTTTAATATAATTTATTAATAAATTAATTGTTCATACTTTTTCTTTTTCAATATGAGCTATTAGAAGTTGGTTTGAAAAATTCTTGGTATAACGTATCTTATTCGTTAGCATTTTAGTTTTATTTCCTTTTTTATAGAAACAATAAATATATATATATATATATATATATATATATATATATATATATATATATATATATATATATATATATATGTATGGGGATACATTTATATATGGATAAATTCATATATTGCGTTCGGGTATTTACTTTATATATGTATCTATAGTTGCAACTGTATGATAGAATATGAAGTAACCATGCATGATACACCACGAGCTAATATTTACAATTTAAAATTTACACAGGGAACTGTACGTACGGCACTTACCTTTTTATTAATACTCCTGCTGTGTATCATCGATTGATTATAAATACCTGTGGTTCATATTTTATAATACAATTCATAGTATATTTGCTGCTAGACTGTCACATAGGTATGTAATTTAGTGAGATAATTAAATGATGTGGTATTGTAAATTTATAAAAATGTTTTTTATATCTTGTATCGAATATTTTTGTTATATTTTTCAAATTTTATTCAGTACAAGATATAAAACAAATAATTTTAATAAATTTATAATATCACATCGTTTAATTATCTCAGTATAAATATTAACACAACAATTATTGCCTAAGTGTCAGCCTGATAGCAAATGCACTATAAGTTGAACTATAAAATATCAACCGCAAGTATTTATAATCAATCAATAATATACAGTAAAGTATTAAAGAAGTAAATGCAGGGATATATAGTCTCTCGTATAAATTTTAAATTGTAAATGTCAACTCGTGGTGTATCACGCTGGTTACTCCATATTCTCTTTTCTGAATGCAACTAAATACATATATAAGGTAAATAGCTGAGCCTAATATATAAATGCATTGCACGCATTACGCTTAGAACGAAGACGCATCCAAGTATATATCCTACACATGCATATTTAATATAGAGCTAGAGGGAAATGCTATAGAAAGACATAGAGCTAGAGGCTGGACCTTTAATATGTTTGCACAACTGTTGGCAACTATAGCAGCAACATATTCAGCTCAATGTTGATCGATCCCCAATGATGCTGAGCTTGTCGACATGTCAATAGTTTCAAAGAACTATATCGTTACGTATTAATATCTCTATATATATATTTTTTTTTTCTCATTTAGAATTGACTATATGCAATGGGGATGCTGATTTTCTCTGGTCTCTAATGTTTGTTTAGTGACGTCGGCTCAAAGGTATTAGAACGATACGTAAATCTATATGGATTTTCCATGGATTCTTAAGCTTGTCTCGATGGCAGTTTAATGTCTATTTTTAATTAGATATGGAACAAGAGATAATATTATCATCATGGGTAATATTTATACAACGTATATATTATAAAGCTCATGAAAGAGTTGAAACCGCATTGAGATGGTTTATTGAAAAATTAACGATCATGAGATGTAGTTTAGTAAATAAAATATATTCTGAGGAAAGAATAAAGCCAGCCCAAGCATCTAGTTTTATTTGTGTACATAGCGTGTCTTCTTTGAGTAATTCATAAGTAATGTTTGTGACAAGGGTGAAAGAAAGAAAAAAGAATTAAACTAAAATAGAAAAAGAAAATTCCGGATGTAAACGTCGCAATTTTTTCTCACCTTAATGTTTTTAAATTGTATTTTCATAGTTGAATTTTAAAATGTTTGGCATTAGAAGCACAAACTTATCATAATAAGTTAATAATATAATATTCAATGTTGATAATAAATAGCAGTATATAATGAAAATTTATCATAAAATTTTTCTTGCTATTTTGAATTTTATTAATTGCAATGTATAACGGTGAATATTTAAAATATCATTTTAACTTATAAAAAAAATATCTATGATGCTTACTGATATTGAAAATATAATAAACTGTAGAAACTCTTATTTAAAATGAAATTTCAATACGTAGGTTTGAAACATACATTTTTCTATGTACGGAAGCGCATTTACGCGAGAGAGTAGCCCTAAAGCGGCATTTGTTCTAGAATAAGCATTCTTTTTGTATAGCAACACGTATATATGTAATGATGGAATTGTATAGTAAACGAAAAAAAAAAGAAATAGAGATATAGCAATTGTGAAACAAAGAGCCGAGATATCCCACTGTAGGTGGACCTATTAACTGAGTTATCGGACCAAAACTATGAAACATCAAATAGCTCGAGTGTAGGAAGAAATTTATATTAGCAGTAGCAATAAAACTCACGTATAACAAATGCGGCGAATTACGCGTAAAAAACGCACTTTCAATATTTTATGCTGTGGGCTAAAAATTTTACTCAAACTTATTATTTCTGAGTTATTGAAAAATTCAAAGAATAAATGATCATAGGGATTCGCCAAAATGAGGCCATACGAGATTACAGTTTATTGCTTCAGAATTAAAATCTTGTTTTTTTCTTTCATTCTAATCATAATATTCGTTGTCTTTAAATATGAAGATATTAATTTCAATATTTAAATTAATAAAAATATTATGGTCAACAAAAAAGAATTGACGATTTTAATTTAACATATACCATAACACTTATCTTTGTAAATCAATCAGCCTTTGCAAAAGATGTAATGTTTGCTATGTAAAATCTTGTAATATTCTAATTTGTTACAGTTTATTTAATGATATTTGCACTTTATTATACTGTTTACATTATACGTACGTTAAGTTGTATTAAAAATTTTTATTTTTAACTTAGAGTTTTTGTATAATACATCAAGTATAATCTTGATTCTGAAATCTAGTAATTAATAATTAAATATCAAAAAACTATTCATAAAATTAACAGGTGTTTTGTAATAAAACAAGTAGTAAATGTAACGCTATTTTAACATAAAGTATAACGTCTATATAAATTGTAATAAATTTACATTTAAAATTCATAATCTTTTTATAGATTTATCTGCGGATAAGCAAATTACTTAAAAAAAATTTTTTAAATATAAGAAAAGAAACGCAAAAATTAAGACAGAATGAGAGATAAGACGTAGAAAAAAGACAAGATGATTCCTAAACTTTCGTGGAAATAATATGAAACTGTGCGTATAATGAGCGAAGGTCGCTGATGAATTTTTCATAACTTTCGCAGAAGGCGCGCTGAATCGGGCTTTAATGAGTACCGACATTTATAATACCGGAGGTGATCATAAAATCTTGCAAACTGATACGTAAAAGTGTAAGATACCAACAAGGCATTGTAATTTCACAAAAAGTATGACAGTTTGTGGCCTTTACCAAGCGGGTGGCATCGATTCTTGGGATAAAACGATCATTGTGAATTTTTTTTCTTTTTTTTCATTAAAATTGACCGCTTTTTCGATTGTTTCAATATTTATGAAGGACAAATTTCTTGAATCCTAATATATATATATATAAAGAGAGAAAGACAGAAGGAATGGATTCTTGTATAGTATATCAAAAGAGATTTTATTTAATTATATTTAAACAAGTATAAGATTTTAATTTTGTTCATAATCAAACTATTATCGTGTATATGATTGGGAAATAGAATAATTCACGAAAGAATAAAATATTAATTGCTATTATACAGTTGTTTCAAAATACTGCTCACTCAAAGCCAAAACCAGCAAAGTTGCATGGTTTTATGTTTCTGTAAAAATTGTTATACAATACAAAATACAAATTTTTCTGCCTATTTTAAAATTTTTTTATTTTCTTCGGAAGTGATCGGATGATAAAAAAAACAGGAATACAGCAAATGTTCCTCTTTAAATTTGAAGACTTAAATTTTCTGATCGATCACTTTTGAGGAAGATATTTTTGTTTTAAGAAAAAAAAACGTTTTTTTTATTTTCAATCGTTCGTATTTTGGAAACTATATACTGTATGAAAACTCCAGAGACAAAAATTTTTTGTTTTTTTATCAAAAGTACAAAAATAAAATAAAAATTAAGATTTAAAAAGCTAATTTCTTTCTATTCTTTTAATCATAAATATTCATAAGTATTTATAAGCAAAAAAATTGTATTTAATTATTTTTTTTAATCTGAATTTTAACTTTTTTTTGTAATTTTTATCTCAAAACATTTTTTTTAACGAAGTTTTCTTATGAAATTCATAGTTTCTAATAAATAAAACGTTGAAAATAAAACAACGCTTTTTTTCTTAAAATAAAATATACCTCCCTTAAAAATAATTGCACAGGAGTTTAAAGCCTTTAAATTTAAAGAAGAGCATCCCAGTTGACATTTCTGTGGTTTTATGCCTCGATAATTTTCGAATAAAATAAATAAACTCAAAAATAAGCAAAAAATTGTATTTTCAATGAAATTGAAGCTTTTGAAATGAGAATTTTTTTAAAAGCAACAAAAGACCTTGGTTTTAAGTGAACTAAAGAAGTGACATTAAGGAGACCGTATATTTGTTTATACGTATGCAACTGTATATGGATATCATTTCTCATAATTAAATAGCATGTTGATCATTTTTTTCTAATTATAACATAGATGAACACGTTGCTTATTTTATTGAATCTAACCGCAATACATACCAAATGTAGAAATTTTCCGAATAACAGAAGCATAAAATTTATATTAACCACATATCCGTGCATTACGTTACCGATGTGAACTTTCATCGTCGTTAGTTTATCTCTTAAAGCCACAAATCTACGAAATTATAAGCAATGAATTCATGAACATCATCATAATCTTGTTTCCAAAATATTATTATCAAACTTATTATGAAATAAAATCTCGTAGAGAAATTGAATTAAAACATTCATTTTTAACAAAATGTTTTATGACTCTTAAAAATAATTTGAGATTTTAATTAAAAAAAAATACTGAAAAATTGAGATATGCAGAGACGACGCTCGTTAAATTCATACGATTTTATAATTTGCTGGTTTACTAAATGGAAATTCTCGGAGGTCAGAAATTTTCTACACCATCATAGTTTACATACACGCATAAATTGGAGAAAATGGAAATGGCAAAGGTGTGTAAAGAGTTAGGATGACGAAGTGAACGGTCAAATTTACACGGCAAAGAGACTAGATGAGTGCTTACCGGCTATGGCTGAGTATGCATTATATACGTACAGCAATATTCTAAACCAGAAGGACGGACTACAGTGTAATGCAGAACATACATAAATTCTCGTTGAATCCCTTAACTTGAGGCAAATACTTTGAGTTACTGAACGCAAGTACACCCATACATACTCGCACAAATACATGAACGCATATTTAAATTAATTGTACTAACCAAGGCTTTTATGGAAGCTACAAAATCTTCTGCTCTCTCCAGCCTTTAAATCTTAATTCGGCTTTGAGTTCCAAAGCGAGCTCGTTTCCATGCACATACACATATATATATCTATATCAGTGTAGCTCGGTTAAATTCATGCTTGTAATGTACCATCCTGTAATACGCGCCTGTATATACCAAAGCGGAAAGTAGGTGAAAGAGAAATGAAAGACGAATATATAGGGAAAAAAGGGCGTTTACTTACATACGTGTAAGCGTGTATCTACGTTCAAGAAAATGAGGGCTCTCTTTCTTTTTTTTAATTTTTTTATCGCGCTTTCGCGAGTATCGAGGCGATGAGACCTATGAACTAACAATTCTCGATGAGCCAGTTGCTTCTTCATTCCCTTCCATCGTCCTTCGACGGAAACATAAATTAAAGGGCGCACCTACGCGTTCATGGGGAAATTTTTTAGTCTAACTTTCATATAACTTTTTTTTTCTAGTCAAGGGATTAACGGAACAAACAACAGAGGTTTTACTTGTTGAAAATACGGTAGCAGAAGTAATTGTCGATTATATCGTACCCGTAACCTAAGAGTAATGGAGCTCTTTTAATTAGAAAATAAAGAAAGAAAATGGATTAGTTAAAAATTCAAAACTATTTTATTTGAACCTTCGTGTTATTTTTTAAATTGAGCGATTAAGTAATGTAAACCTTTAATGATTATTGTTCAGTCCTGTTACCGGATAATAATTACGATATATAAAAGTCATTTATTCACAATTTATGATTTCAACATTTTTTAAACTATTATAGTAAACGCATAATTTGAGTAGTAAAATATTTTTTTTTAAATATATACCAAAAGCTCATGTTTGTAAAAATTTTTTTATTTTATTTTATTTAACGTTGCTGTATTTATGCTTTAATTATGATGCTAATTAGCGACGGAAGTTTCTCAGTCCGTGTGAACAAAACACATGTATTTTATGGTGGTACTTGTATCAACCGCTTACTGAGAACAGGATTCGAACTCGAGTCCTCGAGATTATGAATCCAACGCTCTTCTGAGTGAGCCACTACAAACTTCATTGTAAAATTTTAATGTACATACATTAAAAACTTATTTTTGTAAAATTTTTATAATTTTTAAGAACAAGCTTTCTTCATATTTTCAAACTAATAGAATAAGTTTAAAAAATAAGTTAAGTTAAATTATTATATTTTTTTGTTAAACTTAACTGCTACTATTCAGCGAGTCGCGCGCTTTACCAGCAGGTGTTGTAGTTTTCCTCGAACTTATTGTATTATGTATATATTCTCGTACAAATAATTGCATGCATTCAAACGGAATAACATTTGAAGAATTATTGCAACATTATGCGCTTATTAAGTTTGGAATTTATTTTTCATCGCACATTACTATCTTTTTTCTTTTCACTCAAAAAAAATCAATTCACAAAAATACACTTATATTAAAAAAAATATTAATAATCAAAATACTTTGATATAGCATTAAGAAATGTTAATACTCGAGTGTGATAATATCCCCTTTTTCATTATAAAAATTCTTCAACGTTTCTTATTTGGATTCCGTTCAAGCAAGTCAGTAAGAGAACATATAAGTTTAATAAGATGCACGCGGCAAGTAACTAATCGTTCAAAGGAAAATAAATTTTCCTCGCGTACGAGTATAAGAGGAAAGAAAAGACAAGACAAGAAAGCTTCGTTTTTTTTCTTCTCTCTTTTGGTTTGAGTTGTATATAGGAAGAACATATAACTAGTGTGGATGGGAACTAAAAGTTCTTGTTTTGACGGATAAAGCCCCTTTTTGGATTTATGGCACAGCGAGGGGCAAAACGCTTCGCTTTAGCAAAGAAGCATAGTATGGAAAAAAATTGCGCGTGCTACCGATGGCCAAGCGAGTATAAGTATATAGTTGAAAACGTAGATTTAAACAATGGGCGATTAAATTAACGCAGTTCTTAGGCAATTCTTTAGGTTATATTTATGACTTGATTTTTTATTTTAACTCCCTCTCTTTCTCTTTCTCTTAAAACCCTTGTCAACGATATACAAAAGATCAGTTTCTTTTCTGACTTTTTTTAACTGTTATGTGTCTTCGAGAGATTAGAGAATCGTAAAAATGTTGAAAACAGTTGACGTTTGATATAAGACTACGGATTTTTTTTACGGTTACGATAAAAAAATTTTCTTTTTTTTAGCGTATTTAATTAGATTTCCTATGCTAACAAAATTTATAGTAATTATTGTCAAAGTATATTTAAAATTTCTAAAGAAAAGAATATTTCATATATTTAAATTTATAAATGATCGACAAGGACAAAATTTTTATTAGTTTAGCAAATGGCAAAACTAAATAATTAAACTATTGATACGATTGAAATTTTTGTCAACATAATTTTTATATTTCTGACTAAGGTTTAAAACAATAAAACGAAGTATTTACTAAATCGTTTTATTACGATAAATATAATGCAAAAATAAATTTCACAAAAAAGTTATTAAATTAATCAGCAATTATGAGTTAAAACTGCGGAAATTTTATTTTGAGTTTAACGGGATGTCGGAGCTGCAGCAATCGAGTTTTGCTTTTTTTTTTATCAATATCTTTTTAAATTCATAAATTTTTTATGAACTTGGATTGGAAATTATGTATCAAACTCGACAAACCTAACCTTAAAATACGATACATTAAAAGTTTTTATTATAACTTTGTATGTATAATATTTTGGTGGATTTCTTGAGTTGTCCGCACTAGAGTTTAATCTTAAAAATTTTTTCTTTATAGCAAAAAAACTCGATTAAACGCATCGTTTATTCATAAGTTAGGATTGGAAATATTATTAAAAGGCGGGCAGCTTCGTCATGCTCTTAAAATTATAATACATTATTTTACACATTAGTCAATTCCAAAATTGTTTATATAACAATTAAAGATAAGTAATAAGAAATATCAATTCCATGAAATTTCAAATTAGACTTAATTCGAAGATGACCTTTTAGAGTATTTAAATACTTTTATTTGTAGAAAATTCTATTTATATTTGTTTCATATTACTCAAGTACGAAATTGAAAAATTAAACATAATAATACTAAATTGCTTGCTTAAACAAAAAATCAATGAATACAAATATATCATAAAAATAACTATAATGTTTAGTAAATGACATCGTACAAAAGAATAGTTTTAAAAATTCAATTATTATTTCTCATTGATATTTGAATGCATACATATTTGTAACAAAATACAAAGTTACTTATTCCGAGAATTGTATATAAAGGTAAGAGTTGCTAGAACAACATTAAACCAATTAGAACACATGTAAATTCACTTATTTCCAACAAAGTAAAATTCATGCACATTTGTAGAAATTCACGCTATTGAGAGCTATGTGAATTCATATATATTATATTTTAACTGCGTTGATGCTGTTCTGGAAAGTGGCCACCTTTATTTTTACCTTCTAGGTACAGTAATATTGCATGTTTTTTTTTCATACAAGTTGTATGTATATAAACTGACGTCACATTTAACGAATAATGAAATTCTAAATAGAACGGGAAAAAGAATAAAAAAAAGAAGATAATTAAAATCAGTGTTACAAAAGTAATTCGATTTCCAAATTAATTCTATTAAAATTTATAAATCTTATAAATTATGCATGCTGTAATTAATGAAAGAATACCATGATGTTCAAATATTTAAAGTTTCTATTTTAGTCTGGAAATTCGTTGTTTTATAAATTAGACAATTCTTCGATTATTCTCTAATTTAGATAATATGAACATTCGTATGTGCGAATTGCTATTCAAATGAGACAATACAATTGACTGGCTGGCTCGTTTGATCTCATTAAAAATGCCGAATTAACGCCGCTAATACAAAAAAAGTCAAGACCGTATAATAAAGCATAGAAAATTAGCTGAATTTCGTGTCAATAATTTACTTATGATAAAAATCAAATGGCTGCCTATATTATAATACACATAATAAGAACGTCTTTGCTTCGCACGATTGTTGGACACTTCCTGCCTATATATGTAATATAAGAATCGGTCAGCTCAAAAGAGCACCGAAATCAATCTGTAAAATCTAAGTGTCCAATAATGAGGTGCTTAATAGCAACACTTAGCCGCATATATTTCTATACATATATTTTCAGAAGGTAGAGGCTATGCTCTAATCGTAATCAGTACAATTTGCCTAATGTTCTAACGTCACGCAAGGATTTACAGCGTATATAGTCTTTCTAATGTATGGAAAGTTTGACTTTAAAAATGATAAATATGTAACGAAAGAATATACCGACAAAGTTTTGAAACAAGCATAAGAATAAACATGCAGCTGTTTCCATAATAGATGAATAGCTATACAGTTAATATAAACTCTTTAAAGGGCTTAGTTGTGAGAAAATTCAAAAATTAACAATATAGTACACGGGTGTTAAAGGCTAGGGTAAAGTTTTTTCGCAGAGTGCATTTAAAATCCTTTAATTTTATTTTTAAATGAACACATGTGTTCCCGAAAGACACACTTGTATATAAAAATGAATTATTACTGTGCTAAGGAAATTAACTAAATGAAAAACTGACTTAGTTTATAATTACTTTACGACAGTTCAATCATGTGTTACTGATCAAAATAATATTTTAATTGAAAAGATACCTAACTTCATTAAAACAAGTAATTTTAAAACTATCCCATTTTAATATTGAAATATGAGCTATCCTAACAGAGATTTCTCTTTTCTATATCTAAAAATGAAAAAAAATATAGAACCATCGCTTTTATTTTTTCGATTCTTTCAACCTTTATAGTCACGAAATCAATCAAATTCAATATTTCTCTTAAAAATTAATAAAACTTCAATATTTATTAATTTTTTAACAAAATATCACGCAAGATTGAATTTTTAATTAAATTATAGATAAAAACTACTTAAAAAATAAATAAGTATCATACGTACACTTTTAAAATTTTTATAGCATACAGAATTTTTAATAAAAATATCGAATAACCATTTGAGTATCCTGCCTACCTGAATTTAAAAGAAAGTTACAGCTAAAAATTTTAAAAATTCTAAATTTGATATCTAATATATATAATTTAAAATAAAATTATCGCATAATAGTAGACTTTTTACGTAATCAATTTTGAATTTGTAAATGTATATATTTGTGAATAAAACAGCAAAAACTAAAAAAAATTTTTTTAATTTAATTCTTCGATGTAATTGAAACCTTAATTGTGACTATAAATAATGCAAATTTATGAATTTTTGAAATTTTAATAAAAAGTAATACATATCTAAATATTATTATTTTATTTATATTTAAAAAGTATACACTTTAATAGATTTTATTCACCATTGATTTCATATTCAAAAATGTTCAAAGAATCAAAAAAAAAAATAAGTCCGATAGGTGTGGTCTATAATTTTTTTTTTCATTTTCTAACAGAAAAAAAAGGAAATACACTACACTTCGTTAAATTTAAAAATGTTTTTAAAAGCCATCTTTAATGACTTTAATTTGACCGAAATGTTAAAAGTTATAAAATAAGATTCATTTAAAAGTTTTAGCGTCGGTCAAGGGGGAATTTTATACTTAATACTAAAAAGCGGGTTAGAGAACGCGTAACGATCAAAATCAGTCGGCCCTTTTTTTATTCAAGCTATTTCATCGGCGAACGAAACATTCATTATACTAACTCTGGTCTTTAAAATTTCGAGGTCACGTTTTCAAATTACCATCTGTCAATTTTGAACACACAGTATTTTCTAAATTATAAAAATGATATTAAATATATAGAATTCAAATCATTTTTATGCAAAATGATACCTACATGTTATAAATAATTAGTTCCACTTGGGATAAGTTAAAGATTTACTTATTTAAATGATTAGATTTAAATTTTAATAACATTTAAACAAATTCAATTTTTTTAAAATCAATTTAATAAATAAATTAAATGGGAATAATTTAATAATATTAATAAATTCATATTGATATATATATATATATATATATATTTACAAAAAAATTTTAATCTTTTATGTTAAAATTAAAAAAATTACGAAAATATTGATTTTTACATGGATTTTCAATCTATATTCATAGTTATACAAAATTGCCAAAACTCATCACAAACAAAAACATCAAACAGAATAATTTTTTCCTTTTTTTTATAGTGCATCTATAAATTATATTTTTATATGTTCAATAAAATTTTTGATTATTATTTTAAGGCTTCTCTATGATTAGTGAAATAAAATTTAATAGACAGGCTTGTAAAAGAATAAACTGAGATTATAAATATTAATACATTTAATACCAAAATTTAAAAAAAAAACGCAAATCGTTATATGGCTTTCATAAAATATCGTCAAAAGTTTCTAAAACGTTTAAAATCCTCGTTTTCTTTGTATCAACTTCTTATCTCTTTTTTCAGATTTATATTAATTAAAAAGTAAAGAAAAAAAATAATCTTACGAATTGTATAAACGAGAACTACACACTCGAGACATCGTGTCAGCTTATTGCATTTTCTTCTTTTTACAAGTGCCGCTTTGGTAACTACACATATATATAACGCATATGCAGACATAAGCTATGTATAATATTAGTGCATATACGAAAGGTTTTTATGGAAGTCGGATGTTTGTGGAGACTCGTATAACTGCAGGAGTGACGAATGAAATCCGTGCGCGCTTCCCATATTAAATTTAGTTCTCAATTCTTTTTCAGTGTTCGCCACGTGAGCTTATAAGCAAGGCAACATTATTTTTTTTCTTTTTTTTTACGAGCCAATCATTTACGGGCAAATAACTTGCTCTCTTTCGTTTCCAAAAAAAAAAATTAAGAGAGAGACAAAACAAGGACACGTGTTCGAAATTAAAAGTTCGTATATTCAAAAGAAAAAAAGGGAAGAACGAGTTATAAAAAGAAATCTAAAGTATCATAATTTTTTTCTTTCTAGAGAAGAAGAGGGCGTGTATTATCACCTAATCGTAACTTTAAAAATGTACGAGCAAACGGTTCGTTAATAAGTGTTACGACTTTAGCGACGCGTGTTGCAAGCGATTTAAACTTGTCGGAATCGCGTCTATTGCGATTCTTTTCATGTGTCCAATTACTTACAGTTTTCAAGAACAAATAAAATATTTCAAAAGATGATTTAATATGATTTTTAAATAGTTTTATGAAACTTTATTTATGTACATTTTTATTTAAGTATTTTTTTTTAATATTTAAAATTAAACTTTTACTCGGAATTTTATAAGTTATATATTGTTACAAAAACATTTTTTTAATAAATTTTTAAAAACTAAACGAAACACGCAAAAAAAATAAGTACCAAAAATAAATTTCTTTTTGTTGATGAATTCAAACTTTCTCTATTGATGTTAAATTATTTATTATAAATATCAAAGTTTATAAAAAATATTTTAATTTTAAAATTCATCATATATTTTATGCGAAATTAATATTTTTTTTCATATCGTACATTAGCATTTCTGAGAAAGTATAAGAAACGCATTGATATCGCGCAAGCTTATCGAACGTCGACCCATCGCGTACTTTCCGCAGTTCTTATTTCTCATTTTCGGAAACACTATCTTCTAACTAAACTAAATGAATTCATTGATTTCTTAGTGTGTACATAATTTTTGGTATTAAATTCATTTTTTAATATTTCTAAGATTTTATAAACTTTCTCACTTATTTTAAAAATTAAAGTTTCTATTTTTCATTTTTAATTAATGCATAATACAACATCAAAGTAGAATGTATAAATTTATCTATTCTTAGTTATTGTAATTCGAAGAAATGAATCCTTATTTAAATTCTTGAAAGAAATATATTCTAAAAATAAATCGTTTAATTTCACAAAAAATATTTATTTAAATAAAAATCTATAACTTTATGATTAACTTCTCAAAGTTAGGCTTTAATTCTAGTAAAAGATTAAAATGATGAATTTAAAAGAAAATAAAAAGAAAAAATCACAATTCTTCAAGCTTAATAAAAATTTATGAATCCGAAACATATGACGATATGAATTCTGAAAAAATTTTAATCGAACCGCAAAAAGAGCTGAGAACATTTAATATATATCTTTCGTCTTCCTTCAATTGTCATAAATAATCTTTGCTTTATATATACACTTAAAAAATTGTCAACGTCCCGGTTCGTGTCAGTGAATTTTATTCTATACTGATCGATCTTTAGTTTCCATCATTGAAACCTCAAGCCTCTGTACCTTCTGTCAATTTCTCTCTTTCTCTTTCTAGTTCGTATATCTAGAATTCTTCGAATCAAGATCCAGGACACACTGCTATAAGTCGTTTATTCGTCTTCCCTCTTCTTGAGCGTGTGGCGTTGTTATTTTTTACTTATCTTTTCTCACTTGTATCATACTTCTCTCATTTATATTTTATTTAAACTTCCTTCCTCTATCTCAATACTTCTATATCTTTCATTAGAAATTTTATCTATGCCTTGACATTTTTTCATGCATACGTTACTGTAATGTTTATTCGTACGTTTTATATTAAACATGAAAATATTTGGATTATCTTATCTTTGTGTTGTTGTAGAGTGCATGAATAAATAATTATTAAATAACGATGAGTTCTATATTACGAATATGCATTCTGTAACTAAAGTAAAGATCAAAGCTGAATTCATACATTATATTTTTAACTTTATACAATATTTGAATTATTCTTTAAATATACGAAATATAAATGGAACTTCCATGAGGATTAATGATAAAAAGACTTTTAAATTTACAAAATGTAATGAAATATACGGCATTATTTACTCTTTAAATACTATTTATTTCACAAGTAAACTAAAACTGAAATTCAATTCAGAAATTATTTATCTTGAATAATTCTATATATTTAACTGGAAAATGATCTTTTTTAAAATATAAAGTTAATTTTAATCAAGAATTAATTACTTATATCTATTTGGAATGAAAAATAATATATTAGATCTGATTGACTTTAATGATTCAATGAATGATTTTGCAGACACAAAAGTCAGATAATAAAAGACGACAGATATTTATTAAGTATTAGTTACTTTAATATGAGCAATAAGTAAATAATCAAAAAATTCATTTGTATTTTTATTTTAATTATTAGAAACATGTTATTAATATTATTGTTATCATTATTAAATAAATTTTATTCAACTGTTATAAGCATATTACAACGCAAGACCATTATAATTTGATTAGTCTCTAGGGGCTCAGAGTTAAGATAGTAGATGTTTGTCCAAAAAGGTTATTGAAAAAGATGACATTCTTAAAAAAATTATAAAAATTAAATGAACCTATGATTACTATTGTTAGATTATCAAAAAAAATACAAATTTTTTTAAAGAGCACAGTTAATTTTAATTCTCTAAAATGGTATTAACTAAAATTCCACGTTAAATTATATAGCTAAAATATTTAAAAATTTATTTTATCTGGAATTGATTTTCATAGCCATACTCAATATATTAAAATTTCGTTGAAAAAATGTGAAAATTCTTAATTTTATTAATTAAACATTAATTCCTAAAGTAACGTATACATGTGAAAAAATAACTGCGTTTTCCAATCTCAAATTCACTGCAATTTATTTGAAGAAACTCAAGTATTAATTTAAACAACAGAACTCAAAACCAACATCCAACAGTTGACACATTTAATTCCTGATCTTATTCTTTAAAAAAGAGAAAACGAAAAAAAAACAACTCGTTGAAAGCTATAGAATCATCTTAAGAGTATACTATAAAGCAACGCTTCCGCTCATCATATGTACGAAAAAAACTTTTCCTCCTGGCTTTCCTTTAGCTCGACTTGGCGCGCTGTGTGCCCCCCGGTAAACGTTGCGTAGTGTACATAATATTTTTCAAGCAACACCCAACTGAACGCTGTAATTTTTCTGCACAAATGTCTATCATCGAGCCTGTATAGAAAAGAGAATTACCACTCCTACCATATAGTATGTAACCAACTTCTTTTTCTTTTCTTTTTTTTATTTACTTTCTTTGCAAAAACGCCTATGTTATGTGTACATATATACACACAAGACGTATCACAAGACGTAGCGTCGACGCGTAAAAAAACTGCCTGGTTAAAACTTTAACAGATGTAAAAGTACCGCGCGAGCTTGCTAACTATACGATTTGCATTTCAACATTTATTCAGCTCCTGAAAAGGCTGTTGTATGTATATAGCACATGCTCGCGCGTGTGCCATCTCAACCCAATGCCAACCCCCTTTTGCCCGCTAGGCTTATAAACCTTCTGCGGCATTGCTGATCATCACCTCTTATTCTTTTCTTCTTCCTGTTTTATTATATATGCATATACATCTACTTGACTTGCTGTGTTAAATTCTTTGAGCTTGTGGTTATACAAAATGTCATTTACAAAAGTCTTGTTCATAACTTATGGATGCCTACGTATCTTTAATTCTATAAAATAAATCTTCATCTGATGTGTATAATTTATTTTCAAATTTTTTCAAGCACTTTTTTTTAAATAATCAGGTATGTAGTAAAAAAAATAAATAAAACGAAATAATTGTTTATATACATTTTTATTCTAAATATATCAATAATCTCTTCAGTTACATAGATTTAAAGTCAAAAAATTTATGAATCAATAAATAAGATAATATTAAATTTTTTTATCTCTGCACTTTTTTATATTATGTGTAAATTAATATTATTATTGCGATTTTTAATTTACTTTTCGAAGAAATATAATTAAAAATTTGTTTTTATTTAATTAGCATAAAATTTTCAACCAAAGCTTATTTAACGACGTTAAAAAAAAAATATTTAAAATTTGAATTATAAGTTATAAAAGCGCCAGTATCCAATTGACCAATAAACATTGAATCTATTTAACGAAGTCCTTTTTCTTTTAAAATAATATATTGATTTCAGTCATTATTTACTTATAATAAGAAATAATCCACTTTTTTAGAACTCTTCAGAGGTTGTATGAAAAAAAGTAAATTATTTTCAATCGAAAGAGATATTTTTTGTAATGAACAAATATGAATGTTCCTGTATTTAGACAGACAAAGTCTTGTAATTTATTATAGTGGCACGCGCGCGCGTGTTAACGCGACAAACAACTTGGATAGCAGGTGAAGCACGCAGCTGTTATTACTTTAAGCCGGACAGCTGGACCCGATATCGTGCATTCTTGCTGATAAGATGGACTTTGATCATCAAATGTTATGTATATATTACGTAAAGCTTGTACAAGCGCGTATCTTTTAGAAAAATTTACTCCTGTATGTATTCTTGTCGTTAATGTTAGCTTTTTCTTTCTTCCTTAGGTTTTTTTTTATTTTAGAGAGGACGTAAAATTGGATTTATCGAGTGATGAGCGAGGACTTGTGTCATCCGTTGGAATTTAAAAAATACTTATGGCTTTAAAAGGCAACTTGGATTTGTTGCCGGCTGACGATGACATGTTTCGTGGGGAAATTTTTGGATAAACTAGCGCAATGAAGAACGAAAGCTATAAATAGTTATTATGTACTTGAATATACTCATTTACGGATTATGTGCTTGTAAATCTTATTCAAATGTTTTGATTACTGTAATACTTATTTCAGAATTTTATTTTTCTTTTTCTCTTATTATTTGAAAATAAAGGATAATGTGATATAATTTATTAACCAAACAAATTTCTTAAAAACTATATTTAACAAATATTATTAATTTTTGCGTAAATCATTTTTTATTATCAAAGACTATAAGTTCAATTGAATAAAATTAATTGTTTATTTAATAAACTATAAAATATTTTTTAAAATACGTTGACACATTTAAATGGAAAAAGCAACATACTCATAATAATTAATATTATTATTCATGTACGAATAACAAATAGCATTAGCAAGCTATTCAAAGAAATCTTATCAATGTAAATTGCACTTTCAGGAAGTTATTATTAGATAAAGTAATTATAAGTATAACCGCATATGATAGTTTGTTCGCTTGAAATCAAAACACGCACATTCCGATAATACTTCCCAATTATGATTTCTATAAGCTATATCGAATTAAAAGTATTACTCACATGGAATGTTAAAAAGTGCATCGTAAATAATAGCGCGATACGAAAATGGAGCCATCGATATGCTTCCTTACATTCATAAACATTACATAAATAATATAACTTGTCTTTTTAGCACTAATATATTTCTGATTTATTGTTCATAAGGCTAACAAAATGTTATTTCGTAAATTGATACGTTCAAATGCTTGCTTTGGATTTTCACCTCGTAAAGATTCATTGTTTATATTATTAATCATTTTTTCAAAATCATTTTTCAAATGATAATTACTTCAAATCATGCATATATTAAAATAATTAAAAATTAAATTACCTCGCTTCATAACTATTTTTTTATTTTTTTTATTTTCTTTAACGTCGCTGTATTTATGCTATAATTGCGATGATAATTAGTGACGCAGGTCGTCAATGTGTTTGTGAACAAAGCATATGTAACGTACACTGATGCTTGCATCACTTGACCGCCGAGAGCGAGATTCGAACCCAGAACCTCGAGATTACGAATCCATCGTTCTACTAAGTAAGCCACTGACGGCCTCAATACTATTTTTATAAAATATGTACAGTACCGCTCAAAAATTTGTAAAAAATTTTTTTTCAAGAGACCCAAATTTAAATTGTAATATCTCAGAAACGCTATGATGAATTTAAGAAATTTGGACGGTGTCTTATAGATCAGACAAAATACTATTTTTTAATAAACTGTAAAACATTTTAAACTCTTTTTTAACTTAATTTTTCCATGATTTAAAATTTTTGAAAATTCACGAATATTTCAATTTTAATCAATCAACTATGACTTTTTAAAGAATTGAATAAAATTAAAAAATTCCAAATCGGTTACAAAGTAGTCTAAATTTCCTAAAAGTTTGTACTTAACCAATTTTTAATATTTATTTCATGCGCAACGTTACAAACGTGTGAAAATGGACCATATAATAATAGTACATTATGCAATGGGTGTGTAAAGGCTTTATTTACGAAACGAGAAGTTTACAGCCCGAGCCGAAGGCGAGGGTTGTAACGAGTTTCGTAAAAAAGCTTTTACACACCCATTCCATAATATATTTTATACCACGATAGCCGAATAATCATATTAAAGTTATGATTTTGAGGTTAGAGTGGTATAAAATAATTTTTCAGGTGTAATAACATTTTCCATGTTTTTTCATGTGATTTCAATGTATATATAATTTATATGTAAGCGAAAGTTATAAGCACAGCAAAACATAAAAAAACATGGAAAATGTTATCGCAACTAAAAAATTATTTTGTACTATCGTCCATTTTAATAAATAAAATTGATTTTATTTGTTTTATAATTTTCTTCATTCATGATTCCATTTTGATTTTTTTTTATTTATTTAATTGGAATAAAAATTACATTCTTCCTTCATAAATCAACGCTATTTGATATTTTATGAAAATTAATTGTATATTCTATACGCGTAAATAGAATAAACTGAACAAAATTCCGAGGGCAGATTTTCTTACATTGTTGATTAATGTTATTATTACGTTACATGCTGTGTATTAAGATGACCTTGCGCATTATATTGCAAAATTAATTAAACATTAATAATTAATCAATCTAATGTCACGCATTAAAAATCCAATTATCAAATAGTTAAAAATAAAAAAATTTATGATAAAATTATGATGTGTAAGGTGAGGAACAAGAATTAGTTCAATAAAAAAGTGTCTCGCTTAAATTAGTCCAATTTTATGCCCATAAAGACAATATAATTCTTCAACTGCGATAACATTTTCTATGATTTTTTATATTTTGCTGTGTTTATAACTTTAGTTAATTGTATATACATTGAATTTATAACATTCAATTGTAAATAGATGCCGAAACATGGAAAAACATGGAAAATGTTATTTCACCTGAAAAATTATTTTATTATATGGTCCATTTTCACACTTTTGTACCGTTGCGTATGAAACAGATATTAAAAATACAAACTTTTAAGAAATTTACTCTACTTTTTAACCAATTTGGAATTTTTTAATTTTATCAATTATTTATAAAATCATAGTTGATTGATTAAAATTGAAATATTCGTAAATTTTCTAAAATTTTAAATCATTAAAAAATTAAGTTAAAAAAGAATCAAAAATGTTCTACAGCTCATAAGAAAATAGTATTTTATCTGATCTTTATCACGCGGTCTGAATTTCTTAAATTCATAAAAGCGTTTCTGAGATATCATAATTTGAATTTGAGTCTCTTGAAAAAAAATTTTTTACGAATTTTTGAGCGGTACTGTATATTATTATGCATCTCAATCATAAATTGTTATACATTTTTTACTTGCAATTTTTAAAAATACATGTATTGAAACACAGTACATTTCATGCGAAAAGCAATCATTTCTTACATACGAAATTTTATCATTCATTCATGTTCTAATAAATAAATTTGAAAAATTTTATTTAGTAAATTCTGAATGATTAGTATTTAAATGATAAAAAATATTTTTTTATCCTTCATAATATATTTTTTGGTTTAACTTAACTTTTAAAATTTCAAAAGATTAAAAATACAATCTATTAATTTTTTTTATTAATTAAACGATAAATAAAATGATGAATCAAATGAAAATATTTCTTTTCATTCATCGATTAATGAATTTCATATTAGTATGTTTGCATTTATTTAAAAAAATTTACTTTAGCGTGAAAGTTTTTTCACGGCAGAAAGCCACTAGAGTATACCTACTAACCACCATACACTAAAATATTTTAGTAGCTTTCAACAGAGGACAACGAAGTTACAAGGTGGTTTATACGTTCACATTATGAGCTTATTGCATACATAGATATATACACACATATATATACTTTCCTTACATAAGTAGTAAAAGGCTTCGCTTCAGTCACGGAAGCGAGAAATAAGAAAGAAAAGAAGCACGTGTAAAAAAGAAAAAGAAATAGAGAAAGAAGGAGAATTGAGGTATAGGAAACTGGGCAAAGTGTAACGCACGCGAGCACACACCGATTTCCCACCGGGGGTTTGCATAATATCACCGATGGCGTCACCTGCCCTCGACACCGTCGCCGTCGCCGCCGCATCTTCTTGACCACATCCTTCCTTTATCTCTCCTTTGCATATATATTGCCAAGAGTGTATGGGAGTGTCACGTGCGCGTATGTACCTTCGTGCCAAGAATTTAAAAATTCAGATAAAGAAAAAAAAGCATTTTAGGTCTTCATATTAATTTTATTTTTCTTTCTTTTATGTCAATATTTAATTAACGTGTTATTTAATATATATTTACTTAACTTTAATGTGTTTTTTCATGTAGGTATATATTCGTGCCCTTCATAGTATGCAGATATGCACATATATATTTGCATGAAATAGAAGAATGCGATGGTCTCGAATGTAAAAGTAGACTTTGCTTTAGTTCCACGTGCGTAATGGATGTATGCGTGTGTGTGCATCGATGCGTGTACACGAATGTAAGCCAAGCTTACGAAAAAAGAAGGTGCGCGCGTGCATGACATGTAATATAGGTAGGGCCTATGTAGAAAAGAAAAGAAGAGTGCAAAACTACTCTGAATTGCGTGTATTGCCGAACCTTCTGAGTGCTGTTGCTGCTGCTGTGATATATCGTGGATCACCTTACAGCATGTATGTACGGTTCTCACAGGACTCCTTCAAAGCTTCGGGCTAATGACCTTGCGTACAAGCCCTTTAAAAAAGGCTCTCTCTTTCTCTTTCCTTCTTTTTAAGTCCTATTCTTTTGCTCCCTCCTTATATTTCTTATATATACGTATATATACTCAAGTGGAAGTGGTTTTTAGCGAACGAGCACGGATATATATTTGGTATTTGGTCCCTGTATAGGTTACTGCTTGATGCAACATATACAGAGGCCTTTAATAAGTCGTGTGTTCCCATGTATGAGCTAAAGACAGTTTTAAAGATGATGTTTTTTTCAAGATTCTCATTCTTTATGTAGGTTATATGTGGTGTATGCATATACAAATATCCATTTGATGTGACGCAATGAAAATTTTGAAGCCTCTTGAGAGACAGAATCTTAAGTTGACGAGGATGCGGATTGATAAGAAACAGATCCGGACGTTTTTTTCCTATACGCGTGATGTGTTCGTCGTCTCTGGAATATTAGGTCGTATATACACTCGAGTATCAATGCATATGCATGAAGTCGAGAATTTGAACAGACAATTTTTAGTTCACTGCCTTTTAAAAATAGAGTATTATTTTTTTCTAATCTAAAGCATCAATTTCATATATTAATTTAATTTTAACTTTTTATCGTATCGAAATTAAAATTTTTTTTTAGAACTAACTAGGAGAGTGTCACACCTCCGGATCACGGATTTTGCTCAAACTTCGGGATAAGTTTTCAGATGATAAAATATGAAAAAAGCTAAAGTTATAGTCATAAACACTCAATATTTCCCTAGTTACAGGCAATTGAAGAAAATCACTAAAAAAGTTACTAGATTTTTAAATGCATATAGTTCTTTCGCATCGATAGCTACAAGCTTGAAACTTTATTTAAATTAAAGCTGAGCTCAAGTCCTTTCGAAACAGTAGTTACAGCATATCAAAATATTATTTTTTCCCAAAGTTAGAGCGTAATAAGGATTGGACCTAATTTCAGCTTTTATTATTAAGAGCAGGCCGGATTCGCTGTCCTTGTCTAATTGGCATTTTTGTTATTTACTCAAGTTTTAATCGGTGTATCTTCAAATTAAAGGTCGAGCGCAATAGATATTATTATTATGAACATCTATGCACAAGAAAAAAATATCTACCGGTTTGTTTTTGAGAAAAGTAAGTAACGCCAAAGTAAAAGTTTATGTTTATAATATTTTCGCGTTACTTACTTTTCTCAAAAACAAACCGGTAGATATTTTTTTTCTTGTGCATAGATGTTCATAATAATAATATCTACTGCGCTCGACCTTTAATTTGAAGATGCACCGATTAAAACTTGAGTAAATAACAAACAACTCAATTGTTACTCGGTCGGTATCAGGTTCTACTCCGGCCTACCGTTAATTAATGTTTTTAAAAGAAAAATCAGGTCCAATGTTTATCACGCTCTAACTTTGGGAAAAAATAATATTTTTACATGCTATAACTACTAATTCGAAAGGATTTGAGCTCAGCTTTAATTTAAAAAAAGGTTTAAGCTTCTAGCTATCAATGCTAAATAACTATATGCGTTTAAAAATCTAGTAACTTTTTTAGTGATTTTCTTCAATTGCCTGTAACTAGGGAAATATTGAATGTTTATGACTATAACTTTAGCTTTTTCCATATTTTATCATCTGAAAACTTATCCCGAAATTTAAGCAAAATCCGTGTTCCGGAGGTGTGACACTCTCCTAGTAAGTTATTTTAATTTTAAACAATTTACTTTTAAATTCTAATAAATTTGTAAAATTAAAATAAATTATAAAGCTTATTTTTATGTGATATCTTCCGTACACTTTAAAAATATAAATTTACTAGATTGATGAAAGATAGAATCAGGTGGAAAAATGAAATTTTTCTTGAATATGTACCCAATAATCCAAAGATTAATGTAAATACGTATCAAGAACATATTTTGTTCACATTTAATTGAACTATTTTTATCAAATAACGTTGAAAAAAGCTTTAAATTTTTAAATTAAATTATTGAACCAATAAACTGCAAAAATCTTCAGGTCACTATTTATTTTTATTTTATTTTAGTATTGAGATAAAATGTTCTAAAAATGTTGCATATTAAATAAGAAATTAGCCATTTCGCCTGACTATTTTTTAGTTTTGGAAATATTTTTAATGTTGAAATTTTCATTAATTAATTATCATACTGATAATCCCAAAACACGGTATTATTACAAAAAAATTCAAAATTATTTTTAATATAAATTTTATCACGTTTTCCGTAAAATTAATCAAGATAACCTATAATTTTTTCAGATATGGTAATTTTTATTAGAAAATTCTCTGTGTATATAATTATCTCGAAAGCTTTAGAAAAATAAAGTGTAATAAATCTACTTTACATAATGTAAGGTTCATACATTAAAAATAATTTAATTGCGTAATAAACCTATCGCGCTATCATAACGAAAGCCTACTTTTGAAACTAAGCACTCATCTTCTTCCTCTCTAAAAAAAAGCAGCTCACGCACAACGACTAAACTCTGACCTAACTTGAAAAAAAAAAAAAAACATAACGCAATACCCTTCATGCCTACAAGCGCAAAAACGATCATTCGGCGTACCTCACTCTTTCAACAAGTGCGTAATTTACGGATGAAACGTTCATATAAAAGAGCGAAAAATTCATGTATGTAACTATTTATTAAGTGCTCGCGAGAACGACTTTTCAAGTAAGTCGTATATATATGCATGTAAGGTAATCGGAAAGGCCTCTCTTATGAAAAAAAAATGTATGTATATATTCAACTTAGTTCAGATGGCTTAAGGCAAGAAGATAATGATGTCGTAAAAAATTCAATTTCTTTTTTGGGTTGGAGGGAAGGAGTATGAGAAAAAAAAAGAAGCCAAAAATGTATGTATATGGAAGATTGGTGAGCGATTTCATTTAGGCCCTTCGAATGCATGTCTTCATTATTCGCTTTCGCGCGATTTCTCGCACCCATATATACATATAATATACTTTTACGAAGACAAAAACGTTCACTGGACTGTGTATATATAACGATATACCAGAGAAGAGCCTTATGGTGATCTAGTACAAGGCGGGCGCATAAATTTAAACTTTGTGTCTGAAAATAAGAATTACGGTAGATAAATCTATGTGATAGGCATTTTATGCTTGTTTATATAGCCTCTCTTTTTTTATGTCAATGATAACTTATTTTGGCTTTAAGAAAAATAATATTTTTTTTTATTACGAAAAATCATTTTTTAAGTACATATTTAATTCATTTATTAATAATTAATAAACTAGATATTAAAATACAAACCAATTTTTTAATTTTTTACTTTAACCATTTATATTTCTAGAATATCCAAATCTAAAATCTAATGTATGATTATAACTTGTACTAAAAATCTCAAATGCATGATTTTTTGCCAGGTATTATTTATGATTTTTTATTGAATGACGTTATTTATTATAAATACATTAAAATTGAATTGAAAAATAAGATAAAATCATGTGTTCTAGATAAATACAATATTATTTGCCTTTAATTGTAGATGTACCTACTAAACAATGATTTAGAACATTTTTTTTATGTTGAGATATTATAATAAAGCACTGTATTATAAAATGTATCTACATTTAAAAAAAAAAGTAATTCTAGGTCATTTTATAAAAGGAATTTTAAAGGATCTTATTTTTTATTACTCCAAATTATGCAAAAAAGACAACACGCAAAAAATACAATATTGTATTAAAATTTTAAAAATGTAAAATAAAATAATTCTAATACAGTGCTTCAAGTCTTGATCATTGATCAATACAGACAAAATTTATTTAGTTTTTAATGTTTTTTTTCCAAATACCAAACAATATTAATTGTGAAATGTCAAATTCATTAAAATATTGTTCAGACAGAAGTTTTACCATTTTCATTAAATTTATATCTGTTAATATTTCCATCGATGATCCCTTCTCTCTAATACATCAAATTTATGCAAAGGTAAAACTATAATAATATATTAAAAAAAAGTTTTAGACTTATAGAAACAGCAGTAAATAATTTAATTTAATAATTTAATTTTTCTTATCCCCTGGCGAAAAGTACGTCGAAAGACGTCTACTTTCTGAGAGAGAAGTTAAGCATTATCTACGGCGGCTCGGCGCACTAGCGATGCGCAATCGTGTTGACGCTCTGTTTTTCACGGCAGTTAAGAATAGAGAGGGCTACGTCTATCCTTCTCTGTCCGCCGGCGTTAGACATTGACTCTCTCCCTCTCTCTTTCTTTTTCATACAGAATAGAGAGGGTTGCGTCTATCCTTCTCTGTCCGCCGGCTTTAAGAATTGACTCTCTCCCTCTCTCTTTCTTTCTCTTATATGTACAATAAAGGTAGCCGCGAATGGAGGGGGCTATGTCTAGCCTTCTTTGCCGGTTACAACAAGCAGTATATCTTTTTCTTTATTTTTCTTATATAGTAATTTTAAATATTTTATTATTAAAACCTAACTTGTTTTATTTTGTGAATTATAAATTGCAGTGTGTTATAAAGTGTGTAAATTATAAAATGTGAGTGAAATATTGATGGTTTATTTTAATGATTTATCATCAGTGGGAGAGGGGCAGAGAAGGATAGAGCATACTCGGTCAATAGCAGCAAGCGATTCATCGCGGTATTTTTATTTTAATGATTTATCATCAAAAACGAATTATCACAACGGGTAAGTTGGACGTACTTTTCGCCGGGAATAAGAAAAAATCGTATATTCACCTCGGGAGAGAAGTTGACCATCAATTGCTCGCGTATTTGCCCCCTCGCTGCGCTCGGGGGCAAATCTTACGCGAGCATTTAATAGTCAACTTCTCTCCCTAGGTTAATAATATACTATTCTTTTTTTTTAATAGTATATTATTCACCTAGGGAGTTAATTTCAAAAATGTCTTAAATCGTATGTAATTGTCACCCGAGCCGAAGGCGAGGGTGACAAACATACGATTTAAGGTATTTTTCATTAACTCCCGTGGTGAATATGCTATTTTTTGTCATACCCAGACCAAAAGTACCACTTCGTCGATTTTGAGTCGGGAGGAGAAGTGGTACTTTTGGGCAGGGGATGGCAAAAATTTTATTTAACGTTGCTTCATTTTTGCTATCATTTTGATGCTAATTAGCGACGGAGATTGTCAGTGTATTTGTGAACAAAGCACATGTAACGTACAGTGGTGCTTGTATAAATCAGCTGAAAGCGAGAATCGAACTCAGGACCTCGAGATTACGAGTCTATCACTCTACCGAGTGAGCCACTGACGATCTTATATTTAGATTTAACATTTATAATGCTTAAAACTTGATAAGTTTCCATGAATTGAAAAAGATTAGTCAAAAAGCTCGAGTAATTGATGAGAGAATTATTTTTAATGTCCAACATTCGAGAATAAATCATTGTAATCGATCTTAAACCCTTTATACATTTTTCGTTTAACATGCGACGTGAAATTACTTTGAATGCATTTGACATACGTCTTTATAAAATCCGTATCTTATAAGTTGAAAAGCTACAATTGTGGTGAACGAAATCCCTCTCGGGAATATAAAAGATATCGAAAGTCTTCTAAAAGTCATACTACATAAATTGTACTTTTGCATGAGTTGAAAAAGGGTTATAGATGTATACAATGCACCAGATGGATCGAGTTCCGCTTGATGAAATATCGATCGAATGCTACTACCTTTTCGGACCGTTGTTTCCAACATATGTACGCTCACTGTACATAAACATTTTATGCAGATATTTTTACAAATGTACACTAACAAAAATAGAGTCTTGAAGTAAGTAGAATCGTATTCTTCTTAATAGACAATCTTTTCATTTAACACAGTAGAATTTATTTTTTATTCATCAATTAAATCTTCTAATGCATGTCTATTTGATTCAAACATATTTTTGCTTGATCCTAAAAGAAATCTATTTGAAAAATAAAATTGTGCGCCAGAGATAGCGCCAATACCAAATTAATTTCATAAATTCAATATTTTTTATTTGAATTACTTAAATATTTAATTAAAACGAAGAAATAAAATTATTTATCTTGTGATTTTATTTGCAGGGCAACTTTTAATTTCCAATTTAACTTTTCTTGAAGTCTTTTAAAACTCCAAAACAAAGCAAGAGTAGAATTTCATGTTTGAAAATGCATCTTTTTTTTAAATGTTCGATCAAAATATGTGCTAATTCGTTACTGTTGAGTGTACATAATTCTACGATTTACCTTAATCGTTGAATTCTTAAAATGGTATAATTATCAAATTAACGTGATGTTAAAAATTGAAATTCAACAAGCATTGAAAAATAAAGTAAGAAAAACCTATAAAAGTTTCCTGATGTTTTTACTTTAAATACATTAAGAATGTATTTAATAATTAATCATATTGAATAGCTAAATTCCTAAGACAAAGATATAGTGAATACATAATTTTTAATTGACGTGATTAACGTAAAACAATTCATAGCTTATAAATTTCCTGACTGGCAAATATTCTTCATATTTAAATAAAACTCATTAAAATATTATCACATATAGTACAAAATATTTTCCATAGAAGATACTAAAAAATACAATTTTTTTTTTTATTTTAATCCATCAAATGACGTAAATGAGTGTAATATGGATTAATTTTAAATGTAAAAAATAATATACATGTGTGTATACAATACATATAAATAAAAGTATCTTACAGTACAGATTTCATCGAATCAAGCGATGCAAAAAAGCACAATTACAAAATCCTGGTTGCTCTCAAAGTTTAATATAACATTACTTTTTATATCACATATCAAAAATTTACACTTGCCTAAGAAACATAGCTTGATAGTTATTATCAAACCACCATTTTTTCATTCGTTCATAACTAAAAAAATATTAAATAAAAAGAAAAACTTATAAAAAATATATTAATTAAATAACGATAAGCAACAGTCAAATGAAAGAAAAAAATTAAAAAATAGATCAATTGAAAAAAAAAATTGTTTAAACATCCAAGCTTACATTTTTACATATATTATACGTCAATATAAAATATTAATGAGAAAGTTCTTCCAGCACGATGAACGTGATGCACGTGAATTTTTAAAAATACTACATGAACATTTTACGTATTTACATTATACAGATATGTAATATATGGAATTCGCGCAATTATTTCGTGATGATAATTGACTTTGACGTCGCTTTAACATTACGCGTTCATTAATTAAGGTCATGCTGTTTTCATCTAATCTATTTTTTTTTAATGCATAACTAGATAAATTATTTGCGTATATACGCTGTTCTGTTTTCTCATGTTAAATTGATGATCTACATATAGAAAGATTAGACTCATTACAATAAACAGGTAATTATTACATACAACGTCTAAAGTAAAATTTATTAAGCTTACCTTTGTATTACAACAAGCGAATAAATTCAATTTAATTAGAAAAATTCAAATAATAACTGTTTGTAATTGATTTTCTTTAGTTAGGAAAAGCTTGTACTCCATTAAATATATTTATTTATTTTTATGTATACAATCATTTTAATTTATAGTGAAAACAAGTTTCCGTTTATTAACACTTTTTATTTTAATAGAAAGAAAAAAAAGAAATCACATGGATAGTAACGATGATCGAATAATAATTGCAATAAAAAGAAAATATTAACAGATAGCAAATGTTACGTTACTAATTAGAGTATAGGAAACTGTCTTAGTTCTGCTTATTATTCATAAATATAAGTAAAATATTTAAAACGGTCTAAAGCAATGAACTTAAAAATAATAAAAATACCAGTTACTAGACTAGTTTATGGTATAATAACAGATATTATTTAATAAGCTGACTAAAGATATTGGTATCTTTATTACCTCGGTACTTGTCGTTATTACTAATGGCTTTGCTGGATTATAAAGATGTTTCTCATTAAGAAACAAAGAAAGATATACCGTAAAGACAGAAATCAATATTTTTAAAGATATTTCAAATTTTATTTTAAAATAATAGTTAATTTTAAATGTTAACATTTAAAATTAATAAATTAATAAATTAATAAATTAATTAATTTATTATTTATCATTTCTAAAGTAGGTTATGAATTACTAATATTACAATATTGTTATTTTTTTTAACAACAATAATTTAAGCTTTATAAAATATAAATTGATTGTAATTGTTTAAATTTGTCCAAGTTAACTTTATTATAAATGCAATTAATTATTATTTCTTTATCGAAATCATAATAGTATATTAATGTAAACAAGAAATAAAGAAACCATATTTTAAAGGTTTACATTTTTTGCTATATTCAATAAAACTTTGTTAAATAAAAATTGTAAAATTCATTGAAGAATAGTCCAATTCCACTTTGAACCTAACAAGGAGAACAAATGCTATATTTTACTAATGATTCATCTCTTTTCTTTCACTGTTAGCCATTTTCTCTCTTCTTTTTCTTTAAAATAATAACAATTTAATTTTAGAGGGGCACCGTCTATAACTAATATAATCAAATGTATTAGAGGAATCGATGATGTACATATCACTTGCAATCTATTGCGGATATTCGATATTTTCATCAAATTCTTCTAGATAAAAGGAATTTCTTATACATATATATATGTGTGTAACATTTCACTTCAACTCACACGGTCAAAAAATTAAAATTGTTAACAATATAAGAATATTTTTCATTTAGTATACAAAAAATATGTAAAAATTTTTAGCTGTCTAGGTCAAAGTGATTAAAACTTATGTTAATTTATTTTCAAATGAATTTTTTCCTCGAAAATTATTGCCTTTTTCATGGAAAAAAATTAAAAATATATCTGAATATTTGCCAATTATGATTTGCAGAATTTTTAACAGATCCAATCAGCAGAAAAAATATATTTTCAACAAGAATTTGTATACCCAGGTTAAATCTGCTTTTTGAGGACACATTTTTTTTATTTTTCTATGACGAAAAAATAGATAAAGTTCTAACAGGAAGATATTTTAAGCTTAATTTTATAAAACAATCGGAAAAAATATTCATTTTTGTCTAAATCAAAAAATTCCTGAATTTTTTCTCGAAAAATATAATTTTTTAGGATGAATTATAATTTAAACAGACACTAATATATAAAAGATTTAGAAACAAAAAATCGAAAATATAAAAATTTGGTTTTAAATTTAGGAAATTCTGCAAATCAAGATCAAGATTCACATAATTTTTAACACTGAATGTTATTATGATTGTTTACTAATTAAAGTTAATACTTTTCGAGAAAAAAATCCGCTTTTTAATTTGCAGAAATTCAGATATCTTCAATAAGCCATTCTCAAAACAAAATAATTCATTAGTTTTTCACAAATATTCAATAGTTTTCTAGTAAGAAATTCATTAAAAAATTTGTTGAGCAAAAAATATTTGAAAATCACGATTTACGATGTTTCATAACTTGAGATTACTTTTACTTAAATCTCTAAAAAAATTTTTTGTATGTTACAATAATTGCCAATCAAAATATTTTTCCAATTTTTTTAGCTATTTCTATTTTTTAATCCCGCGAGTTAACGTGAAATGTCCCCTATATATTTATATATACAATTTTTTATGTCTCAAATTTCGTTCTTTTTCTCTCTCTTATTTTTGTACACCCTGAAGGAAGTGGGCTGCTCCTGAGTGTGACGGCTCTCCGTATATCCTGTAAGGCATGTATACACGAGGACAAATAAAAATCAAAAGACAAAATTTTATTCCTTCTATATCTTTGTCTTGTTTATAAGCGTATCCTTGTAAACAAACCCTTATAACTTCAAGTATGTATGTATATAAGCTGGAGTGTACGAGAGAGAAAGTATATACGAGCGATACGTGTCATACGTTTTGTGTATGAGCTTAAATTCGAGACTTTTAACCAAGTATCGGCTTTTGCGATTTCAATCTTCCTTTCTCTCCTTTTTTCCCCTATATACGTTGAACAAATTTATTAAGTGCATGAATATCATATGGTATTGATTGATATAAATATTTATTTATGAAAACTTATTTATGAAATTGTATATTATTCATTTATGTACATAAGCAACAGAATATAACAATTTTATCAATAATCTTTTTCATATGGCCATATTAAACTTTTTTAATTTAAGGAGATTTAAAATAGAAATTCTGCCCAGAATTCTGTTCAATTTTCTACCAGGGAATGATTTTTTTATATAATTTTAAAACTGCTTCGAGCAAGGGAACAAAAAAATAAAACTTTAAAACTAATAGTGTCATCTTTACACAGCTTACACAGGTATACACACGGTTAAAAACATTTGTGTAATCTGTTAACTTTTTTCGTCTGTTACTTAATGTCTGTTAAATCAACAGACACAAGTATGTCAATTTAACATGTATATTACATTTTTCACGGACTATTTGTCTGTTAAAGTAACAGACTTTTTTGTCTGTAAACAGTTTTTAACAGACGTGTCTGTTAATATTTCTAACCGTGCATGTTTACACATACAATTTAATGATGTTTTTTTGTATTTTATATATTCTAAAAACTTACAATAAAATCTTCCATTTACTATATTACTGTAGCATAAATAACATGTAGCTAAATATTATATATATATATTTAATAAATTAAGTTCATAGGGTTTATGTATGTTATCAATAGAATTAAATAAATTTATAATTTATTATATTATAGGACCATGATACCAGTGAACAAATATTTAAGACTTATGAATTAACAGATTATGTGACATAATTATAATAAATAAAACACTTTTGAGTTATAAATAGACCATGTGATAGTATTTATTCAATTTAGAAAATGAAAAATATATTTTTTTAATTAATCTATATTATACTTTGAAATAATATAAAAAATTAAATAAATTTTATTCCAATAATTCATTCTGAAAATCAAATTATTAATTATTTCTACACAATACATGTTTTAATTAAGTTTCTCTGTAATTATCACCGGTTTGAATTCAATTAATTTCTATGCTTATTTGTTTGGCGCACATTTATTCTTAGTTCATATATTACTGCCTGTCATCAATACATAGCTTAGCTCAATAAAAGAATAAATGAAAAAGAGCACTAGAAACATTTATAATTCCCATATGAGCGAAACATTCAAAAAGAAAAAAAATAAAGATCAATCTATCTTTGAGAAACAGCTCATCGCTCGATTGTGTATAAGCAATAAATTGATTTCACTTAGCTATCGATCATCCGCAATCTTCTCTCCAATTATTAGCCATTTTTTTCTGTTATATTTTTTAAAATTTTTTACAGCTTTAAAGTTATAAAGAGATAACGTCGTACATATACACTTGGGCCTTTTTAAAGCGTATAAATACCGCGCTTATATATTACGTTTAGATAAAACGTTGCCCGACTTTTCCAAGATTTTTGAAATCCGATCTTAACTGGCGCATTCGGCGAAAAAAAGGTCATTGACATAAACTATCATACATGTATTATATTAATACATTTATGAAGCAAAAGTAGACCAACAACACATACCGATAGCCCCTGTCGATCATTTTCTCTGACGTTCAATGACGTCAGCTTTTTCATTACTGAATCTTTATATTTTTTATTATATTTACATTTTTTACTTATTTTTTTAAAATTATATGTATGATTGAAAATAGAAAGCTCGTAGCTGTTTTATCTCACTTGATTGCTTATAGTTTAGGCATTATGCATAAGTGTATATAATTTAATTATGATTACCATTCAACATTTCAAATGAAATTGTATAGTTTCTATATATCATCAGTAAATAAATTAACTACTTAAATCAATAAATAATAATTAACTATTAAACTATTTTATACTTTTGGCATCCATCAAATTGATTTTTTAGGCTCATATTTTAAATTACATATATTTATGTTGATTATTGTAAAAGTATACGATATCATTGAAATGCCTTATATGAATATTATCAAAAATAATTTATGAAAAAATAAGAAAATAATCTACTATATATTTATCAATTTTTCGATAAGCTATTTACACTTAAAGTGTACATATGTATAGTTAAAAAAATTTTTAATTCAATTTTCAATTATCAAGTATTATATTTAATAACAGTAATTCAAAGAACAATATTTTTGTTCAATAAATTTTGTAAATTATAAAAAAAATCTAAAATATTAATCTTCTTGAAATTATTAAGAAATAAAATCATCGTAATACCAGATAACAGTCTTTTCTATTACGTTAAATTGCGCTACTCTCACAATACACATCATCAATAAAAGCGTGCTGAAAAATTCTGATTGAAAATTCGTAATCGCTAAGCAATTCCTGTTAAACGTTGGTAATATCTTTCGATATGAAACTGTACGCTTAGAAAGAGAAATAATAAAAAAAAAAGAAAAAGTAATCAAAGATTTTTTCACACTCATAGCAGACAGCGCGGCCACTGTGCTTACACAGTAGATAAAGTATGTGTATATATATAAGCTATACGTTTTTCTATTAGATAACGAAGACTAATCGCGTATACCCTGTCAATTATTATTACTGAGTATTATATCTTCGCGCTCTGAAAAGCACCCAGAGCTTATATACCAAAGATTACATAGCTTTTATATACGTTATATTATACCGAATAACCGTCTTTTAAAGACTCGCGTGCCCGATTAACCTTTCTCTCTTTCTCTCTCTTTCTTATTCGGCTCTTTATAATTTTCAACATTTCTCTTTTTATATCTCTATCTTTTTCTACTTTTTTGTTTTTTTTTTTACTTTTTAAGCGCGTCGCTTGCGGTCAATTTGCTCACGAATTACGCCTACTAGAAGGCCTGACATTTTTCTTATTCTTTCTCCGTCTTTCTCTTGCTTACTCTCGACTTAAGTAATCCCTATACTACGAGAGTAAATGTTCGCGTGGGAATGGGCAAGAAAAATTTTTGCTCTTGGTAATAACAAGATCGAACGCACTAATCAGAGAGGCATCAATTTGCCATGTACGCCTATATATATGAACCTGTGTATATGTGATGTATATACATACATACAAACTATCTTTGAAGCGCGAAATTTTCACATAGAGGAAATATCGTATATGCGTATGCGAAAAATATATAGTCGGTTAGAACTTCAGGTGGTAATTGCTAGCTGTTTTATATATCGTTTCAGATACGAATTAAAAGAAGGATTACTAAATATAAAAGAAAAATCAATCGTAATACACCTTCAAGGATATGTATATGTATGAATTGTGAAGCGCAATGCATGTTTACAACCATTTTTTTTCTCTCTCTATTTTTTTTCTTAATGGCGATGCATATTAATGCGGACGATATCGTTAAATTTATGTAAAATCATAGAATTTTTATGTAGAATAAACTGTGAACTCGTTGATCGATTACAAAACATGAATATATAATTTTTTAATTTTGTCGGTGCACCAATGGTTACAAGTAAAAATTTATCAAGGCAATGAAAAAAAAAAAATGATCGGTAATATATGAAAGCGACTTTTTGCGCGTTATAAAAGTAAATATATTAATCTAGGATAGCTATATAAAGATATGAGCGATGCATATTTTTCTCACGCTTTAAATTCATTATCAATATTTATAAAGCTGTCGAATTATTTTTATTTATTTTCCTTTGCTAATATTCAGGTTTTTTTTATTGCAATTATGTCTTGCAGAACGTTATGAAATTTCAATTTATATAAGTTTTTTTCTTCATGTTATTTATAATATTTCCTTTTTAGTGACAAATTATATCGAATTAAAAAAATAAATCAAAGTTCTATGTAAAGCTTCACAAATTTTATTGTATATAGATTAATAAGATAATATTTATATTCAAAGATTATGTAAAATATTTTTTTTATAATAGTCATAACATTACGTACAGCCATATGGAATCTTTAAATCTTTCTTTCAAAGGGTAATAATAGTATACATGCAAAGCTTGATTCTCCACAATAAGATTAAAAGAAAAAAATAAAATAATAATACATTTTGCTGGTCATCACTTTTTAACTCAATTAGATTTTATATTCTATATATATTGACACGTGTTTAATTTTTCATTTATTAAGAGCGTATAACTTTTTTATTTTTAAATTTTATAACAGCTTTATTGGCTCTCGCTGTTTGGTCTAATCATAAAGTCAATATACTCTTTAGGTATTAAACAAAACCTCGTTAGAATAAACAGCGTATTTGATTGAAATGAGAAGGATGGAGAAAAGGAATGAAATAAAATGACTCGTTTATTTTTTTTTTTAAACATTGGAAAAAAAGAAAGTTTCTCTCTTTCTTATAGGCAGATATATATATAGACTTTTATAATCTGCCATGACGATTCACTCAGATATAATCAAAGGCTTTAAAGCCGT